>CM060948.1:182316558-182674058 GCA_030765055.1 Mantis religiosa | reverse complement strand
GACTGAATTTGTTTTATGAATGAATAAATTATGTATTGTGCATATTCCAAAATTCTACAATTTGCAACTTTTGGCTACATTTATTTGTCTTTACCTTGTTGCTACCTTGTTTTGCACTACATCCTGGTCTTCTGCTCTGCCAGGTAGCTCTTGACCTCCATGACTCCTTGTTACTTAATTAGCCCCATTCTTCCCGTTCATCTTCCTTTCTTATATTCTTTACATTTCTTGCCCATTTTCTTTTACTTTCTGCAAGAAGTCATCAATGCTTCTTACCTTCTTTTCCTCCCTTCCCGTTAACATTTTTATAGCTACTATCCTCTTCTCTACTTCTCCCATTTTTCCTCCCAAACCATTTTTCTCCACATTGCAACCTCCTCGCATTCTGTTACATAGTGTTCTATGCTTTCTTTTCCCCCACACAATTCACAAATTCCCTTTTCCCTACCTCTTATCTTTCTTAGAAATATTGTTCCTGTTCTCATCCAAGCTAACCCTTCTCTCTCTTGTCTATTGCAGTAATCTACATATGTTTCTCGTCCCCAGTTTCTTTTTATTTGCTTGTAAAATTGTAATGATTTTATATTTTTTAGAATTCCCCATATTTCCTATTTTTCTGTATTTTACCAATTTACCCACATCGCTTGTATTCCTTTCCTCTAATCTCCATATGTCTCCTATTCCTATTTTTTTTTCATAACTCCTCCTATCTCTGCCCACCAATTATTTGAGTTCTCTAATCTTTTTTGCTGTCTCATGCATAATTTCATAATTTCCCCTTCTTCTTTGTCCCAACACCTGTACCAGAATGTTATTATTCTTTCCATTATTATTCCATTTAAATAATTTACAATATGTCTATGCAATTCAGAAAATAATGATACCTATTTATTGCTACCGAAAGAAAAATATCCAATAATAGGAACAAATAATTAGATACGAATGAAACAAAAGTAACTTGGAAAACAACAGATTTGAGATACTACTTCCTGAATTGCATAAAAAGCTAACTGATATAGAGTATTAATATAAACATATTATAATTATTAAATTCGATGTTCATTTACACTTTATATCATACAAATTGCTTAAAATGTATTGTAATATTGCAGTTATTTGCAGGAGGTTATATTTGACACAACTTTTTGGCCAATTTCAGGAATTAACTGTACTTCTTTCTTTACTTAAACACTTTCTTGAATTTCAACCATGTTCATATTAGCAACTACTGCCTCATTTTTACTAGAACTTCTACCTTCTCCTTAAAGAACCTTTTGGGCCACCTCTTTCTTGTTCTGTGAAGTATCACCAACATAGCTTCTGTTGTCATTCATGATTACACAAAAAGTTCAATATGTCGCCACACCTTGATATAAAAATCAATAACTACTCTCCCATAGCAACAAACAATACAATGACAAACAAGAGAATGTCAATGAAGAATTCGACTAATTAAATAATATAAATGAATAGGTAAAATATAAAATGGAAATTATGCATCACAAATAACTAATAATAGGTACATGATAAACTAGAGTGGAAAAAGTCTTATATGCAATTCGGGAGGTAGGTAGAATGAACCACCCTCGGACTTAATATTGCTAGCCCTCACCTCTTTGGGACGCAAACGAGTCACCTGATAGTAAATTATACCTATTGGTAGACCGCAAACAAACTGCGTTCGGTGTACGCATGCGCGAACGGAGCCTTCTCCCCTTCTACGCCATCCAAGCATCACGTGACTCTCACCCCTCCCTTCCTGCATGCAACAGAGCGCAAACAACACGAAATGCGTGTATTTTAATGCTGTTTTGATTTTCAAAGTTAACAGAAAATAATTACTTCGGACATGACCTCACAATCGATCAACAAATAGATAGAATCATAGTTTCTCTAAACTCTGTGGAACAAAGCAGTGATTCGCCAGAAAATACAGAGTGAATGTAATAGTGAATGCGAAAGCGAGTTAATCAGATACCCAGTGCAGTCCGCGCGATGGAGGAGAGGCAATCTATAATGACCGTAGAGGGGGAAAGCTAGAGGACTCCAGTGTTGGTAAGCCACGGCTCCAACTGCATTTTGTTCGCGATCTAGTCAAACCCCCTTATAGCAAAAATAACTATTTATCACCTACAAGACACGAGAACCAGGTTTGTTGATCTGTATATATTTCACCCTGCAAACATTTGCCATAAACTGTTGATTTATAGATGCCTTGGTTCTGGAGATGTTCTCTCTGTAGATCAAAATTATTTCTTGAACAACTTTGCCGCTGAAAGTTTTTAACTGGACCTGTAGAACAAGGATTAGCCAGCGACGACATTTTCCACTATATAAACGAAGAATCAAAACACTTCTTCTTTTTCTTATTTAACTTTCCTAGTCACACTACCATCGTGGTGTTAGGGAATTCTTGGTCCTTTACCCTTTATGCCATTAGGCACTCTGGATCATATAGAGATTTCCAGGATAGGTGATCAGCCCGGTACGTGGAATGATAGTGAGAACAGTAGATAACAGAAAGGTGGAAATGATTGAAAGAAAAAATGAAGATAATGATGATGATGATCATGGAGGTTTTTTTGTTGTAATTTACGTCCTCCAACGTTGTCATATCGAACGATGGATGAAATTGGTGAAACGACGCTCAAATGAGTCCGAGGTCCATGGAACTTAGAGTTACCCAACATTCGTCTTTCAGGATGACAGAAAACCCCGGGAAAAACCTTATCCAGGTAACTCACCCTAACCGAGATTCGAGCTCGGGACCTCTTGAACGTGAGGCAGATACACTACCATCTGCGCTACCGAGGTGGGCAAATATCATGGAGTAATTAGTGGAATGATGGCGGGGGAAACCGGAGATCCGGAGAAAACCCGCCCCAGCACCTTCTGATCTACCACAAATCTCACTTTGCGGAGAGATCTCACCTGGGATCGAACCCGGTTCACCTTGGTGAGAGTCAAGCGGTCTAACTGCTCGGCCGCTAGGACCAAATGGAAACACTTTGTTTTAAACTTTATTTTTTAAAAGAAATATATTTAGATTTGTTGGTATATTCCGAATGCCAACGTGGCCTATGAAAGCAAGCAAATAATCCAGATTTTTTCATTGCAGTTATTTTAGTTTATAACCATGTTTTAACCTTCGGAAAAAGAAATATGATAACAGTTACTTTTAACCAAATTTTAAATGTTATTATTTATAAAACTGTACAATTATATAAAATATTTTTCGTGCATACCATCGTATCCTTCAACATTTTCACATCAAAAAGGATATTCCAATTTTATCTTAGTTGCATTTGAAAATACCCACATTTGGTAATTTGATTCTTCCATAAGAAAATCATGGTCATGACTTTCATGATATGAAAACCACTATAGTCAGTAATTAAGAGGCATAGTTAACGAGTTTATATATTAATTTACATCCTCCAACGTTAAGCCACGTCAGAGTGAAATGAACCCATGTTCCATAGAGCTTAGAGTTATCCGAAATTCATCTTTCAGGATAAGGTAAAAGTACGAAAGAAAAAAAAACTTATCCAGATAACTCACCGTGAACAAGATTGGAACTCGGGACCTCTTGAATATGAGGCAACACGCTACGAAGGCGAGCAGTTCAAATACATGAGTGACCACTTCAGAAACATCTTCTAACGAATTACTGACTCCTAAGATTAATAATAACTTTACAAAAATATGATAGCGAGATAAATATAAGGCTACAGTAAAAGATTTTACATGCATTAAAATAAATGTATGATATAGGAATGAGTTCCAATTTGTCAGGGAATAAGAACCTATTAGCATTAGAAAGTCTATGTTGAGTAAAAGGCAATAAGTTGTAAATCAGTGTAACTAGAGCAATTAGGCGCTCAAATGAACTCAGCCTACTAGAAACCCTTTAGCTCAAATTTCCAGTACTTGGGACCCAATAAGGACGTTTACAGTTCACCAAGGTGCATGAAATACACTCACATGACTTTCTCACCCATTTGTCAACAACCTATTCCTAAATCCTTCTATTTGCTTCATATTGACACTGCGAGGGTTACGTAGATTAGGAAATCTGGTTTGCAGAAATCTAAAACCACTTTTACTGCAGTCAAAAGACGTGAAATTGACAATCAGCTGTCTTCAAGGCTGACTCGGTGTTTTGCTGCACGAAAACAAATGAATGAAATCACTACGGTACACTTCAATCGTCAACTGTCGAAATAACCAACAAACAACTGCCGCTCTAACACCTTGCGGGTATTTATACCTTCCCAGCCATTGTTCCTAGTCCTGCGCCATGGCGTAGCGAGCTAAGGCAGCATGCCTTGGTCACTGGCTACGGAAAGCGGCCCGGGTTCAATCCCACCCATGGGGTGAGGATTTTAGGTCCCGGGTGTAGGACCGGTGCCCACTCAGCATCATGAGGAAAGTGGGGAGCTTACGCTAGTTAAACGGCCCTGGTCACGAAAACCAACGTTCCGGCTGGGCGATGCCAAGATGCTGACCACATCTCCTCCCCGAATCGGTTGGATGATCCCCCACCTCTGCCTTGCGTAAGTGGGCGTGAGGTCGGCAGTTGAGTTGGTAGGCCTTGGCCCTCTTAGGGCTGTCGTGCCAATGGTTAACTTTAAATCCACTGTTTCTAGAGAGCCGCAGACCTTCAGAGAAATTTCGTGGTCGCAACAATGAGCAGAACATTCCGCAGCCTCTATCTGTCGCTTTCTCTCCTGCCCACGCGTCCGGCTGCTTCCCGTGATAGCAGCACAACAATTTCACACGAGGACATTAATCGAAAAGACATTTGAGAAAAGCTTTCACTAGCTATTTCGTTGCAGTTACAATGGAAATGGTCGAATACTGAAGGCCTAAGGGATGGTCAATCATTTTAAGAACTGGTCGCTGTGTGATGGTTTTAAAATTCCGTTCTCTTTAGATGGCCAGAAGAAGCATTGTTACATTCACAAGTCTTTGTACATCCAATCTTCAACAAATATTAGTAAAAATACTTTTGTTTTGTTCAATTTATACCCCGCCTTTACCTACAATGGTCCTATCGGTGGCCGTTCTTCTTTGGAAATTAACGAAGGCGTTAAATCATATTCGTTGGGTTTTAATCATTAGATCACGTACACATTTGCATTCTCATTCATACTTCCAGACTCTGGGGAAGATGATAAATCATCTTAGTTGGAGAATAATCCCCACCCCTAGCCGGGAATCGAACCCGGGACCCCCAGCACAGC
This sequence comes from Mantis religiosa, assembly GCA_030765055.1. Classification (NCBI taxonomy): domain Eukaryota; kingdom Metazoa; phylum Arthropoda; class Insecta; order Mantodea; family Mantidae; genus Mantis; species Mantis religiosa. The sequence continues at coordinate 182,668,812 of CM060948.1, read as the reverse complement.
AGGCAGGTGCTCATCGACTGAGCTACGGGGCCAGGCACTAAAATTGTTTACTCTTCCTGCATTCAAGTTAATAGTATATAAAAATAAATAATAACTTCTTATTTGAGAAAAGTAAAAATATTCTAAAATTCAAACCAATAAGAAGAATACCTTGGTATTGGTTAATTTAGAAAATGACAAAATTGTGCTGTTTAACGATACATACCTTTTTATGAAGTAAGATTTAGTTTATCTCCTCCAGAATAAAGAGGAACTTCGAAGGCCATTCTCAGAAAATTCAATACACAGTTGAACCTGCGTTATACGTGATTCGTATTTATACGCAAATATTTGTAGGACCTGAAAAAAATGTAATTTAGAAACATCTTAATTGAGCTTTATTTATACATAAATTTCAGTGAAATAAACTGAGTTATACGTATAACTCGACAGAGCGTTGAGGCGTATCGACCTTCAGGTGACCAGCGCTGTGATCGTCTCTTATGGGGTCTTATCTGGTCGATTACAAGACTGAAATATTAGTAAGTTGATGTACAGTAAGTTACGAAACACAAATAGAGCGATTGGAAGCTGCACGTGTCTATATGACATGTTTTCTAGCGCCTGCCGATGTATGACACATTGCTTTCCAGAAGACATGATTATATCTGAACAGACTATACATACACAGGACTCACCGTGTATGTGCGATAAGCTGAGGTAAACATCTTTGTGTTGCGAATTTTTGTCGATACACTTTCTCGCTTTGCCATGTAGTAATTAAATGAGTATACGGCTTATGCAATCTATATATATACTCGAAACGCATTTTCCTTATCGCTGCTGACAAAGTGGCAAGTGAAGCAAGACCGCGTTCGGCCACGGAAACAAAAGACGAACACGTTAGCTTTTATATTTAATTGAGCGCAAGTGACGTAGCAACAGATGGACCTCCTACTTTCCGCCCAATGAATGAAAATCCTCAAAAAGTTTAAATAAAATAAATTCTGCTAAAAAAAGTAAAATATAAAGCGGAAATGGAATTATTAGTTTAAAAGGGTAAAAAAATACGAATATTTATATCTATTAAATTTCTCTTCCCTAATCAAGAGTTGTTGGTATGAAAAAAATAACATTAATAATTTTAAAAAAATAGCACCCAGCGCTTCAGTCTGAACTAAATCCCGCTGATTAGATTAAAAAAATAAAAAATAAGAAAAACAAAAAGCAGAAAAAAGAAAAAAAAAGTGAAAAAAGTAGAGATAATTTTAGGTACTTTGCGTTTTCTGCTGAACAGCGGTTTTGTCTTTCAGTTCTCAGTCATGGATAAAAGAAAAGGGAAATGTTATATGCTAGATCGGAAAGTAAAATTCATAGGAGAAGTGGCACTTAATAGACACAAAACCAAAATTGTATTGGCTTCCGAATTGCTTATATAGTCATTAGTGACGGAAAACACCGGGAAAAAATAACTCAGATAGCTTACAGCATTACATCACTGCGAAAAGTTGTAGTCAGAAAGCTCTGGGTTCATTAATATGCTATGCAAAATGAGTTGTATGCATTTAATGCAAGAAAAGTGAAACATACCAAATTAACTATATATCCAGTGCATTTTTTGTATGGAATGCAATAATTTGTTCTAACAATTTTATAAGTGATAGAGAAAAGTTTTACCCCTACCTCACGAATCGATGACGTTAACTCCCACGTAAATTTATTATTTCGGAGGTGGTCGAAAGCAAAAAAAGAAAACTCGAGTGCTATCGAGGATATTTTCCCACAGATTTTTATCTCAGAAAACGTAACCATGGAAAAGCAATATTCTCTTCGTTACCATTGGTGTCACAAAGTAGTAACTATGACCCTGTAACCGAAAACTGACTTGTAGAAAAATAGAGTGAACCTTAGATATTACAAGACACATTTTCTAATAGATTTCTTACTTTTGACTATTATTATAAGGTGAATAGTATTTTTATTATTATTTCTGGAACAAAAAACTAATTTAATTAAACAGTTAATTCATTCATATTTTATTTCATGTTATAAAATCTGCAATTAACTTTGGTTCGCGTCATAAGTCAAGGTATAGTATACCACAGGAAAGAAAGTCTCCGGGGAATGAGACTCAAGGTGGTTGGAGAAGCTTCCCGTTTTAAATTTACGTACCTAATATTGAATAAGGTATTTCGTGTTTCTAGTAATGACACACACATTTGAATTAAATTCATTTCCAATTTTTTCCCACGTGACATCTTTCTCTTTTACATTCACCGCATCCGTCCTCCTATTTTCCACGATATCCTTATACTTGGTCACCAATTCATTTAACCATTCTTTCCCCATCGTTGATAAATTTGTTTCACGGCTGCTGTTTACGATTTTGTTTATCCGTCATTGTTTTATCTGTGTGCAGACGAAAATGAAAACAAAAGCGCATCGCAGTACGTTCAGAAAATAATACGACTCATCTATAGCCTCCTATAGCTGTAATATTTACGAGTTTCTTGACGTTAACACGTGTTTGTTAACATTTTCAGAAAACAGGTTGGTAAAATGCAAGAAATTTAACAGCTTTGTTATGTTAGAATTGTTACGTTACATTTGTTAACATCGATTTTAACATCTGTTTGTGAAATCGGGCAATACAGTTTAAAATGCAGTGTTAAGATTACAATTACAGTACTCGTAAACATTATAAAATGGATTAAGAAGGAGCTAATTTTTCAACTTTTGTTTGAAGCTACAATATTAAGCTTCTATAGGGAGTCTACTAAACATTTCGATTGTGATATTATTAAACCAGGGCTTGGGTTGCGTCAATCTTAATGATTCAATGATAAAGAATATTGTTCCTCGTAAAATTATTGTGGATTCCATAATGAGTCGTAACTGTATGTCACTTGAGTTTGGTTAGAACTAGACAGTTATATATACCGATGTATGGCGATAAGTACTTCTATCTGTATAAACAATGAGCGACAATGGGCAGTAACCCTTGTGTTCTCCTTATAAATAGTATACACTCTTGGTCCTTTGGGTCATAATGACAGGTGGGAAAAATTCAAAGATAAGTTATTAAGAAGATATTAATACATGAAAATTAATGTAATTTAATTGTTCTTTCACACAGGCAAAGTATTTAACAGTTACATTTGATCTAGGATTATATAATTTTGCCCGTATTTACACCCATAGGTCCCTTATAGGAGCTAGTTTGTCATTTGTGCTTCGCACCCGCCGATCAGATTTATCATCAAAACGTAAGACCCGAGAGATGCGAAAAAAATTTCTTTAGTGACATTGGAGCACGAAAAATGGCTCTACCTGATTCTGGATCCCATAAGCCGCTTGTTGATTCACCATACGATTTGTAAACGCCAGCTAGTAATAATACACCAATATATTCATCCAATTTAATTTCAACCAAATCTTCCCATTTTTCACCGTGCATTCTTCGGCTCTAAATATGAGTCAATTTCTACACACTATTGCTTAGGCGTTTGTTCACAATTACTTTAAAGGGAGCTTTGATGTCACTTACTCTGGACGTAGCATACTTGTTTGGACCAGATGTTTGTTTTATTATGTTTACACTGGAAGCCCTTACATGTTGTGGAAAGGGCACCAAACTCCAACTGATGTTCTTATCTTTCAAATGAACTATTACTGCATCTTGAAAATTAGTATTGTCATTACTCATTTCATTGTCTGAAGCACAGTCTTCCAATTCTGATGTAGCTTGAGTACTGTCTTCACTAGTATGGTTCCCTTCTTCTGAAATGTCCTCGTTATCAGATATATCGCCTAATGATTCTAACTCACTTTCAGTTAGGCAATTGTTTGCCATAATAGTAATCCAGTACTATTTACTGCAAGAACTAAAATAACGTCTTCCTTCAATAACATGTAACTGATTTATATTCTGCTATATTGAGAGGTTCAACAAAGCATCGTCTATTGATGCTGAAGTAAACAGCAGACTCCATTGTTGTCTATGCTGCCATGCACATGGATTTTTATATGATTATTTAAATTAAATGATTATTAAAACTATCTGGTCATATTGATCCGAGGAACTTAAGTGTAACAATGGCATATACCACAAAAATAGAATTACAAGCACCTAAATGAGTAACGGAAAGACAAATTTCTTGTCGGGTCATATTGACCCAAGGACAACAGCAGGGTTAAGTGCTCCACCTGAAATAATTTGTATTGCCTGTCTTCAGATTAAGAGTATTTTGTCAATATTAACCCCACTGCCCCATACTTGGATTCCGCAAGATAGTATACTATGAAAAAAACTGTAAAAGGATTGTTTAAGGAAGCAGTTTGAAATCAATATCCAAGATGAAGTAAAAATATTACTCGAGATAGCCTGGTCATAAATGGTTAATATGATTAGACCAAGATAACTTCAAATCAAGTACTATATCAAGAAGTTTGAATCCATATATTAGTTAATTGAGTTTTTTCTTAGTGATAATAATAAATGACGGATTTTATCAACTTTCAACACAAAACCATTGGATTCCAAACCAAATTACAGCGTCGTGAAATGAACTCTCCATAAATGAATGCAATTCCTCTACATTATTCATTTTAGAAAGTAATAACGTATCGTAATGAATAAAGTGGGGTCACAACCAACATTACAGAACACATCATTAATTACTATTAAAAAGAGGAATGGGCCAATCACCGAGCATTGAGGAACACCATATTCAACTGACGCTGCATTAGATAAAACACCTTCATGTGAAGTAACTTGAGTTCCATTAGATAGGTAAGATCTTATTAAATTGAGTTGTTTTACCTTTTACATCATAATAATAACATAATTTGTTAAAAAGTCTATTATAATTAACACAATCGAAGGCTTTCGAAAGTTCACAAAATACAGCTAAGATACTTTCGAGATTTTCAAAGGCCAAATTACTGTTTCAAATAATTATGAATAGCATCTAAGATGGATAATCCAGATCTAAAACCATTCTGCGATTTGTTTAACAGAGAATGGGATTAAAAATAGGAAGCTAATTGCTTTTACATTACGGCTTCAATGATTTTAGAAAATACAGGCGCAATAGAAATTGTTCTATAATTGTCATATACTGGTGGGTGACTTTCTTTAAAACAGGAATTATTCTAGATTGTTTAAGTATATGAGGAAACAAATCACTACTTAGGCACTCATTTACACAAAAAGGCAGAAGTTCGATAATATGGTTAACAATTGGCTTCATAAAACAACATACATGTCAACTATGCCTTTACACTTCGAGTATATAAAATTATAAATTATACTAATATCATTTTGTGTTACGGAGTCCATGTAGAAATCCATTTAAATTTAGGTTATTATTACTAAGAACATTCATTGATGTTTTTTTTAGAAGAATTCACTGACTCAACTAGTTCTTTTACTCAATTAAGAAAATAATTGTTAAAATCGTCGGCTTTATGACCACAATAATTTCTAATTAAATAACTTTTACACGTAAAATTTACAACCTTCCTAAGCAGATGTGCATTTATTCGTAGAATTGTTTATTAGGGATCCAATAATGTCCAGTAGGTATTCAAAAGTAGGTGAGGTAGCCAAAATAATGTTAACCTTCACAGCTGAAAAGCAGTAGAAAGAATGCAGGAAGTATTGACTTGTGCACGTTAATCGCGTACATATTTGGCATTTCCAAAGAAGAGAAGAGCAAAACATAGGTTTTATGACGTCGTGACTTGAGCCTCGTTTCTCTTTAAAAGCTATGTTGGGGGTTATCTTGTATACACAAGATATAAGCGGCACATAATCATATTATATGCTCTTGTTATTATTAGGGAAACGATATAAATTTGCTCCTAAATTGAAACACGATAGCGCTGCGCCAGATATCTGATTTTAGTTTCCCCCAAAGCTTTTAAAGTTACGACATGCACAAGAAAAATTAGGTAAGTGGGTAGGAGTTATATTTTGACCGCGGGTTATGTCTTTTTTCCCTGCATAAAAAGGGGATGAAAGTAAAACATGTAGATCCCGTCAAATGTTATAAAAACTATAAATTTGCTGGATAACTTTATCGTTACATCAGCAGTTTGTACCGCAATTAAGTTTAAATAACTTTAATTGTGGCTATTTTTAGCTCATATATAGATATATCAGGTTTCCCCACTTTGGTATAAGAGCACAGTTTTAAGTGACTTTCTTGTGTTGTATTAAGAGGGTTTAGATAACTGGAAAAAGATTTAATTACGTTCTTTTATCACATTATTGTACAACCATCTCTCTCTCTCTCTCTCTCTCTCTCTCTCTCTCTCTCTCTCTCTGTCTCTCTCTCTCTCTCTCTCTCTCTCTCTCTGTGTGTGTGTGTGTGTGTGTGTGTGTGTGTGTGTGTGTGTGTGTAAATAAGCACGTACATCTGCCTGTGAACAGCACAACTCCAAAATCAAAAAGTTAATGAAGTACCAAAATTGGTACTAAAGCTCCACAACCTCCAAGCATGAGACAAGAAGATTTTCGTTAAAGCAAAATTTTGGTCGAATAATAAATCCAGCATTCGGGATGTCCGGGTTCGATTCCTATGGCCGACCTACCTGACCCATGGGCTTTTTCGGTTCTTTTTCCGGTCGCCAGCCGAATGCTCGGTAGGTTAATTACATCCCCCGAATTTCCTTTCCCTCCAGTTCATCTCCATTATCATTTCACATCTGGTGGTCTCTTTCAGGGTAGAAGTCTCAGCGGGTGTCTCGGCGGTGCATGGCAGGATGAAATGCCCTGGTAAACACTTCCTCCTCCGGTAGGATAGTCTCCGGTCTCCAGGCTCACCTAGTGGGCCGTTTCAGGAGTGTGGTCGGCGGGATGTCGATTGTGCAGCCTGCCGGAAGTATTCCCAGACCTGGCGGCGTCCTCCGGTGTAGGAAGGATGCTGGTTGTACTGGACTGCCGGAGGGTTTCAAGCGCCGGCCCTCGTAGCCATGGTCACTAAAGCGTATGTCTCTAGTGTTCCGCCGCGTAGAGAGTCGCGGGTTCGAGTCCCGCCTTGGGCATGGGTGTTTATGTGTATAGTGAATATTTGTGAAACTAGGAAAACAGATAAGAAATAAACGGAAATCATGAAAATTCGGTTAAATAATAATAATAATAATAATAATAATAATAATAATAATAATAATAATAATAATAATAATAATAATAATAATTAATAATAATAATAATAATAAAGTTGGTAAATGGCAGAGACTCTGCCCTCTTCATTGTGGTGACTGCTTGGTTGGGCCGTCCTCTGTCTCCTCTTGCTTCATTTTACCTCCTGGGGATGCCCCATTTAGGGCATGAGAACAGAAGATCAGTCTGGCCGGTGTTTCAAATCCCTTCTATAGAATTCTATCCTGTTCTATTGTAGTCACTACAGCGAAAATGTAGATTTCATTAAAACAGGTTAATTGCTTAATTGATGCAAATTAATTTTCTTGCATACTAGTCATGTGTAATGGATAGGTAGAGTCATACTGAAAAATTCAAGGCCGTACCTGGGATTTGAACCACGGATTTCCCGGTCTCCATCCAGCTGTTCTTAATCATTGAGCTACCATGGCCAATATGCCAACATGACATTAATTTTTTAGTGTGACTTTGCCTATCCAAAATAAACTTTACAGAGGTTAATGTGGAAGAACGATTAATTTTCATAAATTAACCATGAAGCCTGGGACATAAGTACTTAAAGTAGTAAGTCACCACAAAAGGTGCATATCTCATTGTATACGAGAACCCCTAGTGGTTTACCGGGAAATATACGAGTCAGTTGGAGAATTTAATGTCATGTTGGCATGTCGGCCATAGTAGTTCAGTGGTTAGAGCCATCAGGGAGAATGGGACATCTGTGGTTCAAATCTTGGTTATGGCATTCAGTTTTTCAGTCGGACTCTACCTATCAAAAGGTTAATTAATATTGAAAACCTTTTTGAAAGGTTAATCAATTTCGGGAAATTCATTGTTAAGTGTTTGAATTTTCCAAAACTTCATATTGTCTGAAGCGTTGGTGCACCAAACAAATCTGGTGATACAATAGATTTAAATCCATTATAAACTGTTTAAAGTTTCAGCCATCGCCTGTATGCTTCTTATAGCAATGAAAGTTTATTTCCATTAACAAAGGAAATAAGCTTTGGCAACAATATTCCACAGAAAATATCTGCAATTGAACGACAGATATTAGGTAATATGTCAATATAAAACTCGCGATTTTAATATTGATTCCTTCCCTTTATTATACGTTTGTAGGTTTCAAAGTACTAAATATCCTTTGGCTTAAATAAATCCTTTGTTTTGAGTTCACATGATTCTTTCTACTGATTCTCCTGCAAAATACACTCCTGGAAATTGAAATAAGAACACCGTGAATTCATTGTCCCAGGAAGGGGAAACTTTATTGACACATTCCTGTGGTCAGATACATCACATGATCACACTGACAGAACCATAGGCACATAGACACAGGCAACAGAGCATGCAAAATGTCGGCACTAGTACCGTGTATATCCACCTTTCGCAGCAATGCAGGCTGCTATTCTCCCATGGAGACGATCGTAGAGATGCTGGATGTAGTCCTGTGAAACGGCTTGCCATGCCATTTCCAGCTGGCGCCTCAGTAGGACCAGCGTTCGTGCTGGACGTGCAGACCGCGTGAGAAGACGTTTCATCCAGTCCCAAACATGCTCAATGGGGGACAGATCCGGAAATCTTCCTGTCCAGGGTAGTTGACTTATACCTTCTAGAGCACGTTGGGTGGCACGGGATACATGCAGACGTACATTGTCCTGTTGGAACAGCAAGTTCCCTTGCCGGTCTAGGAATGGTAGAACGATGGGTTCGATGACGGTTTGGATGTACCGTGAACTATTCAGTGTCCCCTCGACGATCACCAGAAGTGTACGTCCAGTGTAGGAGATCGCTCCCCACACCATGATGCCGGGTGTTGGCCCTGTGTGCCTCTGTCGTTTGCAGTCCTGATTGTGGCGCTCAGCTGCACGGCGCCAAACACGCATACGACCATCATTGGCACCAAGGACGAAACGACTCTCATTGCTGAAGACGACACGTCTCCATTCGTCCCTCCATTCACGCCTGTCGCGACACCACTGGAGGCGGGCTGCACGATGTTGGGGCGTGAGCGGAAGACGGCCTAACGGTGCACGGGACCGTATCCCAGCTTCATGGAGACGGTTGCGAATGGTCCTCGCCGATACCCCAGGAGCAACTGTGTCCCTAAGTTGCTGAGAAGTGGCAGTGCGGTCCCCTAAGGTACCGCGTAGGATCCGACGGTCTTGGCGTGCATCCGTGCGTCGCTGCTGTCCGGTCCCATGTCGACTGGCACGTGCACCTTCCGCCGACCACTGGCGACAACTTCGATATACTGTGGAGACCTTACGCCCCATGTGTTGTGCAATTCGGCGGTACGTCCACCCGGCCTCCCGCATGCCCACCATACGCCCTCGCTCAAAGTCCGTCAACTGCACATACGGTTCACGTCCATGCTGACGCGGCATCCTACGAGTGTTAAAGACTGCGATGGAGCTCCGTATGCCACGGAAAACTGGCTGACACTGACGGCGGTGGTGCCCAAACGCTGCGCATCTAGCGCCATTCGACGGCCAACACCGCGGTTCCTGGTGTGCCCGCTGTGCCGTACGTGTGATCATTGCTTGTACAGCCCTCTCGCCGTGTCCGGAGCAAGTATGATGGGTCTGACACACCGGCGTCAATGTGTTCTTATTTCCATTTCCAGGACTGTAGTTTTAAAATGACCCATTTTCCTATGTAGGTATCCCTAGTTAATGAAGATAAACTTTGATTTACATGTAGAATTATTGATTTGTAGATACGAGAAGGTTAAGGTAGGCTAAAGTAATGTCGAATAGCTATGAGATGACTTTAAAATACCACACTCTTACAATCCTAGAAAAGAAAAGGTAAAAAACGAATAAGGACTTCGTATTTGAGAAAATTTTAAATAATGGAAAATTAAAAGAATTGACAAACGACCTCGGAAATGGTTAACTCCAAAAAGTCTTAAACATAAATTTTGTGCTTGAGGTATATATCTTTATGTTGTAAGATTTTGTCTAGCTCCTTCGATTAGAAGTTTTTCAGCATAAGGATGACTTCAGAAAATTTGTCATGAAGATAACTTAAGCATATGGTGTTATGATCAAAACCTTTAGAAACATTTTTGAGAAAGCCAAACATAAAAAATGTTGTATGTAAAAGCTAGTCTGGAGTGGGAGGACTATTTTTGTAAATCTAATTGTCGCGTCCTTAGAAGATGATGACTAAAATATCAGTTTTGGTATTTATTTGACAGTTCTATTCGAGCAGCCTCAAACCTCGCTATTAACTTTTTGGTTAAAACAGAATAATTCGCTTACTTACAAGTAGGTGGTAGGAAAATGGGAAATGCATTATGGCCCAGAGAGCAAAGGTTAAGGATAAATATGCGAAAAAGTGAACATAAAATTCTTCAAGTTGTCGCACATGCGTGCAGCAAAACCATTGAAGGCATATCAGCATATGAGACTACTAATTTGTTGGTGTAATTGCGTCTCGAACTAAGCGCTGTGACGTGTTACGGTGTAACCCGGCTTCTTTTGTTTTGCCAACGCACAGCAATTTTGGTCTTATCAAGAGGGCAGAATTTGAATAATTACGTATGAAACTGAACTGCAGAAACAGTCTCCAAGAGATGCTATCACCAATGGCTGGTGCCAGACAGACTAGCGACACGTTATGTCCAGCTCAGTGTGACTCTCTCGCCATCCAGTCACATAGATCCCAAACGAGGAACGGATGAATTGAAGCAACCACGGGAGTCAGAACGATCACAGCTGCCTAGAGCAGTGACGAAGCGTGCCCTGAAGCGCTAGAAGTGCCGCTTCCCCAAGAATTTCTGGAGAAAATGAAGAAAAACAAAAAAATCCATGCCAAACAATACTTTATTATCTATGGATACATTTTCAAAATGTATTAGCGAACATCCGCGGTGTTGCGGACAGTTTGACAGTCGCTTAGATTCAAGTGACCAGTTCCACGAGCTCATTCAATACTGAATACTTCTTTACGCATTCGTAATCTTGCTTCGTAGGTTTCCGGAAGCAATCGCGACTCTTCGATAGTTAGGAAGCACTGACAGATTTTGTAACGTGAATTCTCTCTAGCGTATAAGGAAAGGTCTATTGATTTATTTGTCGCTTTTAAATACAGCTATAAGTACATGTTAATACCATTATCAATAGTACTTTACGTAGATTGATATTTAGTGGTGACAAATAGGAAATTGTTGAGAAGTTTTAAGTTATTAGCAAAATTGTGTAATCTGCATACTTTCTCCATTTTAGAATAAACAGTTCACGCGGTGTGGGCCTGCTTTAGGAAAAATTGGAACGTCTGAGTGGAGAGGGGAAGCAAGAATATGCTTGTAGTTTGAGCACTCTTGCAATACAAGAAGGGCCTACACGTGACTGTACAATACAAAGAGTACTGAAGAGCAACCTTAGTTCTTTAAGTCATTGTACTCTATTATTTTAATGAAATGCATTACTTAAAGCTTCCCTCGCTTTGAAAGTCACGCCTCACCACTGGCCTAGAGACCATGTTGACCAATGTCCACGGAAAATATACTTTCCTTTTTGCAAACATCAACGCCATTTCTCCAGTGTCACGAAACTTAGAAACAGAGCTGAAAGATCAAGGATAAAAATCAAAGGTGAATGCTGAATACCTACGAGGGATAACCACGAAATCCCAAGGCGGTTCACGAAAATCGAAGTCGGAACCTCACTGATCACTGCGTAGTCAACTTGTTTGGTATGAACAACATAAAAAAGCAATCTAATGTCATGTATTAGTACGACTTTCTTTTCTAATAACAACTTCGCAAATGTTCTCCTTGAATATTATAGAACTGATATGAAAATGGGAACCTTCTCTCCACAATGCATTAACAAGGAAGTGTCAACATGCTGATTGGGAAGGGACAAAACTTACAGCCTGAAACATTTAGAAAGCGTTTGATAGTCTTGATAATATATCTATTCAATGTATCAACAATGAATGATAGTTCGTAAGCAACTCACAGAAAATTATAGATATAGACTTCATTTATCATGCATAAATATCAGTTATCTGAATAAAAATACATAGTAAATTGCTTATACGTTACAGTCACATCAATTTTCCTACCCATTCATAAACAAATTATTCTTACAAAGTCTTACATCGACTTCACCTTAATCGAGATAAACATTCAAATAAACTGTATTATTACTACCACAAGAAGGCAAGCGAGTCATGAACAGGGAGAGGGGTTTAAACTGCTTATCTGTTCTGTTGGGGACTTTTTACTACGAAATGAGTGTATGACTACACATGTTGCCAGATCTAATGCTCGTTTCAGTAAATGCAGTGATAGTTGTTATGCATGGATGACTTATGTGACAACACTGTGTATTTTACTACATACACAGCATCCGTAGCATCCATATCATATCAGAAGGCGAGCGCATGACAGCAAAAGTGATTATATTACACATTCCCCTGCCTTGCCTTATTGTGGTGGGCAGACAGTACTAGGGCCTGGGTTTGTATGTAAACCAATTTTCCTGTTAATATGTGCATATATAAAACAAAGTTAAATGTCTAAGTCTAGGTCCAAGAAGTGTATTTGTAATATTTTGTTTTACGTAAATATACATATTTTGCAAAAGAAGATGTATGATTTTTTTACATTTTTCTCATAAATGCATATTTTAGTACTTTTCATATATTGTTAAATAAATATCTTCGTTAAGTTTTTTACAAGTACACATACTTTAGCCATTTACTCATTCTATTTCAAACATAAAACTTTATCTCATAACTTATGAGAGTCATAAGAATTATTAGTCATGGCACTTCATATCTGCTGATCCAGTTGCACGTGCGAGCCGAGGAAGTACAGAATTGTACCTAAAGATTACATCATACATGCCTGTTAAGCCTTGCTAAAGCAATGCCTTAATATACAGAGCTCAATATTTTTGTACCCTGTTACAATCATACTATGCAAAAGTCGTGGGGCATGTTAAATAGCAGTGTCAATTAAAAATGTCAAAAACTGAATGTACGTTAACGTTTCCATTAGTAACGTATTAGAGTTAAAAACACTTTTACCACTGATGGGAAAATACTATTTGCCAGCTTTTACGAAATCCGTTAGCGTGCATCAACGTTCCAGGTATGCAACATTTGTCAGGAATTCTGGAATTAAAGAACGTAGTAGCTACGTCACGTGCTTTGTGGAGGCAAATTCCTATAGAACAATCAACACCATCCTCTACTTCTAGCATATCAAAGCATTCCGAATTTTATTCAGATTTGTGTAAAGCAGTTACTTCAGCTGATATTCTCCCTTTTAAGGTGAGCAATCCATATCTCAGAACGTTTATTTACTAGTTAGACAAATATAAATCATCTTGACGAGTCGACACTACGGAAGAATTATCTTCCAAATTGCTATGAAAAACCATTCAGTAACATAAGGTATATTTGTGCAAATGAAAATACCTGGTTCGCGATTGACGTAATTATCTATCGATTCCAGTGACAGAACAGTGGGCGTAATCGTGGGTGTACTGAAAGATGACCAAACATTTGTCAACAAAAATTCTTGCTTGCCTGTAAAGAAATGCCAGCTACAAATCATGTACAATAACTAGGGTGCTTAAATAAGCTTTGGAAATGTGACCAAATGGTGTAAAATACGACCATGTATTACTTTTGCTTACGATTGCAGTATACATGAAGAAAGCTGTCACAGGCTATGTGTAAGTTTTGCAAATACGATTCATGTAGCTGAAGCAGTAAGAACCCCATATAATAATGAGGACAAGGTAACCTCCAATAGGAAAAAGTGATCGTTAAAGCCCACCACGAATTGTTCCGAGCGGGATGGCTCAGGTGGTTTCGTATGAGGCCCGGGTTCAATTTCCGTGGCCGACCTACCTGACATATGGTTTTTTTCGGAGGGGTTTCCCGGATCGCTAGGCGAATAGGTAGTTTAATTACATCCCCTGAATTACCTATCCCTCCATTTTCATCTCCATTATCATTTCATATCGTCTCTCATCTGGTGGTCTCTTTAAGGGTAGGAGTGTCGGCGGGTGTCTCGGCGGTGCATGGCGGGATGATATGCTCTGACGAAAACTACTTCCTCCTCCGGTAGGTCGGTTGCCGATCTTCACGCCTCTGCTGGGACCATTATGGGACCGCCAGCCAGGGAGCTTTGGATCTCGGCTGCTGGACTCGTTGTCGTCCTGCAGTAGGGGAGCGTGTCCGTTGACCTAACCTTTCGGGGGAAGTCTCTAGCTAAGTAAATTGTAGGGACCCTGCCCTCTGTACTGTCGTGGCTCCTTTGGTCGGCCACCCTCTGTCTCCTCTCGCCTCTCCTTCCTCCCAGGGATGCCCCACTGCGGGTATAGGAACAATGGGCCCAGCATTGTGGCCTACCGACTGAATCATCTCCGTAATGAAATCCTAATCCTTATCCACCACGGATTGATATTTTCTAAAATATTAATCCCGATCTTCCATTGCCTCCCACACCGGTAGTCAAACGTTGTGGTACATGGCATGTACAGAGCATTTTGAAACATTTTCATCTGTGTAAATGAACTGGACAAAATAGATACATCTGTAATTAAGTTTATTCAGAATGTAATACCCGATGCTAATTTAAAATGTTGCTTAGCCTTCATATCTTCCAATTTTGATTTCTTGATTAGTTCAATAAACAAACTAGAAACTTTGGTTAACTTTTTAAATAATTCAGTTTAAGAAATAAAGTTTGTTGGAAAACAACTTTACACTGTCTGAAGTTCCGATGCTGAAGTTGTAACAAAAAACTTCAGGCTTTGTTTGAGAAAAAAACAGTGACTACCAAACCATAGCAAAGTAGCTCAAATTTCGGAAGCGAAACACATTCATGAACTTGAAAATGTGTCTGTTAGTGATATTTCTCTCTTCAAGTATGCAACATTGACATTTTATGATGCAAAATG
The DNA here is from genome assembly GCA_030765055.1 of Mantis religiosa. Lineage (NCBI taxonomy): Eukaryota > Metazoa > Arthropoda > Insecta > Mantodea > Mantidae > Mantis > Mantis religiosa. The sequence goes on along the minus strand of CM060948.1, from coordinate 182,653,737 downwards.
TTCCTTCCCAAACATAAGGCATTACTGAAAGATATTAGGCAAGGCTATGTGATACATAATATGTCTGTTGTGCACTGCAACTCAAGATGTTTTTAAATCTGCTGTCTAGCTGCAAGTTAGCGAGTTACAATATTTATTGTTCAGTTTCAGGACATACTTTCAGAATCATTAGCAGATAAATACAGGTTGAACATAAAGTCTCGATCCATTTTTGAGAAAACGTAATATTAGAATCCAAAACATACACTTATTTTAAACCACATGACATAGTAACACATAATCTACGGGCGTTTTCCCTTAGTCTCAGTCAAAGGGTCACCTTCTCATTCAATATCACCACACTTCCACGCAGGTTTTCCAGCGATGCACCTCAAACACTTCGGTGTGATACATTGCAGGTGTGATGTGCACTGCCTGATACGCTCCTTCAAAATGGCAATGGAGTTGATTTTAACTATTTAGACTTCTGATTTCACGCATTCCCATTCAAAAGAGTCAAGAGGTGTCAGATCTGGAGAACGTGAAGCCCACATGCAGTATGAACCCCTGCCAATCCATCGACGTAGGAATGTGGCATCCAGGAACTCCCGAACACAGAATCTTTCAAACTGTCGATTGTGGTGCACCCAACCTCCTGGTTGCGGAATTCTGGTCACAGCATCGCTTACCTGCTGCACAGTTTCATCGGTCACCATGGGTCTACCTGCACGTTTCACACCTTGCACACTGCCTATTCTTTGAAATTTCTACATCAGTAGTCGGATATTAGCCCTTGTAAGACCGGATTTACAGAATTTGCGTTCAGATTGCGCTTAAACCTTCTGATACGTAAATCCCCTCAAACGTGCAGAAAATACAGTAATTCGTTCCTCAGTTAAGAGAAGCTTACATATGACATTCAAAAGAAATTCATATTTAAACGTTTTCTCCAAAATGGATCAAGATTTCGTGTTCACCCTATATTTTAAGGTTCTTACTACATACAGGTAAATCTTTTATGAGCTGGTCGCTACATAATGTCTTTAACATTCCATTCCTTTGCGTGGCGATGAGATGAAATACTACTCCCTTTTTGAGGAAAGTATCAGAATGTCTCAAGGAAAACAAATGTTTTAAACCATAAAACAGTGCCTGTTAAATATTAAGCAGCAAACGTAGAAATACAGAACAATAATGTCAATATATGTCATTTTATGTTATGCACATCATTATTTTATTGTTGATTTTAAGATTATGGTCCTGCAAATGGTTTCCTAAGCAGATTATCAAGTGTTGTAACATTTCAACTGGAATAGCAGCAATTTCTCCGTGAATTCTTTCCTTCAGCTATTTACCTAAGTTTTAATAGCTTTTGATTATACGAGGATGATCTGAAAAGTTTCCAAGCTCAACATGAAGATGGCAGTACTCGTAAATAAAGCTAGTGAATTTCGTTGCTCATCCGTGGACAGTTACTCACAAAAGTTTCACGCTCAGTTGTTATATAACAGTCCTTTGAGTGAGTTGATGAGAGTGCTTTTATGAAAATGGACAAAATCGAGTATCGAGCTGTCATTAAATATTTATTTTTGAAAGGCAATATGCCTACGCAAATCAAAGATGCGTTGGATTTTGTGTATGGCGACTCTGCACCATCATTTACCACAGTGAAATTTTGGGCAGCTGAATTTTAACGTGGTCGTAAGAGCTTGGGAGACGATGAACTTTCGGGACGTACAAAAACTGCAAGTACCGACCAAAGTATCGCCGAAATTCACCAAATGGAGAAATGTTCCAACGCTCTGTTGGCGTAGTTTAGGCGACATAAATCCGAGTTTTGGCCCCAATTAATTACTGTAGATGAAACTTGGACACACCATTATATGCCCGAAACAAAAATACAGCCCAAACAGTGGACTACAAAGGGAAAACCGGCTCCAAAAAAAAAGAAAAAACTATTTTTTTCGGCTGGGAAGGTGATGGCGACTGTTTCTTGGGATAGTCACCAAGTTATTTTAATCGATTATCTTCAAAGAGGAAAAACCATTACAGGAGCATACTACGCATCATTACCTGACAAGTTGAAGACAGAAATTGCAGAAAAACGGCAACATTTGCGGAACAAGAAAGTCCTGTTTCACCAAGACAACGCACCGTCTCACACCTCAGCGGTTGCAATGGGGAAAATCCACGAATTACGGTTTGAACTGCTTGACCATCCACTTTACTCACCAGATCTAGCCCCAAGCGACTACTTTTTGTTCCCTCATCTGAAAATTGCGCTCGGAGGATAGAGATTTTCGTCAAATGAAGAGGCAATCACCTTCGTGAACAATTATTTTGCAGAGGAAAACGCCGAGTACTATTTGGACGGGTAACAGAGATGAGAGCATCGTTGGGAGAAGTGCGTAGAGTTACAAGGAGACTATGTTAAAAAAAAAAATTATTTCTGAAGAAATGTCTTGTATCTTTATTAGGTGGAAATTTTTCAGACTATCCTCGTACTCTATTCTTCAGATATATCCATAGAAAATAGTCGCACACAGACAGATCTGTGGGTCTGGAAGGCCAAACAATATTCACGTACTCAGTGATTAAGTGATTCCCGAGGAGTTGTCGCAAAGCTACCAAAGAAATTCGTAGCACCATCTTGCTGGATTCTTGCAAATTCTGGAATGAAACAAGTCACAAGCATATCGATAAGAAATCACTTTATTATACGACCTTCCTCATCTTCCATAAATTAAGAGCCAATAACGACCTATACACCACACGTTACCTTCTAAATCTCTCGTGTAGTTATTGAGGATTTTCTGGGGACCAATACAGAATATTTTGTTCATTTACAATACCGCCAAAGTGGAAATGAGCTTCGTCGGACGTAAAATATTTACAATTCAATTAATTTATGCCAGTCATGGACAGCAATTTGGCAGTTATATGACTGAAGGTGCAATTCCCTGACACTGGATATGTTCGGTAGCGTTGAATGTCATTACAAAGAAGGTTTTGGACTCCGAGTAACAGCCATTCTTAGTCTCAATATTTCTTTATTTTCTTTGTTTACCTTTTGGCTTCTTTTAAGCTGAAACTATTTCTTCAAAATTCTCCATCCACATGTTCATGACACTGCATGACGTCAGCAATAGGATTATCACTATTCTTATAAAAATTTTACAGCTGTGGCACGTTGAAAAAATAAAATGTGTAGCCTTTAACGTCCGCTTTTACTACATTCGGCACCGCAGGCGGTGACACGTATGATAGATAAAATGAAGATGGAGTACCGGTGGAATGAGATAACGAGGGAAACCGAGATCCCGGAGAAAAGCCTCCCCAGCGCCGTGTTGTCACCACAAATCTCACTTTGCGGTCGCCAGGGATCGAACCCAGTCTGCCTTGGTGAGTACCAAGTGGTCTAGCCAAATAACCGCGGCGCGGCCGTAGGACGTTAAGCTGCAAACCCATATCATGGCATAAAAGGACTCAACAATTGCCCTCGATTAGTGTTGCTAACATTAACTCAAAAAATTTCATGAACCAATGACAAATTGTTTCATTGAGACAGTCAGTATAAGTATCTGAAAATTCAAAGCAATAACAAGGAATACCTTGAAAATTTACACGCCCACTGGATTGGACTGGGCTATGCTACGGAGGGGATTCGGTACAGAGGTTCAAACTTGGTCTATTATACCTATGCCCCCAAGAGGGGTACCCCCGGGAGGAAGAAAGAGGCAAGAGAAGAGAGAGGGAGGCCGACCTAAGGAGCCAAACCGTACAGAGGGCTGGGTCCCTACTTTATCAGCTGGAAACTCCCCGGCAGGCCAGTACAACAGGCTTTCCACCCTACTGTAGTCCGGAAACGGCACATTAGACCGGCCCGGAGACTGGAGACCGTCCTACTGGAGGAGAAAGTGTTTAACAGGAACATATCATCGTGCCATGTAGCACCGAAACACCCACCAACACTTCTACCCTGAAAGAGACCACCAGATGAGAGATGATGGGAAATGATAATGGATATGGAAGGCAGGGACAGGAAATTTGGAGGATGTAAATAATCTACCCAGCATTCACCTAGAGACCCGGGAAACCCCCGAAAAAATCCATGGGTCAGGTAAGTCATCCACGCGAATCAAACTCGGACGACAGACGAAACGGCCTGTGCCATCCCGCTCGATATTTACCGCCACGAAAAGGGTGTTTGACATAAATTGTACGCTTTATCTAAAACTGAATTTCTTGTGGTAAGATGTTTTCTATCTCTTACAGTTTACCAGCTAAACAAAAATCGCTCAAAGTGAAAACGACTTCAAGACTATTCGCACAATATTCAAATATTCAAAATACACATTACATAATTACATTTATTTGTTTTCATGTGTTATGAAATTATGTAAAATGCATGGAATTTGAATAAAAATAGAGCCAATATTGAAAGAATCAAAATTTTTCAAAATCTTTCCATGTAAAGGCTAGTTTGGGGTGGAGGATTTTATTTAAAAATTTTGTATCGTATCTTTAAAATATGTTGACTTTAAATACCCAGTTTGGTATTTTATCGACTTTTCGTTTTTGAGTTATACGCTTCACAGAAACGCGTACACGTACCCAGAATGTTTTCCAGGTATACTTTTTTTGGGACTGAGGGAGTGCCAAAAGATTACTTCTGGTGAAATTTCGGCATCTAATTTTTGGGGTGGAATAGAAACCTCCTATACTTAATAAAGGTAGTAGAGAAGTATATATTTGTGGTATAACGGGTAGAATTAAGGTGGCAGACTTTTCTTGAAAATCGTTTCCTTAATAAACCCAGAAATTGAACACATATATAATGTTCGATTTTTAATTATGTTGTTGACACACATACATCTGAAATACTCGTTTTCGTATTAGAGTATCTCAATGTTGGATGAAATCTCTCAATAAGCGAAGCGCATGTTGCCGCGGATATGAAATGACAAAACACAATCAGAGAAGGCGGTGGCGTGAGAGGTGCAAAGACATTTTTCCACGGAGGGAACTGGCGCCAAACGAGCGTCGCGGCGGTATGTTTACAGTAATATTTCGTGGGAGAAGGACGCTGTCTGGTCGCGCTTGAGTTGCTTTGAGGGTGAGTCAGAGACATGCTGAATCACCCACCCCTGTAGGTGATGGTGGCGGTATACAGGTGAGGGGTTCTCCTGCTGCTACATACAGGAATTCCTTGCTCCTTCCTCTTTATATACGTTGTTTTCTGAAAATGTTTTCTGTGCATTGTATACTTACCCAAGTCATCAATATCGTTATTTAGACGTATTTAGTAAGTGGTAGCGCGTCTGCATTAATTTCATGAGGTCTCGAGTTTGAATCTCGGTCATGGTGAGTTACTTAGATAAGGTATTTTTCCCGGGGTTTCCCTTATTCCGAAAGATGAATGCCTGGTAACTCTAGGCTCTTTGGTTCTTGGACTCACCTGAGCATCATTTCACCCATTCTATTTATCTTCCGATATGACTTACTCTGGAGAATGTAAACAGTATTAATAATAATAATAATAATAATAATAATAATAATAATAATAATAATAATAATAATAATAATAATAATAATAATAATAATAATAATAATAATAATAATAATAATAATAATAATAATAATAATAATAATAATAATAATAATAATTAATAATAATAATAATAATAATAATAATAATAATAATAATTAATAATAATAATAATAATAATAATAATAATAATAATAATAATAATAATAATAATAATAATAATAATAATAATAATCATAATAATAATAATAATCATAATCATAATAATAATCATAATCATAATCATAATCATAATAATAATCATAATCATAATAATAATAATAATAATAATAATAATAATAATAATAATAATAATAATAATAATAATAATAATAATAATAATAATAATAATAATAATAATAATAATAATAATAATAATAATAATAATAATAATAATAATAATAATAATAATAATAATAATAATAATAATAATAATAATAATAATAATAATAATAATAATAATAATAATAATAATAATAATAATAATAATAATAATAATAATAATAATAATAATAATAATAATAATAATAATAATAATAATAATAATAATAATAATAATAATAATAATAATAATAATAATAATAATAATAATAATAATAATAATAATAATAATAATAATAATAATAATAATAATAATAATAATAATAATAATAATAATAATAATAATAATAATATATTGTTGAGTCACTTTTAACAACAAAGGCGATTTGTGTACTTTTGTTAGTGTAGAAGTTAACACTATACTTTTAAGTGAAAGTGAGACAAAGGATATACTGACAGGTAACGTAAGTACATCATATACAAAAGTATGTACACTTTTCCATAAAACATCTAATTTATTAAATATGTGCATTTGTTCCTTATTTATTTTAATATTAGCATTGTCATTATAGCCCGCCTCTGTAGCGTAGATGGTAGCATGTCTCCTCACGTTCAAGAGCTCCCGAGTTCGAATCTCGGTCAGGGTGAGTTACCTGGATAAGGTTTTTTCGGGGTGTTGCCTTATCCTGAAAGAAGAATGTCTGGTAACTCTAAGCTCTACGGACCCTGGGCCCATTTGGGCATCATTTCACCCATTCCATTCATCGTCCGTTATGATTTAACGTTGGAGGACGTAAATTACACACAAAAATTGCCATTATTCAATTGACATACATACATTTTCCTTTCCACTATTTTTTTTGAGTTTTGAAGTATACAAACAATTATTGATGGCTTGTGCAATCATACAAAATACTATTTTAAGAACTATAGGGTGTTAGTTATGAATATTTCTGATTATGTAAACGTTTGTAGGGCGATGATATTAAGAAGGATTTGTTACTCTAAAAAGTATATTTCAGTAAAGTAAAAAAGTAAAAGTATATTTCAGATATATATATTCAAGTCCAAGAGAAGGCGTGCCCACCTCGGTAGGGCATATGGAAGCGTGTCTGCCTCACCTTCAAGATGTCCCGAGTTTGAATGTCGGTCAGGGTGAGTTACCCGTGGTTTTCCCTTACCCCGAAAGACGAATGTCGGGTAACTCTAAGATCTATTGACCCTAGACTCATTCGAGCATCATTTCAGACATTGCATTAATCGTCCGATATGACTTAACTTTGGAGGACGTAAATAAAAATAAAATGAATATCTTGTATTTTTCTAAGTACTGTCCGTTCAGTGAATTTCGAACACATTTGTGTAACTAGAAAACCTTACTTTAAAACTTCAGAATTTGTAAAATAAACATTTTATATGAAATAAAAAATGACTAATTCCGAAATAATCGTTATTGTTCGTGTGAGTTTTCAATATGGTTAACGTTTTTTATTTCTATGGCATCTTCTTATAAGAGAGGAAACAGTTAATTTTATCCAAAGTTTCGATGTCCTGATTTCAGAGGAAACAAATGTTTTGAAGTACTCTGAGTATACCTAATAGCATTCTTTTAATAAAAAAGTCTGCACTCACGCGTATGCCTGTATTCTTCCTGCCCATTTGCAAACAATATAACTCCAAAATCAAAAGCAGAAAAATACGAAGTTCGAATGAATTTTGTATAAGATTGAGTATTTGTTGTTGTATAAGAGAAATACAAAGACATATTTCAAAATGTGGATATCTTTAAAACATTTAATGTACTTTAAACAAATCCCGATTAAAATGAAACAGATAGATGAATAAGCATGTTTATGAATACTAAAAGAGCGAATAGAGAAATTAATGTGAAGGTAACACATCAGTTTATTTCAATTGCTAACGCATCTTGGATTGATTTTAACTGTCACAAATTATTGTGATAAAATTGGACGTGAAGTTCGATTGGAATATGAATGTAATTATATGGTCAGCTTAACAATATGATTAAAACAATAATGCAATGCATTATGACGAAGGCTTACGTGATTTACTTAACAACTTTAAAAATTCCTGGAAGTGGATAGACTATTATGAGGAAATAATGTTAAATATTTACGTAAGTGAACGCAAAAGGTTTCACTATATCAGAATTATTAAACGCAAAGTTTCAGCTTTTCTTACTTTGCTCTTAATTGATACTTTATGTACGGAAGGTATTGAATTCCAAACAAAGAATACCCACATATTTAAATATTTAATGAAAGCGATAAAAACATTTGTACCTACTTTAGTAAGTACAGGTAATGAAAGACTGTGGAAACATAACCTATATTCTGTTAGTCATTTGAATAGCCCAAGACGGGCCAACATAAGAGAAGTGTGGTGGAATTCTATGGTAAACCCTGACATCGGATCTCTTCCCGGTAACGCGACACCATATGCCGGGAGTTAACATAAGAGTATCACCAGCAGGCCTAAAAGTTGACACGCACACAGCGGCTTCCAATATCAGGCGGATAAGCTAATGTAACAACAATACAATTGATTTGTTTATGTCACGTTAAGAACCGTAGCAATAATAATGATTAGAATATTAAAAACAAGAAAGAAGGCACAACCTGTCTAAGGAATGAATGAATGCAGTCGGGCGGCAATGGAAGCATGCAGAAAAACAAATGAATGGCATTACGTCACCATTCGCGGCAATACTGAATCGCAGCACAGTTGAGTCTCCTACTGCGGACGGATTCGAATCAATCAAAATGCATACACCGCTGCGGTAAGTCACCTCCATAAAACAGAAAATTAATATTCCATGTGTTAGTGTTTTGTAAAGAAGAGAAAGGTAAAGGTCTAATTATTCCGTTAAATAATACTATAAAAAGCAACATCAGTGGGGAAAAGTAAATTAACTTTGCATTGTTTCATTCCCATTTAGAATGCGAATCGATGATATGGGGACCTTTGCCTAAAACTTCCTTCGTGCAGATCTTCTTGCTCCAAAAAGAACTGTAAGAACTTTGGCTAAAGTTAGCAGATTGGAGTCTTGCAGGCCATACTTTAAAATGACAAAATGACTTTTCTCTGAGTTCATACAGGGGTACCTTTGGTAATAAAAATGTAATTAATGCAGGTTCTAAATATTTTAATGCACTACCAACAAATCTAAAAGGATAATCTGATATAAAACTGTTTAAGAAAGGACTCAAGATATATCTACTAACACAAGTCTTAAACACATTAAAGAAGATGTAATTATGCTACACATTTAAAGTGTCATCTTTGTTCCTATATGGTTATAACTTACATAAATTTATAAGTATCCTGCTTATGTACTTTTCTTCTTTGTTAACTGGTTGTTTTGTTATCAATGATGCACAACAGTTATTTGTATTCAATATGTTCTGTATAACTTACACCTGGTTTTGTGTGCATTATTTTAAATTATTCTTATTATTATTTTATCATAATTATTAATTACCATTTATTAATAATGATGTGTCTAGTACCACTAATTGTATCATTGTAATTATTTGTATCTTATCCATTATAATTGCTTCTGACGTGATCTTCAATAACACCAACTGTGTATATTGTGTGATAGAAAATAAACTAATATAGTGAAAGAAGTTAAAAATTCAAAGTAAAGGGAGTAAAGCTTTCAACACTTGTAAACATCCAAAAAGTTCGAGGCTGGCCATTTAGCTCAGTTGGTGGAGCACCTACCTGCCGTGCTAGGGATCCCGGGTTCGATTCTCGGCTACGTGTGGGGATTTTTCTCCGGCCAAGATGATTCCCCCGTCTTCCCCAGAGTCTGCAAGAGAGTCTGCAAGTATGAATGAGAGTGCGAATGAGTGCGTGATCTAATGATAGAACCCAACGTTTACGAGTTAACACCTTCGATATGTTCCAAAGGAGAACGGCTGCATATATGGCCACTGCGGTTAAAGGCGGGAAAAATCGAAATCAATGATTTTGAAAAATGTATTGTGCGCAGAACTGTTCTCGAGTTTTACGAGCAGAGAAGAGAAATTCCTACAGTATGTAAACTCATGAATGCTGTTAAGAAAAAAGTTTCCTTTTGAAGTTAGAACACATTCTGTAGAATATTTAAGGGCATGGGACATTCATTCCGAAAGAAAAATTGTGCGTCATGTTATCTTGTTCTGATGATCCGACTATACTGCATTATATTCCCGCCTTCTCTGCACCCTCTAAACCATGTCATGCTACTACAACGACCTCCTATAACAACTGCATTCATACGTCAGATAGGTAGTACATGGTACTTGGTCAGAGCTTCCCCTCTCTTTCAGTAATAATAATAATAATAATAATAATAATAATAATAATAATAATAATAATAATAATAATAATAATAATAATAATAATAATAATAATAATAATAATAATAATAATAATAATAATAATAATAATAATAATAATAATAATAATAATAATAATAATAATAATAATAATAATAATAATAATAATAATAATAATAATAATAATAATAATAATAATAATAATAATAATAATAATAATAATAATAATAATAATAATAATAATAATAATAATAATAATAATAATAATAATAATAATAATAATAATAATAATAATAATAATAATAATAATAATAATAATAATAATAATAATAATAATAATAATAATAATAATAATAATAATAATAATAATAATAATAATAATAATAATAATAATAATAATAATAATAATAATAATAATAATAATAATAATAATAATAATAATAATAATAATAATAATAATAATAATAATAATAATAATAATAATAATAATAATAATAATAATAATAATAATAATAATAATAATAATAATAATAATAATAATAATAATAATAATAATAATAATAATAATAATAATAATAATAATAATAATAATAATAATAATAATAATAATAATAATAATAATAATAATAATAATAATAATAATAATAATAATAATAATAATAATAATAATAATAATAATAAAAAACTAATAATTAGGAATAAATTAGTATAAATTATTATTAATTATTTATTATTATTATTATTATTATTATTATTATTATTATTATTATTATTATTATTATTATTATTATTATTATTATTATTATTATTATTATTATTATTATTATTATTATTATTATTATTATTATTATTATTATTATTATTATTATTATTATTATTATTATTATTATTATTATTATTATTATTATTATTATTATTATTATTATTATTATTATTATTATTATTGTTATTGTTATTATTATTATTATTATTATTATTATTATTATTATTATTGTTATTATTATTATTATTGTTATTATTATTATTATTGTTGTTATTATTATTATTGTTATTATTATTATTATTGTTATTATTATTATTATTGTTATTATTATTATTATTGTTGTTATTATTATTGTTGTTATTATTATTGTTGTTGTTATTATTGTTGTTGTTGTTATTATTGTTGTTGTTGTTATTATTGTTGTTGTTGTTATTATTGTTGTTGTTGTTATTATTGTTATTATTATTATTGTTATTATTATTATTATTGTTATTATTATTATTGTTATTATTATTATTGTTATTATTATTATTATTATTATTATTATTATTATTATTATTATTATTATTATTATTATTATTATTATTATTATTATTATTATTATTATTATTATTATTATTATTATTATTATTATTATTATTATTATTATTATTATTATTATTATTATTATTATTATTATTATTATTATTATTATTATTATTATTATTATTATTATTATTATTATTATTATTATTATTATTATTATTATTATTATTATTATTATTATTATTATTATTATTATTATTATTATTATTATTATTATTATTATTATTATTATTATTATTATTATTATTATTATTATTATTATTATTATTATTATTATTATTATTATTATTATTATTATTATTATTATTATTATTATTATTATTATTATTATTATTATTATTATTATTATTATTATTATTATTATTATTATTATTATTATTATTATTATTATTATTATTATTATTATTATTATTATTATTATTATTATTATTATTATTAGGTATAGGCTATAGGCCACACAAAGGCGCGGAATTCACTAACAGGTCCAGGCTGGAAGACACGTTCCAGGGCTGTAGCTGCCTAGGGCAGGCGATGTTGACCAAGCTGCCCTCTAATGTCCATGAGGAGTGCTCTTTCCTTTGGGCAAACTTCCGCGCCGTGTGTCCGGCAACGCTAAACCTCACCTGGAAATTGAGAAGGAAACGAAATCAAGCGATGTGATGCATAGAAAAGAAATTGTGACAGATGAAAAACGACAGCAGCATTGGCCCACCAACCAAGTAAAACCACGAAAAAACCGAGTCAGAGTGGGTGATCGATAGGGATCGCACCCAAGAGCACCAATATGAACCTCCGCAGAACCATTTCGCTCAGTATTGCCATGGGGTTACATCATATTTAACAATGATGCTAGTTATCCTCGACAGGAATCCGCGCTTACTGTTAAACCAGACCCCCCTTTTTTTTTTTTTTTTTTTTTTTTTTGTAATTTACGTCCTCCAACGTTAAGTCATATCGGACGATCAATGAAATGGGTGAGGTGGTGCTCAAATGAGTCCGGGGTCCATGGAACTTACAGTTACCTGACATTCGTCTGTAAGGATAAGGGAAAAACCCGAAAAAGCCTTATCTAGGTAACTCACCCTGACCGAGATTCGAACTCGGGATCTCTTGAGCGTGAGGCAGACACACTACGATCTTCGCTACCGAGGCAGGCAAAGATACCGTATTTTGTCGCATAAGCCCCTCCCTCGCATATTTCCCTCCCCTATGATTTATTATCTCTAAAATTATTTACCTATTAAACATCGCACAATTCCCTCTCCTATCTCGTTCTTATTGGAGCAGACTTCAAATAACTTGACAATGGACAACAATCGACGCAGCGGTGCTTGTCACGGACAACATTGGACGCAGTGCTTAGCACAAAAATACTCGTATTGCCACTGTCACAACGTATCGTAAAATTGAAATGTGAAGTTGCAGACGTATTTCTAAGTCAGTTTGTTACAAGTCGGCATAATGTCGAAATATTCATACTACATGGCAAAATTAGCGTTACCATATCGGGGCCCACCCGTGTTTGGGACTCCTCTCCGATCCCCCGCTCAATTTTCGAATATTTCGCGAAACCACCCTTTTTTTCAGTCTTGCTTTAAAATTAAAGGAAATTATTTGTAAATGTGATAATGGAAATTTAGCTAGAGTCTTTGAAAGTGATATGTATACCTTTTATACTGTTAGTTATGATTATATTAATACTTGAATGAGTCATTACAGTGGTGGAAAAAACTGTGTTCTTTTTAAGAGGTGTTAACATAGCAATTGATGGCTCTATACTTTTTGATGAAATAAGTGCTTTAAGAACTTGCCACAAAATGAACTCTGCAGCATTGGTAGGGAAAAGTGTTGCCAAGAAATGGTACTAATACATGAGTAATAATGTTGAGTATATAGAACTGTTGAAAGTGATACAGTATTATTTTGCCATACCTGCACATAATGCAGCTGTAGAGAGAATATTTTCTCTTCTAAATGTTCAGTGGACAGATGAGCGAAATAAGCTCACTGCCGAAAATGTAAAGTTAAAGTTGATCATAATGTACAACATGAAAAATGTAATTTGTGCTCAACATTATGACAAGATTTTCTGTAAAAAGGATTTCCTGAAAAAAAAATCTAAGGAAATGAAAAGTACGTGAAATAAATGTCTAGGCAAAATTTAAATTAATTGTACCTATATATCTTTTACATAATACTACGTGGTTTCCCTTCCTTTCTGAATTTATGGAGGTATTACTCTCATAATTCCTTCCCCAGTGTTTTCAAGCAATTTTTCGAGAGAAAAAAAAGGAAGGGAGCTATGCGATAAAATACAGTAATTTATATAATACAATGTTTTAAAGACAAAAACTGGTGTGTTACATTAACATGACTTTCCCTGCCTGCATTCTCTATTTTCTTGCTTCTTACAAACCATTCTTACTTAATTGAGACAATGACATGTTTGGTAGAGGTCAACAGAACGCAAGGATATATATAGTTCTATATACTCGTTCAACATAAGTCATATCGGACAACGAATGAAATGGGTGAAATGATGCTGAAATGAGCCCAGGGTGCATAGAACTTAGAGTTACCCGACATTCATCCTTCAGGATAAGGGAAAACCCTGTATAAAACCTTATCCAGATAACCCACACTAATCGAGATTTGAATTGGGATATCTCTTGAACGAGGTAGACACGCTACCACCACGTTACAGAGGCGCGCAACAGAGGGTAAGGTTCCATCCCGCACCTGCGTCTTCCATCACTACCAAGTGATACTGATTTGAAATTATATGTAGGAATAGGTTACTCTTTGAAACTGTTCCAAAATAACGGTTAGGTACGTTAATTTTTATTGTTTCTACCATGTATATTTTATACAAAAGTTGATATTGTGATTTCACCAGAAATACAGGGTTTATGTTCCCACAAACTAAAAATTATCTGTGTATCTGTGATCAGCGATAATAACAGAATTACACGAACTTGATTGCAGTTTATGTCTACTGTATTTCTTTATCTCCATTCTACCTACAAGGAAATATGTCACAAATTCATTCCTACAAATGTATATCTCGATTAACATGAAGTACATTAATGAATAAAGTTTTTAAGGAATATTTTTTGAAGAAAAGTTAGAGAAAGTTATATGAATGCAACTCATGTCTTTAATTTCCCAACTCTGTGCTTGAGAAGTATAATTGCATATTACGTGGAGCACGGTTTGGGTGCGAATTTTACAAACTGAACTGCCAACGTTTATAGATAAGCTACAATATTTAACCAACAATTAGAATGCCGCGTGGTATTTATCTCACTTGCAGGTGAGCGTCGGCAGTACAAGAGAAGATGCGCCGAGGGAGTGGCTGTTTACGCTTAGAAGCCAAAGTGTCCGACAGATGACTGTGCTCGGGTAATTCTTTTGCGTAATGCTGGGGTGCACTATCTGGCAGATAACACACGACCGTGGGGATGTGGCCATATGGTCTGATATAATCGTCATATGTCGGGGGAAACCTTTCCCAGCATTGCAACTCTTCAACATAGGAATTATTCTCATAGACTGCATTGTCTCCCATAAGTAAACCTTACATTTAACACAAAAGTTGGACGTGAAATATTTTGTGTTTCCATGAAGTCAGAATTAACTTTAAGGAAAAAGTGCAACTTTTGTGCATTAGTTCTGTTAGGCACTTATTCAATGTATGTCCCAGTTGGTATCCCATTGAGAAATGTCATGGAAACTAATTTGGAACAACCTGAAGTCAGGAGAGAAGGGTGGCCAAAGCCATTCGGGCATAAAGTCGTGAACGGGAGGTCCACAGTTCAAATTTTGTCAGGATCGTCATCCCTGACTGAAAAACCAAGAGCTTGTAAGTTATTTCCAGGTTTTCCTTAGTCCTTACAACTGCCAAATGTCGAGGAGTTAATCTTAGAAGACCTAGAATGCTCCCTTCCTCCAAAAGAACCTTCCCAATTACAATTGCATTGTATGTTGCCGCACGTAATAAAAATCATACGTTTTTTACTCACATAACTTTTTCCATTCAGTCTTGTACAAACTGTTTTATCTTCGTCATTCTAATCAAAATAAACATTTCTAAAATGGTTTTACTACGTATTTTCTGGTAGGTACAATGAGAATAAAGTATACTTAAGTGATAATCAAATATAACTGACACTGCCCGTCTCGGTAGCGTAGATGGTAGCGCATCTGCTAAGGTTTTTCCGGGATTTTTTCTTCTCCTGTAAGATAAATGTCTGTTAGCTCTGAGCACTATGGAGCCCGGACTCATTTGAGCATCATTGAGCGTCACCCATTTCATTCATCGCTCGAATGACTTAGAGCCCGCCTCCGTAGCGTGGTAGTAGAGTGTCTGCCTCACGTTCAAGAGGTCCCGAGTTCGAATCTCGGTCAGGGTGAGTTACCTGGATAAGGAAGACGACTGTCGGGTAACTCTAGGCTCTATGGACCCTGGGCTCATTTGAGCATCATTTCACCCATTCAATTCATCGTCCAATATGACTTAACGTAGGAGGACGTAAAATTACAAAAAAAAAAAAAAAAAAAAAAAAAAACCCTTAACGTTGGAGGACGTGAACTAAAAAAAAGTAAAAGAATCTAACTGTTCGCTATCTGATAGCTTTGAAATTCCATTCTCTTTGCATAACTAAGCAAATTAGAAAATTCAAATCAATAAGCAGTAACTGTAAAAACATTTTGGGAGCTAAGATTTTTGTCTACCTCTTACGGTTTACGAGATATTCAAAAGTCATTTAGAACGACAACGACTTCAGGACCATTCCCAGAAAATTCAAGATATTTTAGTTCGTTTGTCATAAAAGTACATTAAACAAAAGGTAATTGAAACAAAATCGTTAGAGCAATTTGTGAAAACAAATCAAAATTTTCCCTAAATGTATAGCGGAAAGGGTAATTTGAGTTGGGATACCTTTTTTAATTTGTGTCGCTTCCTTATAGCACGCTGAAGTTGAATACAAACTTTGAGTTCTGTTGCTCACATACAGACATATATATAGATATGTACATATATATAGTGCGATCCATATAAACCTGAACCATTTCAGTAGGCCAGAACTTTTGAACCACGTTCATCATTTTCTTTTCTTTTTCGTTTTCTTTCTTTATTATTATTATTATTATTATTATTATTATTATTATTATTATTATTATTATTATTATCATTATTATTATTATTATTATTATTATTATTATTATTATTATCATTATTATTATTATTATTATTATTATTATTATTATCATTATTATTATTATTATTATTATTATTATTATTATTATTATTATTATTATTATTATTATTATTATTATTATTATTATTATTATTATTATTATTATTATTATTATTATTATTATTATTATTATTATTATTATTATTATTATTATTATTATTATTATTATTATTATTATTATTATTATTATTATTATTATTATTATTATTATTATTATTATTATTATTATTATTATTATTATTATTATTATTATTATTATTATTATTATTATTATTATTATTATTATTATTATTATTATTATTATTATTATTATTATTATTATTATTATTATTATTATTTTTTTTTTTTTTTTTTTTTTTTTTGTAATTTACGTCCACCAACGTTAAGCCATATCGGACGCTGAATGAAATTGCTGAAATGCTCAAATGAGTTCAGGTTCCATAGAGCTTATAGTTACCAGAGGTTTGCCTTTAAGGATAAGGGAAAACCCCGCAAAACCTTATCCAGGTAACTCACCCTGACCGAGATTCGAGCTCAGGACCCCTTGCACGTGAGGTAGACACGCTACCATCTACGCTACCGAGGTGGGCATGCAACTTTGGGAGAATATAATACACAATTGGGAAATTACATTACACTATTTACATCTCAGAGAAAATGTTGGAAGTGCCCTCCACCAGCATCTATACATGTTTGCACTCGTCTCACCATATTCTCTGAATACGGAGAGTATCCTCGCTAATGTTACTTATTTCGGTTCAAATGGATTCCTTGAGAACATCAATTTTCCGTGGCCTATTCTTGTACACTCTATTTTTTGGATGCCCCTACAAGAAAAAATCCCCTGAGGTTACGTCAGGGGACCTGGGAGGGGTGGCCACAGACCTTTTGAGATAACTCGATTATCAAAGAAACTGGTTACAAGTTACCTGGTGTCATTAGATGTATGGCACGTTGCTCCATCTTGCTGGAAATAACCTTCTCGCAATTCGATATCATCTCCGTAAATCTTCAGAGAATATGGTGAGACGAGTGCAAACATGTATAGATGCTGGTGGAGAACACTTCCAACATTTTCTCTAAGATGTAAATAGTGTAATGTAATCTTCCAATTGTGTATTATATTCTCCATAAGTTGTACGTGTGTCCTATCATTGGTTCAAAGGTTATGACCTATTGAAATGGTTCAGGTCTATATGGATCGCACTACACTTTCTTTAAGGAAAATGCTCTTCCTTGTTCAGAGAGACGTAAAACGTGTATTTCTGATGAAATCTCGATATTGAATTTTGGGTGGAGTACAATACTTTCTCTACTTGTAGAGAGTAGAGGAGTATTGTGGAGAAAGCTAAAATGGGCGTTAAACATTGCAAATAACATTAAAATGGGGAACTAGAAGGAAGCCAATATTTAGCATTTTGGTTCACAGTTCAGCGGTGAAGAGAAAACAAGAATTCATTTACTCACCATGTCATTGTTACTAACTGGAAAGTCAGTTCTGAATATCAGATGCCAGTTGCCAACATCATGCAAGTTAGCCAACGTCAAAATTTGATAGATTAAAATCAAATAGATAGATGGTAATGCAGAGCCGTTACAATTACCAAATTATTTACCCTTACTGATTGGTATTATTTGCTCTGAGAGAGTCAGGATGCGCTTTCTTCAGATTTAATTGTTCCTTTCAGACTTAGGGAAAGATCCAGTGGCTATTTGAGGTTCCTTAAAGGATCATGGATTTAATACGCCTTTCCAGAAATGGGAATGAGAACGGAAAAATTGGACTATGTCTTCTTTCTGTTCCTGCGACCCGATAGAGCTTCAATTCACACAATGGAATCCTCATTTGACGAGTCTTCACAATGACATGTTATTAACAATAATAAAAATGGATGTAGGTTCAGGTGCAGATGAATGGAAATTAGCAGACCCGTCTAACAAAACGTATCATATCATCACAGTAATGATACAGATGAACACCTGACCGGAAACACCTCTTTTAGGCTTCCGGAAGTGCTCGTGTGCTCTACTGGGAGATGTCCCCACCTGCTGCTAGGGCTGTCCATGCGGGTACTTGCATTGCTTCAGTTCCTCACACAGCCTTATCCCTCTAACAGTAAAGCTTGGTCATAAAATTGTCTCGAAAAAAAAAAAAAAAAACATCAAAGGTAACCTACGTTAACCCAAGATAGCTTCATCCATATCAATGTGAATGTTAACAGAGAGGTAATTGGCGTATACATGTGTAATTGTGCCGTGCTGAATGTCTATATATGTATGTATTGTGAGAAATATGACATAAACTCACTTTATTTGTCACTAGAATCGTTATACCAATGCTAACTTACAACCACTTACACGTTTTTGCACATACACAGAGACGTCAGTCAAATGTTTCTTTATGCCAATGTTACACACACCAACTCGCGCTCCTCGAAGCTTCTCGACGCTCACTGGTTGCAGAATTTAACACTTTAATTGCTTGCCAACTCTCTGATATTTTACTCTCCAATAATGTACAGCTACTGAACTGCTAGGCGGGCTTTTGCACTCCCTTACAGAGCCAGCGGGTCGCGAAAATAATTCTGGAAACCAAAGTCTCTTCGAATTGTCTAGATGGAACATTCTGTAAATCGATTCTTCTATATTTCCCGAAGACGAATGGTCTGGAACATCAGCAAAGGTGATTGACAATTTGTTGAAAATAATATGGACAGGAACATAATTATTTTGTTGCATTTACTATTGCAAATGGTACAACACTGGGAATATTTCATTCCAAACAAAGTACATCAATGGTGGAGATTTAGTAACTAAGAATACAAGAAAGCTACGATGTCTTAATTGACATGTTATTGAAAATCCACATATTCAAGTATGTGCAGGATTTAGCTTTATAACTTCTGGGGATAATACAGTGTGATCCATATAAACCTGAACCATTTCAATAGACCATAACCTTTGAACCAATAATAGAACATACGCACAACTTTGGGAGAATATAATACACAATAGGGAGATTAGATTACACTATTTACATCTCAGAGAAAATGTTGTAAGTGTCCTCCACCAGCATTTATACAGGTTTGCACTCATCTCACCATATTCTCTGAAGTTTTACGGAGAGTATACTCGCCAATGTTACTTATTTTGGTTTGAATTGATTCATTGAGAACATCAATTTTCCGTAGCCTATTCTTGTACACTCTATTTTTAGATACCCCCACAAGAAAAAATCCAGTGAGGTTAGGTCTGGGGAACTGGGAAGCCACAGACCTTTTGAGATTATTCAATTATCAAAGAGACTGCGTATAACTTCCATGGTGTCATTAGATGTATGACGCGTTGCTTCATCTTGCTGGAAATAACCTTCTCTCAATTCGATATCATCCAGCTGCTCCACAAATGCCTTGAAGATACCCATATAAACTTTAGTGTCTACAGACGTATCATGTATAGATGCTAGTGGAGCACAGTTTCAACATTTTCTCTGAGATGTAAATAGTGTAATGTAATCTCCCAATTGTGTATTATAATCTCCCAAAGTTGCATGTGTGTCCGATTATTGGTTCAAAGGTTATTGGCTATTGAAATGGTTCAGATTTATATGCACCGCACTATATATTTCAATACTTCAAATAATGTAGTAAAATTTTTAGTTACCGAATCACTTTCATTATTTAATACAACATACATATTCTAGATAATTCGGTTCAAGAGCATAGTAAATAATAATTGTGTCCAGGTAACATCAGACATTACACATCCGATATTTATAATCAACAATTGAGAATATTATCTTTCTTTTTTCGGTGGTCACACACATACTGTCGTTTAAACTGATCTCCTGGGGTTGGGAAATCTACATATTCACCAGTTCTGTTGTTTACTTGAATTTTGATATCAAAAGCAAAAATTGGCGTTATGTCTTCCTCCTGGAAGTAGAGACTACAATAAATCTATTCTTCGATTTTAAAAGGCCGTTACAGGTCATCTCCAGACATCGTAACAAAACCTACGACATATTTCACACACGTTTCTGTGAATATCAGCAAACTTTGGAGGGTACATCTCATTAAACCAAATTATTAATATCAAACACTGTTTTTATTTTATTCTTTAGATGATAACCACTTTTCGAAATATTGTTTGTTACTGGTTTGAAGTTTCAAGTGTTTATACTTTTCTCAAGAAGAGAAAGAAGAATTTCAAAGCCACCGCATAGCTAACAGCTCTTAAAACACCTAAGCTGACTGATTTCTCTTATTCCTGTTGTACCTATAAGGAAAAAAGAAGTAAAACCATTTCTAGAAGCGTTTATGTCGGTTAACGTGAATTAGGTAGAAGAAAAACGTTTGAAAGCGTTTGTACAAAAGTTTTAGTGATTTACATTAATCCGTAATTATGCAGAAAAATTATTATTTTTGGCACTAAATATTCTTGATTCTTCAGAAATGAATCATTTATGTTTCAAAATCGGAGCACTAATTTAAAAAGGTAATGGACAATTTGTAATGTAGTTTTGAGTGGCGTAAAGTACATTAGTAAAAATATTCTTCAAGTTTAGCATTATTAATGTAGAATAATGCTGTACATTTATAGCTTCAGTCAGTAGTTTATATACGCCAAGTAGAAATGTAATACGTTTTCATAAATGTTAAAATTTGTATTAGCTTGCTATGTAAAAATCTGATAGGTATATTCATATGAATTTCTTTACCTTTTCTACAGCAAGCCATATTTAAAAAAATACATATTATTATACTCTTTACTTCATACTAATCGGTATGAACGTTTGCAAAAGTGTTTTATTGCGTATTTTGTTACAGTTTCAACCTGAATTGAGGAATACGGTAAGATTAAGCGATTGTCAAATTTTTAACAGCTGGTTGCTCTTTGGTTAGCTATGAAATTCAATTCTCTGTGCATGACCACGAAGGGGGAGAAAAAGAATATCTACTCATTTGAGAAAATTATTGAGCTTTGAAAAATTCGAATGGATGACACTGAATATCTCGGAAATGCTTAAATTCATGGAAAATCTCTTTGATATATTTTGTGCTTTCACCTGGCATATTGTGCTGCCTTGGTTTTAGTATGCAGGAATGAAGATAACTTCAGAGGCTAGTACTACTACAAAATTCAAGGTAGAGAACTTATTTGTCATGAAAATATGCTTAACATGTGGTACTTCAATCAAAATCGTTATGGCGTTTTTTTTTTTTTTTTTTTTTTTTTTTTTTTTTTTTTTTTTTTTTTTGAGAAAATTAAAATTTCTCCAAGTAAAACGATGGAGAGATTTTCTTTAAAATTCTCGTATCGAATCCTTGGAAAATGGTGTATTCAAATGCCAAGTTTAGTATTTTTGCTGTTCACACACACACACACACACACACACACACACACACACACACACACACACACACACACACACACACACACGGGCATTTTTCTAAAATCACTTTATTTGGTTTCAGGGACTCTCAAAGCGTGTGTTCCTAGTGAAGTTTTGACATCGTATGCAACACACAATGTTTTAGCTGTTCATATTTCAATATGGCTTTAGAAGTAATTAAATGGTAAATCTCCAGGTGACGTGAGCCCTTGAGCGAGATACGTACAGGCGCCGCGACTACGCTGACAGTGCGGGGATTTCCCTATTAGATATACCTACACTCGCTAGCCAGAAATAACATCGCTGTAAGTGACATACATTGGATGATGATACACGCCTTCTTTTTCGGCTGGATGATGTGCACCTCCAGACCAAGACACTTATCTACAGCACGAAAATTCACAAACACAAGCTCCCTACACAAAAACAGGTCCATGAACAGCAAAATCCATACATGAAAAGTCAGGTAATTCCCAAACTTAGTGCATAAGTTCAACACCTTCCAAAGGTTCTGAGGAAATCTTCCACTCTATACTATCCTTTACAACACGTTAGGGACCCCATGATAACTCGAGATAAACCTGCTGCGATAAAATTAGTAAACACTCAGCATAAGTATTTCAAATAGTTCGTTGTGACATTAACACATGGGTAGCTCACATAAAGTGTCACAGCGGAATCATCTCTTAAGTAAATAGATAAAAAGAAACCCAAGAATTCCAAATCTTATTGGAGCAAATGATTTTCCAAGTTTTGACGTGGAATATACTTCTACGAAGGCCCTCATGTGACGTAGGGGAATGCAGTAGGCCTTAAACTACAGTTAAATTTTTAACAGCTGGTCACTATGTGATAATATAGAACTTCCATTCTATTTACATGGCATAGAGATACCAAATGTTCTCTATATTGCGATCCATATAAACCTAAACCATTTCAATAAACCAATAATAGGACACACGTGCAATTTGGGAGAATATAATAAACAATTGGGAGATTACATTACACTATTTACATCTCAGAGAAAATGTTGGAAGTGTCCTCCATCAGTATCTATACATGTTTGTACTCGTCTCACCATATTCTCTGAATACGGACAGTATCCTCGCTAATGTTACTTATTTCGGTTCGAATGTATTCCTTGAGAACATCAATTGTCCGTGGCCTATTCTTGTACACTCTATTTTTAGATACCCGCACAAGAAAAATAAAACGGTGAGGTTAGGTCAGTGGATCTGCTCGGCCACAGACCTTTTGAGATTATTCCATTATCAAAGAAACTGGTTACAAGTTCCATGGTGTCATTTTCATCGTAAATTACGTCCTCCAACGTGTCATATCGGCGGATGAATGAAATGAGTGAAATGATTATCAAATGAGTCCGGGGTCCATGGAGCTTAGAGCTACCCGACATTTGGCAGCAGGATAAGGGAAAACCCTGGAAAAAACCTTATCCATGTAACTCACCCTAACCGAGATTCAAATTCGGGACATCTTGAACGTGTGGCAGACACGCTACCCTATACGCTACCGAGGCAGGCCCATGGTGTCATTAGATGTATGGCACGTTGCTCCATCTTGCTGGAAATAGCCTTCTCTCAATTCGATATCATCCAGCTGCTCCTCAAATGTCTTGAAGATACCCATATAAACTTCAGTGTCTACAGTCGTATCATGGAAAATGGGACCAACGATACATAGATGCTGGTGCTCCGGACACTTCCAACATTTTCTCTGAGATGTAAATAGTGTAATGTAATCTCCCAATTGTGTATTATATTCACCCAAAGCTTCACTGTGTCATATTATTGGTTCAAATGTTATTGGCTATTGAAATGATTCAGGTTTATATCGATCGCACTGTATTTGAGAAGTATTTAAAAGGTATTTAAAAATTCAAACCAAAACAAAGAATAACTAAAAATGGTTAGCAACACAATAACATTTATTTGATATAAACTGTCTGCTTAACATTTTTAAGGGGTACCGAGTTTGAATATCGGTCAAAGTGAGTTACGTGGATAAGGTTTTTTCCGGGGTTTTCCCTTATCCTGAAAGACGAATGTCGGGTAGCTCTAAGCTCTATGGACCTTGGGCTCATTTGAGCTTCATTTCATCCATTCCACCTATCGTCCGATATGACTTAACGGTGGAGGACGTACATTGAAAAATGAAAAAATGAAAAACGTTTTGTAGGGTCTATGATTTACGATATACCAGCAATGGAAAACTCATTATTAACGAAAAGGTCTTCAAGGGCTATTCCCAGA
Source organism: Mantis religiosa (assembly GCA_030765055.1). Lineage (NCBI taxonomy): Eukaryota > Metazoa > Arthropoda > Insecta > Mantodea > Mantidae > Mantis > Mantis religiosa. The sequence continues at coordinate 182,629,230 of CM060948.1, read as the reverse complement.
AAATTCGAGATGCCTATACATTTCATTTCCCACAAAGGAATTTTAAACATACCTATAGTAATTTAATAAACGTCATTATAGTTATTTTTTAGAAAATGAAATATTAAATGCTTTCTGTGTAAAGCTTATTTTGGCATTTTTTGTAAAAGAAAACCTTCTTGTCATTTTGCTCGAAGACCCTAAACTTAAACACCAAGTTTGATAGTTAATCCTTCTGTATTTCGTTTTTGAGTTATGTCGTTCTTAGACACAAGTTATTTTCCTAAAAATGCATTTTTATATCCGCAGAGTCTCAAAATGTGTACTTAGGTAAAATTTATGTATGGAAGTCCTGGGTAGAATACATCTTACTTATTGTAAATCCGTAGTAGATAAAGTTAAAATAGTTTTATGTATTTTTAATTATAATTAATTTCAGGTTTAGTGCCGTAGCTGTGTAGTAGGTATTGTAGTCATTTCGTTCCCTACTCATTGCACTTGGACGTCACAGGTTTATTATTCAATTAAATGACGTACATAGACAACTGCAAGCTGGTTCAATATTTCATATTTCGGTCACGTGCTATTGGTTTGAAGCGGATAGAAGAAATGCATTAACCCAGCAGAGGGGGGCCTTTGTCTGATTTACCCCACAAAGGGAGGGTTACCCATGCACCTGGCTGGTAGCGATGACGTGGCCAGGTGTGGTGGTGGACTGGCGGCACGCGTCCTCTATGATGACGTCACGCGCGATATGACGACCTTACTGCGAGCTGTCCGTAAACACATTAATGTTGCAAATGTTCCCGTATTCCACATAAAGTAAGTTTGAAAACAAAGTCTGATGTGTAACGCACACAAGCATTTACCTACCCATTACCTCACTCAAAGGTATCCACATTACGTTATTTATGATAAATATGAACTTAGCGACATACCACCTTTAAATAATAAAGTGTTCATGCGATGGAAAAGAAAAGTTTGATGAGCTGCACGCAAGCGACTTTTTCTGCCCTTGTATAAACTTCTTACAAATGCATAGTTCTCTAACCACTTCATATCAGTCAAGATAAACGATTTCTTATTGATAGTATCCTATAAATTGAAAAAGAATGTGGGAAAAAGGTAGACTGGAAATGATAGTTAAGTCTTTTAAGAGCTTTTCACTATTTGATGGCTTTGAAATTCCGTTTTCTTTGTACGACCAGGAGATAAAAGGAAAAAGACTTCATATTAAAAAAAGTACAAGTATTGGGGTATTCAAACCAGTAACAACACATATCTCCGAAATGGTTTACTCTTATTACTATACAGATTATTTTAAAACGACACCGAACGAATATAGCCGTTTCGTAGTTTATAACTTAACTATTCCAAATTTCGGCGTCACAGCTTCGAAATTCTCTTCGGTATAATTTTATGCAGCATTAAATATTACATGATTTTGTGATTAGGCAGTGCAGGAACCACAGGTGTGCGAACCTCAAAAGTTGTTATTTGGACGTACCGGCCACGAAAACAAAATCATTGCTCTTTGCTCTTTATCAGTGACCGTAGCCTCGCTTTCAGGTAAAGGGGCGAAGAGCAATTACTTCTGGAAAAAGTCGATAATGACGGGGACAGTTTCAAGGTTGCTCATTTTCCTATGATCTTAATTGTATAGTGCCTTCAACCAGTTACTGTAAAATCAACAGCTTCATTTTCAGTTACAAATGCTTTATTTAGTATTATTAAACACAATGAAATAAAATGCTTGTCTCATTGCATAAGGCTTTTAGTTTTCGTTAACTTTATCTACAATTCTTTGATATTGTTCTCTGCTCTTTTTATCATTTAATACTTCCATCCTCAATCTCACTAACATTAACTTTCCTCTTAAAGGTTTAAGTTGCATATGTCCACCAGCTTATTTGTCGTCATTGACTTTTATAATGGAATGTTGGAAGACGTTAAACACCCATAAACAAATAACCAAAGAATAGCTTCTTTGTTGCGGTTTCATAAGCCAAAGAAATTCTTAATAGCAGCAAGCTACGATGGAGTATGTCGGTATATCTACAAACAGCCACAGCACGTGGCACGGTGTATCACCTACCTGCAAACTTCGACAGTGTGAGGCACGCGACGTTGTTCCTGTAACTGCCTAATCCACACTCATTCTGGAGAGATTGTTTATGCGGCTCTTTTGGCGGTAAAACGGTCTTTGTGTATCACATAGAAACCGACCAACTACCTCTATATATTCGTTCGGTGTCGTTTCGAAGCACCCTGTATATTTAACATAGTTATTTCTACCAGATGTATAACTGAGGATTTGAAGCCGTCTGCAGAGACCCATCTCAGGGTATGAGTGGGTATATTTTCAAAGAAAGGAAGACACCGGCTCCGACTTTGAACAGTAATCACTTAACCGAGAAGTTGTTGACCAATGGAAACTCATAAATATCCGAAGCTAACTCTTTTGAATCATGGACCACGCGATAACACGCGGTTCTAATCTTGAGATAGGAATGATGCAGCTACGTCTTGTTCCACCAGCGATCCAATCAGAAGTGTTCAAGATTATACTCAGAATTTCCTACTCAGCTTCAATAATCTCCCAATGACCTCTTTTGCTAATGAATCTAAGGCCCCCAACTACTAGCTTCTAATACGATGTTGCTACTTCATTTCTACATTACTGAAATTTTCTGCTTTCCATCCTGAAGTCTCTCTAAAAGTTTCTAAGAAATACTCTCCCATATTCCAAGAACTACAAGCTAGCATGCCATTCCTAATCTGGCAACTTTGGATACTTTCGCCCCTCTCGCTATCGTAACCGACTGGACCACTTCTACGAATATGCCTGAAAACCAGCCGTCGCTGATCATCTTAACCCGAGACAAACTGTACTCATAATCTGTTGCCAAACCTTAAAACCCCTTAACATTTAACACAAATGCACATAATATTCATATTTTATTTTATTATAAGTATTTATTCAACTGATCCATAATTTTAGTATCACATTTCTGCAAAATTTATCAAGAATGAAGAAGATTTTGATAGCATTCCGTGAAAAATCCATATATACATTTCACTGAATGAATGAATGAATGAATGAATGAATGAATGAATCCAATAAAATGTGTTATCAGGGCTTTTTGGCCGTGGTCGATTAGCTGAAATAGCACTTGACGTTTCGCCCGTCTCACCGCCAGGCATCCTCAGAAGTAGTCGACTCAGGTAGTGTGATGTAATGTGTGTAGTGTTTAACGCCCGCTTTTACTACATACGGCACCGCAGGCGGTGACACTGATGATACATGAGATGAAGATGGAGCATCGGTGAAATGAGATGGCGGGGGAAACCGGAGGTCCCGGAGAAAACCCGCCCCAGCGCCGTGTTGTCCACCACAAATCTCACTTTGCGGTCGCCTGGGATGGAATCCGGGCCGCCTTGGTGAAAGCCAAGCGGTCTAACCACTGAGCCACGGCGCGGCCCGACTCAGGTAGGGTTGCTGGAGTAATTTCTGGAGTGTTACTGGAAACATTTTCACTCGCAACCCTACCTGAGTCGGCTACTTCTGAGGATGCCCGGCTGAGAGACGGGAGAAACATCAAGAGCTATTTCAGCCAATCGACCACGGCCAAAAAGCCCGGATAATACATTTTATTGGATTAACGCCGGCCGTGTAAGCCTAAGCATGTACAATGAATGAATTCCTGTATTTCCTTTAAGTGGAACATACAGCCTTATGAAACGCCAACCTCGAGGCCTGAAGGCAACGGGTCAGAGGTTTCCTGATCAGAGAGATTCCTGGATGAGTGATTAGCCCAACGACACATGTGAAAGTACAGGAGATGAGGTGATAGGAAAGTAGATGTTGGAGCAGTCGGTGGAATGCTGGCGGGGGAAACTGGAGGACCCGGAGAAAACCTGCCCCAGCGCCATGTCGTCCCCCACAAATCTCACTCTGCGGCTAGGATCGAAACCGGACAGCCTTGATGAGAGCGAAAGGGTCTAACCACTCAGCCATGGCGCGGTCACATACATTTCATTAGTCATGAAAATATCTTGAACATATCGTTAGTCATTTTTGTTGAAAATCAAAATATTCCATGTAAAAGGGAGACTGTGGTAGAGAAATTTCCTTGAAATCCTTTCTGTTCCGTTCTTAGAAGAAGCTAGCCGTATATATTGTGACTTTGTGGGTTCGTAGAATTAAAACTCCAAGTTGCAGAGATACAAAACGTCCTTTATTTCCATAGAAATAGACTTTGGTCAGCGCTCACAGTAGCAGAATACGTCACATACACAATTACAATCTTAGAATGTTGTTGACCACAACAAAGAGCTCACTTTCAAAACACAGCATTTCCAATTACAACTCTCGTTACGACTCTGTTTACGACTGTCCGATAAACTAGCCACATTTTCTTTTATATACGACCATTCATGTTTCCAGAAAATAATCGAAGATTATGCTGTAAGATGGCAGCAGACGAAACATGAATGTTCCATGTTCCACGAAACTTTATCTGTTTCGGCAAGCCCTTTTATCTCCACGCGGCATTATCTGTCTATTATCCGTCTCTTTGTGTGCGTCGACCGTGCTGTATATATACAGTGGCAAAGCGTGCAATGAAACGCTGAAAGCGCCGCTTCCCCAAGTATTTCAGGAGAAAAAGAAGAAAAACAAGAAATTTAGTGCCAAACAATATTTTATTTGCTATGGATACATTTTCAAAATATATTCTTGAACATCCGCGGCGCTGCGGTCAGTTTAACAACTGCCCAAATTCGAGAGACTAGCTCCACGATTTCTCCAATACCTGTGTTCAATACTGAATATTTCTGTATTTACCCATTTGCGACTCTTCGACAGTTAGGAAGCAGTGACAGATTTTGTCACGTGAACTCTCTGTAGCGTGTGAGGAAAAGTTTTTTGTTTTATGTAGCGCTTTTAAATACAACGGTAAGTGGGTATATTTCAATATCATTAGCAATAGTATTTTACATAGATGACAAATAGAAAGTTCTTGTGAAGTTTTAAGTTATTAGCAAAAGTGGGTGAATTGCATAATTTCTCCATTTTAGATTAACATATCACGTGGTGTGGGCCAGCTCTAGGAGTGGAGAGAGGAAGCAGACATATGTCTGCTTGTTGTGTGACTATACTTGCAATGCAAGAAGTGCCTGAGTGGGACTGTACAATAGAAAGATTACTGATTAGCAGCCTTAGATCTTTGAGTAATTGGGATTGGGATTTCATTACGGAGGGGATTCGGTACGTAGGCCACCATGCTGGGCCCATTGTTCCTATGCTACCAAGTGGGGGCACCCCCAGAAAAAAGGATGAGGCGAAGGAGAAAGAGGGTGGCCGATCCAAGGAGCCACCACAGTACAGAGGGCAGAGTACCTACAATTTACTTGGATAGAGACTTCCCCGACAGGCCAGGACAAGGAACTCGCTCGCCCACAGCGGGACGGCAACGAGCCCAGCAGCCGAGCCCTAATGGTCCCAGGTAGGCGATCCCGAAATGGCCCCAGCAGAGGTGCGGAGACCGGTAACCGACCTACCGGAGGAGGAAGTAGTTTTCCTCAGAGCATATCATCCTGTCATGCACCGCCGAGACACCCGCTGACACGTCTACCCTGAAAGAGACCACCAGATGAGAGATGATATGAAACGATAATGGAGATGAAATGGAGGGACAGGAAATTCGGGGATCTAATTAACCTACCCAGCATTTGGCTAGCAACCCGGGAAAACCCCCGAAAACCCCATTTGTCAGGTAGGTTGGCCACGGAAATCGAGCCCGGGCCTCCCGAATGCGGGCCTCAGACGAAACCGCCTGAGCCATTCCGCTCGGTGTTCTGTGAATGATTATTCTCTGCTATTTTAACGAAATTATGATTTACAGCTCCCCTCGTTTTGAAAGTCACCCCTCTCCACTGGTACACTACTTCCTCTACCTCATCAGCAGAGAAAGTAAGAACGAACATTGTTGCAAATAAAGTATAACTTGGGATACCTGCACATCTTTGTCTTGCATTCTACAGAGACGGTGCATATAAATAACAAGTTTGTGTTCTAATAAGAACTGAAGCGTTCCTTGCGATGAATATCTTCGAGATCTTCTCGGGATCTTCTTATCCTGACGATGGGAGAGATATACGCTCCCGAAACGTCGATTTCTAATCGTCTTTTCACCTGGCTGGTTTCCCGAGAAGATCTCAAAGGAGTTTGCATTCATTCAACTTTTCGATTCTGAAAATACAAGGGCTGTTCAGTAAAGAATGATCTTTTTTTTTAAACAACGTACCTTTACTCATCCTCATAATTTTGATGAGCCTTCTCAAAATAGTCTCCCCTGAATGTGATGCACTTGTCCCAGCGTTTTTGCCAGTCTTCATAGACATCCTGGAAACCATTTTTAAGAGATCCTTCAAAATCGCCTCCGCAGCTTTCACCCCTGCTTCTAATGATGGATAATGCCTCCCACGAATGCGTTTCTTCAAGTTAGGGAATAGAAAAAGTCACATTGGGCTAAATCCGAACTATAGGGAGGGTGAGGGATGCACTTCACGTTGATTTTAGCAAGATATTCAGTAACAACATTGGCAATATGCGGCCGCGCATTATCATGGTGCAGCATCCCTCCTGCTTCATGGAAATGTGGTCTTTTGTGCCTAATATGGACTTGCAATGTTTTCAGGACACCCCTGTAGTATTGTGCAGTTACAACATGCTGATGAACCATTCCATGAATATCAAAGAATGAGATGACCATAACTTTCCCAGCAGAAGCAATCACTTTTGCTTTTTGGGTGGTTGGTGCTTAAGGAGATTTCCACAATGAGCTTTGCTGTTTGCTCTCAGGATCAAAATAATGTAGCCAAGCTTCATCAGCAGTTATTACGTTTAAAAGAAACTCCGGATCTTCCTCTAACATCAACTTTAACTGCATGCAGACCTGCATGCGAATGTCCTTTTGTTAGGGAACCAACAGTCTTGGAACCCATTACGCACAAACACGTCTCATGTGTAATGCTTTTGTCACCAACGTGTGGGTGGCACCCAATGAAATGTTAAGTATTTCAGAAAGTGATCTGAAGATTTGTTGAGACGAAAGCAGAATTTCAAAGCCCCATATTGTTCCTCGCGTGTTACCTCCATTGCAGAGGTAGGCGATACTGAACATATCTGAACTTGCTTTGTTCTCACAGGCGGGAACCAGGAGTACCAACAAGGAAAATACCACGTCGTGTTTGTTTCACATTAAGCTAACAGAATATAATAAGATTGAATTTTAGTTGAAAAACTATGACCGTAAAATATTATGATCATCCTTTATTGAACAGCCCTCGTACTTCTTGGGAGGTCAAGATACTTCAAAACGTGGTTTAAGAAGAAATCTCTATATGGAGTTTATGGGTGAAATTGAGTAACCGGCGGTATTTACCCACAAATGGAGGGCAGAGAAGGTGTGTTTTAAGAATGTGATGCGGACATTGACGATGAGTGTGCATTCAGAGAGGACGGATGAAATAGCATTTCCAATTGAAGTGAACCGTAACAGTCACTTTGAATAAACGTTGTGCTACTGATACTGAACGGTCCTCACGTGCCGTCACACATGAAGGAACACCCTCCAGGGTAGTCGCTTCGCAGAGAAACCCGGAAAAAGAATTTACAGGAAACGTTTAGACACGCAGATTTAGTAGTCCACGCTCCACTTGCTCGGCTACTACTGCATATTAATATTGTGCCTGCCTCGGTAGCGTGGTGGTTGTGCATCTGCCTCATGTTTAAACGGTCCCAAGTTCGAATCTCGGTCACGGTGAGCTACTTGGATAAGTTTTTTCCGGGGTTTCTCCTTATTCTGAAAGACCAATGTCGGGTAACTCTAAGCTCCGTGGACCCTGGGCTCATTTGAGCATCATTTCGCCCCTTCCATTCGTAAATTACAAAAAAAATATATTAATATTGAAGAATATCATGGGTCCTCGATATTTGCATTGTATTGACATCGAATGATACTTCAGAAAATTCCTTCGGTACTTTTTCGATACTTTGGTGGTGATCCTGCACTTTTTATTTTATTTTAAAATCACACAACAATATTACTGCAAGTAGAACACTGTAAAGCCCGAGAAATTGCCAGGACTGTGGTACCTGAGCAAGAAATTAATTGTGTCAATAGGTAGAGTCAGACTGAAAAATTCAATGCCATGGCCGGGATTAGAACCACGGATCTTCCGGTCTCCGTCCGGTCGCTCTTAAACATTGAGCTACCATGGCCAACATGCCGTCATGACATTTAGGATATCCATCTGTGAAAATTGGTCAAAACGTGCAAATAAATGGCAAAGAATTTTGTTTGCCTAATTAAATAGAGTAATCCATGTACTTCATAATTATACAAATGTAGCTATTTGTAACAAAAAAACTTCACTTATCTTAAGAAAAAATATTTCGATTTTTCTTATAAGTTGAATTAGTTGAAGTTGAAATCGATTTCACGAACCCTTGTTTGCGCCGTCAGTCTAAGAAAACCACAGGAGAAAACAAATTCGTCGGTAACGAAGTTACTATGCTGTTATGTTTTTTCAGTATTACCAAAATCTGAAAACGAAACAAAAATAAGAACAGAATCAACTGCTAGTGTTTCAAAATTCATTACACCATGTTTACTTTTTTAAATAAATATATTTTCCCAAACCATTAAATCTATTGGGACATTAATTTGTTTTAATAATTTAACTTCAGGATTTATATTATGGTTAAATGACCCAAAATTATCTGCTACGGCCGATTTATCAGTTTGTTTATACTTAATGTTACAAAAATGTTCTTTCGTTCTGGTTTCCAAATTACGTTTCGTCCTACCAATGTAAACCCGATCACAATCTAAACAATCAATACCAGATCTTTTATTATTAGGAATTTCATCTTTTTTAGAGAAATAATTAATTTCAACTAATTCAACTAATAAGAAAATTCGACATAATTTTTCTTAAGATAAGTGAAGTATTTTGAAACATATAGTTATATTTGTATAATACTTATTACTTCACTATAACTAGCTTCATGTTCTACGTAACCATGTACTTTAATTTCCTGTTATCTTTAATGCCGTGCAACCCTTTAAAACTTGTGACATATGACTAAGTGGGTCACTGTAAGTGGGCACAGTGCTTTATACGAGGGCTATCCAGAAAGTAGATTACGTTTTGGAATAAAAAGTAAACAAAGTATAGGAAACAAATTTTATTATATACAGATGAAAGCCACACTCAAATACTACTTTTCGACATAGTCACCATTCAAATTAAGGCATTTATCGTAGCGATGTACGAGCTTGGAAATTCCTTCGTCGAAAAATTCGGCCGCCTGCGCCTTCAACCACTTCGTTACCTCTTCTTGCAGCTGTGCGTCGTCATCAAAACGCTGCATGGCCAGCCACTTCTTCATTGCTGGGAATAGGTGGAAGTCGCTCGGTGCCAGGTCGGGACTGTACGGCGGATGAGGAAACAACTCCCACTTAAAAGATTCAAGAACTTCACGAGTGACATTTGCCGTGTGGGGCCGGGCGTTGTCGTGAATCAACAAGATCTTAGAGCTCAACATTCCTCTGCGCTTGTTTTGAATGGCTCTTCTGAGTTTTTGGAGAGTTTGGCAATACCTTTGAGAGTTTATTGTAGTGCCTCTTTCCAGGAAGTCCACCAAAATCACACCTTTTCTGTCCCAAAAAACAGTCGCCATCATCTTCCTTGCCGACATTGTTTGCATGCATTTCTTGGGTTTTTGGGGAGAACTTGTGTGCCCCCACTGCATTGATTGCAATTTCGTTTCACAGTTCACGTGTTTCACCCATGTTTCGTCACCAGTAACGATGCGATCGAGTAAAGAGTCACCATCCTTATGGTAAACGTCCAAAAAGTTCAACGCTGCAGCCATTCGCTGATTTTTGTGGTCCTCTGTCAAGATTTTTGGAATCCATCTTGCACAAAACTTGTGGTAACCAAGCTTTTCGCTGATGATTTCGTGCAACAAACTTCGCGACATTTGTGGAAAACTCAAAGAAAGTTCCGTTATTGTGAACCTTCGATTTTCGCGGACTTTAGCATCGACTTTTTCGACAAGTTCGGCAGTCACTATGCTGGGTCTCCCACTTCGATCTTCGTCGTGAACATTGGTTCGGCCATTTTTAAATCTGATGACCTACTGACGCACTCCACCTTCAGTGATAATGTTGTCCCCATACACTTCACAAAGCTGCCGATAGATTTCTATCGGTTTACAGTTTTTTGCAGTCAGAAACCTTATTACTGCACGCACCTCACAGCTCGCGGGATTTTCAATTAACGCAGACATTTCAAACCGTCACAGTATCTGAAAGAAGCACAGCACGAACCTCTCACTAGCACGGCTAGATGCCGACTGAGCTGCGCAACGCTCTGACCCCAAGATGGCCGCGCTAGCCCCGCCCCTAGCGGAAACAGACGAAAACGTAATCTACTTTCTGGATAGCCCTCGTATTACCTATTTTGGTGATTTTCTGGCGTTGTTAATTTTAAGCGCTTTTCAGAACATAAATTGCTCCACACGATGCAGCTCTCAAACTACAAGCTTGAAAACTTTTGTGCTTGGATAAAACAGTACCAAAGGAAATTGATGAGATGATTTTTTATGTCAGAAGTGTTTGTGCAATTAATTAACAAAGCACACATTTCACAAGCAAATAATAAAAATTAATAAAAGAATAATCGAATAATTTTGTTTTATCCTAAACCAAGGGTCAGATAAAAATTTCATCTCATAAGTTTACTAATAATATATCTATGAGTATAACTGAGAAGTATTATTTTTCTGAAACTAAAATTCCACCATGCGGAACAGTATAATTAAATGACAATAAACACTATAATAAATATTTTGGAGAAATGTCTGAAAATTTTTCTGTGAACTATTGTTAATACTGCAATAATTGTTTTAAAGTTTCAAGTCCATCGAAGCCAAATTGTAGATTTTAGGATTTTTACAGATGGGTAATCTTAAATGCTCCAGCTCACTCATAAGTTTCCCGGTAAACGTATTTCATTGTATACGAGTGCCCTTAGTGGTTTACCGGGAAACGTACGAGTCAGCTGGAGAATTTAATGACATGACGGCACGTTGGCCGTGGCAGTTCAATGGTTAAGAGCGACCGGACGGAGACCGGCAGGTCATGGCATTGAGTTTTTCAGTCTGGTTCTATCTATTCAAATCTTAGCCTACACACGGCTAGTGTGGAAGAATGGTTAAATTTCCAATAAATAATCGTGTGTCAGATTCAGTGCCAGTTACGAGTTCCCAGGAAGAAATCACTGCATATCTCAAAAAACATTAGTCACCTCTTTCTAGTGCAGTGGATTACTGGAAAACAAATTCAAAATATCCAAAAACTAAAAACAAAAGGCTTCTAAATATTTGTGTATTCCACCTGCAACAGTTTTCTCTGAAAGACTATTTAGCACAGTAAGGACATGTGTAACAGAAAAAGAAGTAGACTTCTCCCCGAAAGAGTGAGAATGCTACTGTTCGCCAACGCAAAGTACTTAAGAGGAATGTGCAATCCTTACACAGTGGGACAAGGACAGCGAATGTGTGTGGCAGAGAACGTATGCTACACAAGGAGTCGAACCGTTAAAAAGCATGCGCCCTGTTTCCTCTGTGCACTAAAACCGAGAAGATTGACTCAAAAAAAGTAGAAGGCGTAAGTATGTTTTTGAATGGTCTTCAACTGAACTGACATGGGGTGTCATAAACCTGTCGAGGGAGAGTTCAGGAACCTTCTCCAACCTCTTGCGTCTCATTCCCCGGGGACTTTCTTAGCTGTGGTGACCTGTAGTGTTTTTGAACAAAAACTTATAAAGTTTTAAAATCGCATTTTCTTTCAAATGTCTAAAGTGGAGCTTTTTTAAACTAATTTATTTATTGATCAGGGCATGTGCGCTCTACAGATCATTGATCATAGACATTATTTACATACATGATGCAATGAATAACAATGAAATAAGTAAAGCCCCATTGGGCCCCCCATAAGTTGGTACAATATTGTTTTAAGTATTGCAGAAGATCTTACTGTGAGAGCTGATCCAGTGGTAGAGGACTCCTGATGCGGGTTGGAAGCTGGATTTTCTGCCAAGGGAATAGTGAATGGCTCCTGAGAAGTGTTTAAGGTTGCTGTAGAACTTTTCGGCTTGTGAAGAAATTGACTGTTGAATGGTGCTAACTCCAGTTTCTCTATGTATTTGACTATTTCTGACAAACCAAGGTGCATTTGTTGAGATTCACAATACTTTGTTTTGAAATATCTGGATACGTTTGATTTTGAAAGGACTGGGCAGGAGTGGTCTTATCAAGCCAGGGTATAATTAAGTTTAAGGCCTCTTGAAAGTGATTTATGGCGATGTGTTGCGAAGATTGTTGTATCGTCCACATACATAGCAATTTGAGCTGTAGATGTTGCAGACATATCAGAGGAGAACAATTTGAATAGAACTGGTCCCAACGTTGTCATATCGGACGGCGAATGAGATGGTTGAAATAATGCTCAAATGTGTCCACTGTCACTGTCCATGGAGCTTAGAGCTACCCGACATTCGTCTTTAAGGATAAGGAAAAAACCCGGAAAAAACCTTATCCAGATAACTGACCCTGACCAAGATTCGAACTTGGGACCTCTTGTACGTGATGCAGACACGCTACCATCTACGCTACCGAGGCGGACAGGTCCCAGGATAGATCCTTAAGGAACGCCTGCTGTTATAGATTTGGTAGAAGAGTGGCTACTACCTACGCGGACTGAGAATGTACGTTGTGATAGAAAAGAGGAAACTATTTTACAGAGGTAGTCTGGGATGCCATTGATGATAATGTGGAGTTTAAAAATAGCTACACTGATTGTTTTAAATTTTGTCACATTAAACATGTGGACCTAATTAATTTCATTGGCATTACACAGTTCTTACAACTTACCATTTTGTATAGAAACAAGAAGGAGAAATGTCTGTATCTAGTATCGAAGAATCGGGTATCGTGGAAAATATCGTTTATGGGTATCGAGTATCGATATCGATTCATCGCTAATTACATGAAATTTCTAACCCCAAGATTTACTTGCTGAATCAGGTCCCCTGGCTATAAGCCTTCGGTTTTCCTGAGCAGCTTGTGGTCATTTCTTCTTGACCTTCGCTTCTTTTATCCTAATCCACTTTTCTCTTATCCTATATAAGAAGTCTCCTATACATCTATTTTTCTTTTCTCCCATCCACGTTAGCGTGCGTACCGCCAATATCTTTTTTTTAATTTTCATTATTTTACAAATAATATTACATTGTTCATACAAAACAAATTCACATTACATACGGAAATTCCATTATATTTGTGAAACAATTAGCAACTGCACATCTACAGATAGTATTAACACTGTACAAATATTACAAAAGAGACACTCTGTCTTAAACATTAGTTCCAAAACATCTGCAGTTTCAACTGCATCATACATAATAATGAATATTACACAACACAAGAGCTGTACAACCTACATGGTAGTTATCTCTAATACATTTTATAAAGCAGTGTTATGGTTATTTAATATTTATTAATCAGATTAAATAACAACTTGCACTGACTAAAATTTTAAAAAAATCAACCTAACTCAGATAATCTATCATTTCAATCTAAATTGCCTTAAATAAAATTTATGTAGCTTGTACTTGCAGCAAGAGTTCATGAAAACCACCACAGCCTTTTTAAAACGAAGATCAATAAAAACAGTTAATAATCTTCATTTAATTCAGTATCTTACTCTAATTTACATTAACACCGCTCCTAGCTCACTGACTAGCAACTCAGTTCAACAATCTCTACATATTTACTGTATCTAACAATAATGGTGTATCACAATTTTAATTGCTGTACAAGTTAATCAACACTTCACACATGCAAGTGTATTCACAGTGGTAACTGTTGAGAATCTTAGTTTATCCTCCTGCGTCCATTTGAAGAGGAAAGTCATTGGAAAAAATTGCCTAACTTTCTGAAGGAACACTGTTCTAAGAGCTATGTGGCGAGCAAAATGCTATTGCTAAAGATTGTCTGCGCTCAGTGAAGGCAGCCAGTCTGGATGTTGGGATGGAAGTTGACTTCTGAACCAGTGTAAGGGAGCTCAAATCGGGTGATGTAGGGCTCCATGGAACCATTGAGCCCAAAAGTGATTAGCTTCCAGCGTTCCTTTCGCAGGATATCAAACCATTCCCTCTGTAATGCCACATTTCCAGGATTTTTCTGAATTATCCAGTGTAATATTCCCATTACCAACCAGAATGCACATCCGTGAAGCGACGTGTTTTTTTACAACTGAATTCCAGTCGCTGTAGTCTCCAAAGACATGGCGGAAACTCCGGCGGACACCATTTTCCAATAAAGCATCTTAGCACCATCCAGATATTATGCACCTGTTTGCAAGAGGCAATCCTATGTTCCGAAGTATCTATTTGTGAACAAATAAGGTATATGTTAGATGTTGCGCGGCTATGTCGCCATAATTTTTCCGCTGTTGCTATGGTCTCGTTAAATATTTCATATGCTGTCTTTTGCCAATCAGTACGAACAACTTTATTGAAGAAATTCTTTCATATGCGTTTCCACTCTCTATTCTCTTTCTCTTCAATCCTGGGTGTACACTGAGATGTATTGAGGAGCTGATATTGTTTTCTCGTTGATTCGAAAACTGCGAGGTCATCACTGGTGTCCAGCAGATGACTGAGATGGTAAACAATGGGTTTAAATCCCGGATATACCCTCTGAGGGTCTTTACTTACACTATCCCATTTCTTATCCCATATTTTTCTCCTGTAACTTGTTAGCTCCTTACATTCTATCAGGTAATGAACAGTGCTCTCTTCATCTCCTCAAAATTCACATATCCCTCCCTGCCTCATTACTTCTCAACCCTTTTAAGTATAATATTCCTACTATCATCCACGCTATGTCTTCTCTTCCAGTTTTGCCACATTGATCTATATATTTTTCCCTACCCCATTCTGCCTTTAATTACTTATAAAATTTCAAAGATTTATTTTCTTCTATACTTTCCCATAACTCCTGTCTATCTATGTCTTGTACTCTAGTTCTCACTTCCTTCCAAAAACCGCTATAATTTATCTCCTCTGCTCTCCATAAATCTCCCGTACCTATCTTCGATACCATTCTTTCCAATTCCGACCACCAACTATTTGTATTTTTAATGTTTTTCTGTTGCTTCATACACAGATTCAATAATTCTCCTTTCTTCCCTTTAATTTACTTATACCAGAATTTCAATATTATCGCTATTATTATTCGCCTCCTTTTTGTATTACCTAGCTCTAGTAATGCCACTTCTCTTGTCGATTTTGGCAGCCCAAGTAGTTCTTTGCAAAACAATCCATACATTTGGTCTAATTGTGTACCTATCTCTGATGTGCCCCATACCTCCACTGTATACATAGTTCTGGCTTCAACGACCGCTTCATACATTCTTTATAACCATCTAACTGACATCTCCAGTTTATGTTTACATATTACTCCTGACATTGCCGCCCTGCCATTAGCTATCACTTTTCTGGCTTGTGCAACCCATCCTCCACTGTTACACATCCTTACACCTAAATAGTCATACTCGTTTTCCACTTCTACCTTTTGGTTTCCTATGAACCATTCCTCTCCTTTCCTAAGTATTGATCCTCTTTTAAATACCATTATTTTTTATTTTGTGCTTTTTATTCTTAGTGCCCAGTCAGCGCAAAATCTATGAATTGCCTCAATTGATTTTTGTAGACCTATTACGGAAATTGCTCCTACCGTTAAATCATCCGCGTACAGTAAACCAGGGATCTCTTTGTTCATTATTATTGGGCAATGGGCGCTAATTACAAGTTTTAGAAACAAACATTTTACATCCTCAAACAGTCGACTTCAAATAGCTAAAACATGCATCTCCATTTAACTTAACTGGTCTTGGCTCTCGCCCAAGAGACCCGGATTTGGTCCCAGGCGACAGCAAAGTGAGATTTGTGATGAACAACATGGCGCTGGGGTGTTTTTCTCCGGGTCCTCCGGTTTCCACTTATTGCTCCATCATCATATTTCCTATAACCTCATCTCTCTCGTACTTTCACTTCCGACGTTGGGCTGATCACTCATCTCGGAATCTCTCTGATCAGGAAACCTGTGATCCTCAATCCATTGCCTGGGACCTCGAGGTTGCGCGGTTCAGAAGGCCCTATGTTCCACTTAAATGAAATACAGGAATTCATTCATTCAACTCAACTAGCCTCTATTCTGACGCCCCCCACGTATACCCTGAAAATACCCATGGTTCGCCACTGGAGCAGCTGACAGCAGATTCATCGAAGTCCGAGATAATGGAAGCCACATAAAAAGGGGCCTCACTAGGAAACTTTGTCATAAACTTCAAACGGGTGTGTCATATTGAAAGACAAATGAAGAAATGCATGAAATATGATTCATAGAGATGTCAAAACACACATTTCACTTTTCTACTGATAATTGAAGTCTCCAACTATTATTATAAACGAGATGAAGAAGTTCGACTCACTGGTGCATCCCAAGGAAGGATGCCGTTCCGTCTCTATCTTCCAGCCGCATCACAGTCAACCCCACCAACCAAGAATTGGACGAACCCACTACCTCCGTACTGTCGAAAGGGTTAAACTTCGCGCCAACTCCGAGTTATCCTCCAGCTGCTATCATCAGCAGGGTGGTATATGAAAAAACATCAGGACCATCCACAAGCTACCTCCGAAGATTAAACATCTGTTGAGACCGGTGAAAGACAAACTAGACTTCCAAGTTCCGGGGGTGCACCGCATTCCCAGTGGATGTGGGACACCGTATATAGGATAAACCGGAAGGACCATCGCTACCAGAATAAACGAACATGAACGGAGCATTCGTTTAATGCAACCTGAGAAGTATGGACTAGGAGAGCATTGTTTTGATAACGACCATAGAGCCAACTTTCCGGAGACTACCATCTTGGAAAAATGCAACCGTTACTGGGAGCGGAGAATTAAGGAGGCTTTGGACATTTCCTCCGTGAGGAGCACGCTTAATCGTGATGCTAGATTTCAGTTCAGTTCCTCTTGGAAAACGACCTTAAAATGGAAATCCGTCGATTTAAGAAGCAAAGATCAATACAGCTTGATAATTAAGTTAAGTAGTTACGTTTCTTTGACCCAATTAATTTTTTATACTCAGGCCATCTCCTCACCTGGCATTTAATTTACTGAAAACAGTCTTTTGTTCAGTAATGCGAATTTTGGTAGTGTTTTGTCTTTGTTTATAGTTGTGTTATATCCAGTAATTCATTTGTGCTTATAGCATTTTATAAATATCCTGATGATGGGAGAGATGCACACTCCCGAAAAGTCGATTTCTAATCGTCTGTTCACCTGGCTTGCTTCCCGAGAAGAAATTGAGCAGAGAGGAAGTTTGTGTTTGAAATCTTCAGTAAATAATAAACATTGTTGTCTCCGGTCTCAGGGTCTATTTCTAGGAAAACCCCGAAATAGAATTTCTCAGAGAAACTTAAGAATTTCTCTGCTTACATGGATACTTGATAAAGCAAAAGGAGAAAGAGGAAGGGGGGGACGAGAAAAGCTTGCTATTATAAACTACAAAGTGTGTTCTTCGTGAGTTAAGTGGGCTAACAAGGCATGCTGAACCCCCAACACACCCTAAATAATTTACAAAGCTGCTGGCTTATGATGGATCAGCTGCAAGTTCCGGTTTCTGCAACTTTCTTCATTTCCGCCTCTTGGCGCTGTCGAGATTTATGACAAAGTGTAAAATGTTTAGTTAAGCCTGAGGTACTTACATGGCGACTTCTTTTGTTAGCCTCTCGCTGCGCAAACTGGTGCAGTACTAACTTATGAGGAGGTTCAGCTCTCTCCCTCTCCCTCTCCCTCTCTCTCTATCTCTTTCTCAGACTGGTGTATATCTAGGTTGTTATGTTTTAACCAGATCCACAACTTTTGTGCGGATACATTTTGTTTGTATCTTACAGTTTACCAAGATATAAAAGTCACTGAGAATGAATGAGAATGAATAGCACATCAGAGCTTACTCCCAGAATATTCACACATTTCATTTGTCGTATTTATTATTATTTTTTTGTAATTTACGTCCTCTAACGTCAAGTCATATCAGACGACGGAGCGAAGTGGCTCAGGCTGTTTCGTCTGTGGTCCACATTGGGAGGCCCGGGTTCGATTTTCCTGTGGCCGACCTACCTGTTCCATGGGTTTTTTCGGGGGGTTTCCGGGTCGCTAGGCAAATGCTGGGTAGGTTAATAACATCCCCCGAATTTCCTGTCCCACCATTTCATCTCCATTATCATTTCATATTATCTCTCATCTGGTGGTCTCTTTCAGGGTAGAAGTGTCGGCAGGGTGTCTCGGCGGTGCATGGCAGGATGATATGCTCTGCGGAAAACTACTTCTTCCTCCGGTAGGTCGGTTGTCGGCCTCCGCTCCTCTGCTGGGACCATTTCGGGACCGCCAGCTAGGGACCTTTGGTGCTCGGATCGCCTGCCTGGGACCATTAGGGCTCGGCTGCTGGGCTCGTTGCCGTCCCGCTGTGGGGGAGCGTGTTCGTTAAAAATGAAAATGTTAAAAATGTAAAGAAACTATAATAAAGAGTGGAATACAGTCTGGTTTGTAAAATAGGCACCAGACTCCCAAAATTAAGGAGGCCGAGGTCTTGCTGCAGAGCAAGATCTCGGCCTTTTTCTTTTTTTTTTTTTTTTCGTTGTTTTGGCCTGTCGGGGGAAGTCTCTATGCAAGTCAACTGTAGGACCCTACCCTCTGTATTGTCGTGGCTCCTTGGGTCGGCCGCCCTCTGTCTTCTTCGCCTCATCCTTCCTCCCGGGGGTTCCTATGCCCCCACTTGGGGGCATAGGAGCAATGGGCCCAGTATGGTGGCGTACGTACCGAATCCCCTCCGTAATGAAATTCCGATTCCAATCCCCATATCAGACGATGAATGGAATGGGTGAAATGATGCTCAAATCAGCCCAGGGTCCATGGAGCTTTGTTACCTGACATTCGTCTTTTAGGATAAGGGAAAACCCTGGAAAAACCTTAAACAGGTAACTCACTCTGACCAAGATTCTAATTCGGCACCTCTTGAACGTGAGGCAGACACGCTACCATCTATGCTACCGAGTCGGGTTGCATTTGTTATGAACATATCTTAGATGTATGATATATCAATCAAACCGCTAGGGCCAATTTTGAGAAAATCAAAGTATTCGTTCAATTTTCCATGTAAAAGTGGTTTGGCACTATCTTAAAAATCTTTACATACCTTCCTGGGAAAATAAGGAATCTTCACTGACCATTCATATCCCAGTTATGATGTCGTGCGAGGTGTGTATACGAAACAGAAGTAAAAATAGGCTCTAATTTAACTAAAACATTAATTATACGGTAGCACAATGATAACCATTTCGGAGCAGAAGTTTTGAGGTAAATACTTATATGTATAGTCACTTATACATAGTACCATATCAGTTTCCCTCTGTAAAACATGTGCAAGATGTTTCTCGCTTTCGTATTACAACAAGAAAAATTAAAAATTAACCAAACTAAACTCGAGTCCCAGTTCTGCACCGTAGCGTAATGGGCTGGAGCTTACTGCTTTGGTTCCCTGCCACGGAATGCACCCGGGTTCGATCCCACCCTTGGAGGTTGCGGATTTTAAATTCACTTAGCGCTGTGAGAAATTTTAGGAGCTACTTAGGTCGAATCCCGGTTAAGAAAGCCACATTTCTGATCGGGGGTGTCGTGATGCTGACCACATCTCCCAGGTTAGATGATCGCTCACCTCTGCCTTAGTTATGTGGGGGTGAGGCCGGCAGTCTGTTTGGCAGCCTCAGGACTTGTGAAGAACGGGCTTCATGTGTGGGATACAGTGCTGAATGGTGAGTTTAGTTCTTCATCAAACATTTTCAAATAATCATTTGGATGTAAATAGAAATATTAATAAAATTCCTTTACATTTAAAGATGTTTTAGGTTTTGTTATTTCCCTTCCGGCCTGTGCATGTGGTCTTCGTAGCCTAAATCCATTTATTTGTTTCCTTGTGTAGCTTCTCAACCCTACCAAGGGGCCTCATAAGGCTGAGTGTACTCCATACCAAATTTCTCAGCAAGAGAAAAGTTTCCCCGCCAATGTCGAGAACCGAATCCAGGTCTCGCGCTTGCTAAGCAGCTACGGTATCATCGTGCTAAGGAGATGACCAAACCCAGCAGGAAAACAGTGTTAAATTAGATGAAGAATGGTGCACAATGTCTTTTCCAAATGTCACTTTAAAACATAAAGACGCTACACTTTGACATATTTCCCAGTGACATCATCATCTTGGATTAATCCTTTGTCGATTACTACAGTAGTGTGTTATATGATCTCTCCTCTTCTTCTTCTTCTTCTTCTTCTTCTTCTTCTTCTTCTTCTTCTTCTTCTTCTTCTTCTTCTTCTTCTTCTTCTTCATTTTCCCTAGTGGTATTATGGGACTCTTGCTCTTCTATCCCTTTAAGGCGGGCCTGAGGATCTTTGATAGAGAACCAGGATGGTTAATCACCCCAATGCCTGGTATGAGAGTGAAGGAAGCGGATAATTGTATGAGGGCCAGATGAGTGATAGGAAAGATGATGATGGAGCAACTGGTGGAATGATGGCGGGGGAAACTGGAGGACCTGGAGAAAACCTGTCCCAGATTTGTGCGACACAAATCTTATTTTGTGGTTACCTGGGATCGAACCCAGCACGCCTTGGTGACAGCCAAGAGGTCTAGCCACTCAGTCATGGCGCGGCCCTTATTATCTCTCTCTGAGGATATTTGTGGGTGCGTGTGAAAACAGACAATACAGCTGACCAATATACTTAATGGAGGCTAATAAATAAACGATCTAAGCTATTTTCAACTGTTTGAGGATGCGGAATTACACTTCCTAAATTTCAAGTCCAAAAATTGCAACTATTAAAATGTATAACTGTTTCTTGTGGAGTATCAATACATTTAAGGCTTAAAATAACTGTTCCTTAATATCAATGAACAGCGTAAGTTGCCATGAGTCACAGAAATGCTAAGCAGCAAGTTCTCTTGCGGCTACCGCCAGCTTATACGCCATTATACCCTACCAAAAGCTTAAGCATCTTATTTGCATCTGAAACACAATTTTTATCCTGTATTCTGTTAAATTCTAACAATAATGCCCATTTTCTAACGCTCAGGATTGGCTTAGTAGTATTTGCACAGCATTCTCCGATTTCTGAACATCGAGCTAATAGGAAGGAGCCACGACAATACAGAGGGTAGGGTCCTACAGTTGACTTGCATAGAGACTTCCCCCGACAGGCCAAAACAACGAAAAAAAAAAAAAGAAAAAGGCCGAGATCTTGCTCTGCCTCCTTAATTTTGGGAGTCTGGTGCCTATTTTACAAACCAGTGCTGACTTATAACCGACTGCATTTCCAAAACTCTTAAATTGTTTCGCTAATGATTTCTCATTCCCAGACAATTATTAATCCTACCAGTCCTGTATCAATAGGACAACCATATTTTATCATTTCCTCTACCATTTATCTGTAGGTAGAATTACATTCAACCCAAAACTTCGATAAGGAGATTACATCAGAAACATACATTTTGAGATTCTACGTTTTACTTTCACTTCCATTTATCAAACGAAATGGCGCAGTAATAACGTGCGCAACTCTCATTCTGGAGGTCTTATTTTTTTTTTTAATTTACGTCCTCCAACGTTAAGTCATGTCGGACGATGAATGAAATTGGTGAAATGATGCTCAAATGAGCCCGGGGTCCATGGAGCTTAGAGTTACCCGACAATCGTCTTGAAGGATAAGGGAAAACCCCGGAAAAAACCTTATCCAGGTAGCTCACCCTAATCGAAATTCGAACTCGGGACCTCTTGAACGTGAGGCAGATATACTACCATCTATGCTACCGAGGTGGGCTCTGGAGGTCTTGGGTTCGATCTCCGCCGACTGCAAATTCTGACTTGGGTTTCTCGTGGTTTGCATTACACAAACACTGAGGTTTCCATACCCTCCATTTCCAGATGGTGCGGATGCTTGCACATTGTAAACACTGTTCTCGACACTAGGCGGTGTTGTGTGGTCTGTCCATACGTGGGAGGACGCTTTTCCAGTGTGTTGTATGAGTAAGTGAGTGAGTGAGTGAGTGAGTGAGCGAGTGAGTGAGTGAGTGAGTGAGTGAGAGTGAGAGTGAGGAAGATTAATATTAATATTAAGAGTAAACAAATAAATATCATTGTTGGCCATGAACAGCTATTTCAAAATTGCTAAATGTATGATAAGGAAATCATTACCAAGGAAAGTTCAGTACAATTGTGCTCCTCAAATAGTCAACAACTCACTAGAAACAGCTCATTATTCTCAGAAACAACCATATAGGTATAGTGTCGCGAACCCGTTATCTACGATAGCGCGGCTTGTGTACACAAAGAGCCGGCAAATAAAGATAGCGGAGATAAAAGACTTACCGACACAGATAAGTGAGGTAAATGGAAATTTCTAGTGACTTCTTGACTGATAGAGATTATTCGATTTCTGGTGTGTTTTAGAACAGTCTAAAAATTATCAATGAAGATATATATATATGTGTGTGTGTGTGTGTGTGTGTGTGTGTGTGTGTGTGTGTGTGTGTGTGTGTGTGTGTGTGTGTGTGTGTGTGTGTGTGTGTGTGTGAGATTGTGACACGTCAAAGTCAGTCGTAAACAGAGTCGTAAGCAGTAAACAGCTGTAAAGTGTTGTAACAAGAGGTGATGTTGTAAACATGTGTAATCAGAATGGTGTTTGTTGTGATCAGCGAACTTGGTAGAGTGTGATTGTGTATGTGTCGTAATGCACTTACGTGAGGGTTGAACAGAGTGTATTTCTACGCAAATAAAGAACATTTAGAATTTCTGCAAATTGGACTTTTAATTCTACGAACCCACAAAGTCACAATATTCTGAGTGAAAATTCTATTGTTCATCCTGTAGCCGGCAGTAGAGTCATTGAACACATTGACTGTAAAAGACGTTAAAAGTGTGGCTCTTAAGGAGACGTCATCATCTATCATAAATTTATAGAATATATGTTTGAATATATATTACCGGCAATATGCCAGTGTACCGGTATTTCGTTACACGGGAGTCACTTTACTGACACTTCTAAGCACACTTCAAAACCATCGGTTTGGGATGGGTTTGAACCTGCGACTTTAAATCAGTAGATTTGTGTACTGTTTACACGTTTTGCTCACACACTTGTGTATAATTCAATAAGTGCAACATTTGAACACATTCATTTTCAGTTTTGGGAAAGTATCGATATATTTTCTTCAAAATTCTATATATAAAATCCCAAGCCCCTTCTTTAAAGTGACTGCAGAGAGTTTGTCCTTCGTACTTAAGCACTGGGGGCGACACAACCCTAGTGGGTGCTCCAAACTAACATATACTCTTGGCATTCCTGTACCCTCAAATGGTTCCAAATTTACGACATGTTTGTGTAATTAACTTCCCAATGAGAGTACATTCAACTAATTGACGGGCTCCTTGTTAGAAAATTAAGGGCTCCATTGTCAACAAACAGTAACCTGGCGGCCAAACGTTATTGACATTGCTGCAATTATATGGCGTGAACGGAGCACCAAACATTTCCTCGCCATGAAAGATTTACAACAATAATAAATGCTACTTTTATTCAGTTATTATAACTGGAGGAAACGTATTCTACCCTAATATTCGATGTGCATATTTGACTGCAAATGCTGATTTTGAAGAAAATTGATTTAAAAATGGAGGGTCCTGCTTGTATGTTTTTGAAAGAGGGGTACTGCAGAAAGGAAATATCGCATAAACACCAAATATAGTATTGTGACAAAAGACGAAAAATGTTCAGCTCAAGCTTTTTCATTCGTTACTAAATCGTTAATTCAGTGTTAACGTACGATCAGTCTTTATTTTACACAAATACACTTTCCTTTAATGTTTAAGTCTACCTTTAACACGAACCTTTTGTGTTCCTAATAATCTACCTGATCTACACACAGGTGCGTCTCTTACAAGCAGCTACACACCAACTCTGAGCACAACTCCAATACTCACACGTAAACTGCTTCGATGCCTTTTTCAAAACTCGGCGATCTCTCACCCGGAGCCGCACTTAATGATCCGTGAAGTCCCGTTCCACGGCCTGCCGACTCCTTACCGCAGAGCTTGAAGCTCAAAGTACTACTACTCACCGTTTTACTCTGCACACACTAGCTCTGATGTCTTGCTTCAGCTTTTATTTATCTACCAAGCGTGGTAGATCTTTCTATAATTGGAAGCCTCTGGTATTACGTCGTGAAAAGTCTTTTTGCGTAGTAATAACACTACTCGCTTTTTGAAGTCAGTTGTCCTTGAGTGCGTGTTTATTTCTCAAGGCAACTTGCTTCCTTCTCCGTGAAGTCAGCCAGTAGCTGACATTGAGCGCGTGTTAATTTCTCACAGCAGACTTGTGCGATCGCCGATGGCCAGTATCGAGGTTTAGAATCTTCCAAGGATGTTCCATAAAGAGGAATTTTGATCTATTATGTCACCAGAACGGGATAAACTGGCTATTAGGGACTGCTTACTCAGAGAACACAAGAAGTACCGAAACTCAGCTGTAGATTGAACACAAGCAGGTTGCAGGAACTGCTAAAATTAAATAGGGAAAAACTCTGATGGAGAAGGTGCCTCTTTATTAACACAGTTTTCTTAGAGGACACCTGTACTGAATGAATCAGCATATAAATCCTTCCTGCGGATTGTGTCAACAAGCAATTGAGATGGTTGCCCGGTTATTGTGCAAGTCCTCACCGCTTTATTTTTGGGAGTCAATTTCCAAAATTGGAGGAGCTTTAAACCAAAACGGTCTAAAACCCAATTCAGTTCACTGTAAAAGTCAGACATCTAGATGGCTGACGAAACTGGGAATGCACAACCTAAAAAGGCCACAGTGCAGAACAATGCTGCTCCCATGTCACAGTAAACTATACTTTATAAGTGGTAAAGAAAAAAACAGGATATTTGCGGTCACACGAGCTTCACTACCTATCCATCAATAAACCATTCTTTCGGAATCTTACTCTGCTGTCCAGTACATGCCATTTGTAACGATTTACGAATTATGTCTTTCATAATGAAGAGGACTTAAAAGCCTGTTCACATAAAATTCAATATATACCTACATTTAAATAGTCACAAAAATATCTTAAACATATGGTGTTTTAGTCAAAATAGGTAGGTTTTTTCGTTGAGAAATCAAAGCTTTTATAAACGTTTTCATACGTTAGTGCAAATAATACATGCTGTTTCTGTGGAAATAGTGTTATAATGACCACATGACAGTATCCTATAGGAAACATAGCTACCTGCAACTGTGCCATGGTTTGTCTTCTATTAATCTGTAAACCATAATGATTTACGTCATTTCTTCTCCTCACCATTCCCTTTTTGCAGTTCACTGCGCTCCGAGTAAGATACAGAAAATATTGTTTCATATGACTTTCTGATTGCTTGCAATCATGTTTAAAATATTTTCCAACTAAGTTTTCAAAAGATATTTCAGGAAATTGAATATAAATTTTCAATCCTATTACTTTGAAATTGTAATAACACCCTGTACCTCTATCCAGAGATGCAGTGGTGGGAGTTTAACGTACTTCCAAAGCCACTGTAGTAATATTACTAAAAGGGCCAGTAATTTCGATACAAACCACTCTCTGACACTCAAAGAGAACCCGCAAGTTTCTCCCTGAACCACCCGATTTAGGTAACTTGGATTTAATGGGCCTGAACTTAATAATATAGGTCCAGTACACTATTTCAGGTCTCAAACCCAACTTTTACCAAACACACATCTACAGTTCCAAAAGGCTCTGAATGTCATTTTTAAGCATGGTTAATTCTTTTGTCTAATGTTATCCCGAAGTATTTTATATGTATAGAGAATCGCAGTATTGTCCCTCCAAATATGGATTCCTTCAGGTTTCCTAATTTGCTTTGCTTTGTGAAGGATACAACAGCAATTTTACTGGAGTTAATTGTTAATTCACAAGCTGGTTACTCATTGCCAAATTATCAGCATACCAATGATGAAACAGCCAATACTGTTCAGAGCCCTACTACAATAGACCGAATCCCTTCCGTAAGTAGTCCAGTCCAATACTGTGGGTATCAGTTGAACTGACCCTACCGATAAAGTGATAACCCATCAAACTTCAGTTTGCTTGATGACAGCTCTAGATAGCAGTTGCATGTTCATCACTCACTGTAGAACTTAAACATATTTGGAAAGGTTCTGTTTTCAGTAAATGTAAGGCTATCTTGTGGGAATTTCCCTTTCTCTTCTTTCAGCACGACCAACACATTCCAATTTGGGCTCTGTTTGTTATGTTTCTAATTCTAAAAATTTTATTTACATTGTATTTGATAATGACGCGTTGATTGACTCTTGGATAACAAATTTACATCGCTTTGTTGTCTAAATTGTTGGAAAGAGAGAGAAGAATTGGTTTACTTGTCTCGGACCGACATTAGTTACAGCTTAAGATGTGCGACTAATTAAAGCGGTGCAAATGATTTGGTTTAAGTCACGCATCTTGCAGATAAATCATTCCTTCTGTAAGTTTCAATTACAGTTTTTACTACAAGTTTGGCTACTTGAGGAAGATTATAGCAGAACACGTTATCTGTCTACGTCACTGCTGGCAAACAAAGACAGATGGTCCTGACAGGGGCGCCTTTGCACGCCACGTCATCGACTGCTTCGATTCTCAATAATTTTAACTACTTTTCCTTTCTTTTGCCCAAGTCAAGAGAAATAGGTAACCGAGTACAGGTATTTTAATAACTTCTTTCTTTATACCTCCACCTCTCAGTAGTTCTACTGTTTATTCATAGAAGACACACTTAGTATTGTATTTCATCCCAAGAAGGTCCTGGAACTAAAAACAGCATTTTTAAAACAATTTTCTCTGGTATGTACAACATAACCTGACAACGAAAAGCTGGATGAACGTCAAATTTGGTATTCAAGTACTACAGTATTGTGTCAAAATGCAAAACAAACATTTTCAAGGAAATCCTCAACCCTGCAGCATTTTATGAATATTTTATTATTATTTCTTCCTTTTTTGTCCAAAATAGTTTTCACAATCTTTAGAATTCTATATGTTTACTATATATTCTTGTTTAATAAAATGCAGGTATATCTATAAATATTTCATTTTATTTCATTTTTAAGAAGCTTAATTAATGCATTATTTTTAATCTTTGGATGAGGATATCAAACAATTTGCATCACAGATTTATGAGCATTTCCCATTAACTACACCAGAACGATTAAATCTACAAATAGCTTATGGACTGTATTCTTTCTGACTTAAATTTTCACAACTGTCAAACTACAACATATAGACAAAATGTAATGTACTATGAATACAGCCCTCGTTAAAACTTACAATTTATTTTTATGGGACATTAACAATTTTCAAGATATTTGTTTGAATTTTACAAGAAACTGTTTACATATTTTTGAATGTTGAGTCACTATTCTGTTTCTTCTAGTAGTATTGTGCAATGTGCATGGGAATTAAACGGCAGTAGATAAATATTGGCTTTTTAAACATCTGAATAACGCTTCAGGTTCTTGTATCCTGGTTATATCTACAGCGAAATTGTAATGAAACTATGAAAATGTTAGCATGAAGTATATTTAAAAATAAGCCTTTTTAGAATAGTTTGTAGAATATTTATAGGACTAAAGTAGGAATGGATCGATACCCGATGTCTTCATTTCTGCAAGTTTGAATACAAAATAGAATTTTGGGAGAACTTTGTAATGCCAATACATTAATTAGGCGCACATATTTAATGTGACAAATGTAAAACCGCAAAGAAAACTGCGACTTCAGATCTTCCAGAAATTTACACTCTATGCCCAATTTCTTATTTGAGGCAAACATTGAAGTTAATTATCATCAATGACTGGAATGAATACTGGTTAAAAGGTGATTGTGGTGCTTTGACTAAGGATTTATATTTCTCAATGGTTTCTGACAGACATAAATGTAAATTCGTTAATCCTATGTTCTCACTCAATTCTAAACTGGACATGGAACATTTTCATCTTACTTATTTCGATTCAAAATCAATTCCACATCTGATTGTATTTGTGGAAATCATCTTCAAGATATTCCTCACATTTTATTTGATTGCCATTTTTCTGTTTTGGAAGATACGAACTTGAATTATTGCTTCAATCCTTAGGTTACACTTTTTCAAAACCACGTACACATATTTTGATGAATTACAAAACTTATCAATATTTAATGGCTTTCCTAAACAAAATATTTCTTAAGCTAAAGGATTCATCTTGATGTTTACTGTTTGTCAGCTTGATATTGAATTTTGTTATGTTTTTGTAATTTGTTTATATTCATAAATTTGTCAACTATATTCCTAATATACCTTTGGGTAAAATAGGAATTTAAAAAATAGGATAATAAATAAATGTAAAACCATCGGTGTACTTATCTTTAAACTCTACATTAGCCATTTGAAACCAAAATGCGTTTTGGAAACAGTCCACTTTTATAAGCTTTTTGTTAAAAAAATACTAGGATTCTCACTTTTCCGGGGCCAAGTCTACTTCTTTTTCTGTCGCATATTATGAGTCCTGCTGTGCTAAATAGTCTTTCAAGGAAAACAGTTGCAGGTGGAATTCAGAAATATTTACCGGCCTGGTTTGTTTACTTGGCTTTCGGAAATATTGAATTTCTTTTTTCCATTGCACTAGAAAGAGGAGGTGACAAATCGTCGTTGAGATATGCAGTGATTTCTTCTTAGGAACTGTTAACTGGCACTGAATCTGACACACGGTTATTTTCTTACGTAATGTTACTGTACAGGTAGCACATTTCTGGCAATTTTTCGGGCTTTGCAATATTGTACTTCTGGCAATAATATTTTGTGATTTTAAAATAAAATAAAAATTTCAGAGTCACCACAGAAGTATCGAAAAAGTATCCAGCGAATTTTCTGAAGTATCGTTTGCTGTCGATACCACACAAGTATCGTCGGTATCGAGGAGCCATTCCTAGACTTAACTATAGTTGGTAGAAAAAGTTATGTGAACGTAACTTCTGATTTTTTTAGAAAGGCTAAGAATTAATGGGAAAAAACGTAACCCATGGCGTTATAGCCCAAAGTGGGCCAGAGCCTGTCAACCCGACAGCTGGCCTCACGCCTTCATACACAAGGCAGAGGAGCAGATACGAGGAGGAGATGTGGTCAACATCACGACACCCCCCCCCCCCGGAAAGTTGGCTTTCTAGGCCAGGGTTCGCTACCTCACGATACTGAGTGGGCACCGGTCCTATGCCCGCGACTTGAAATCCACACCCCCAGGAGTGGGATCGAACCCGGGCCTTATTCCGGACACAGGCTACCACAGCACATGTTCTAGCCCACTATGCCATGGCGCAACACAAGAATTCATGAAAAGTTAGCTTAAAAGAAACATATGATGTATTATACAAATTTATCTAGTCTTGTACAAAGTTTTCTTACAAACGCTTATCTTTATTTCGCGTTAATCAGGATAAACAATTCCAGAAATTATTGTTTACAGCAATTATTTTCTTGTGGTTGCAAGAAAAGAAAGTATATCCTGCGCCATGGCAAAGTGGGCTAACGCGTATGCTACGTCCGGAATGCGCTCAGGTTCGATCCCACCCCCGGGGGGGGGGGGTGTGGATTTTAAGTCCCGGGTATAGGAACGGTGCCCATTCAGCATCGTGAGGAAATTAAGGAGCTACGTTTTAGGTAGCGAACCCTGATCTAGAAAGCTAACGTTCCGGCTGAGGGTGCCATGAAGCTGACCACATCTCCTCCTCGTATCGGTTGGATGATCGTCTACCTCTACCTTGCGTATGTAGGAGTGAGCCCGGCAGTCGGGTTGACAGGCTCTGGCTCACTTTGGGCTATTACCTCATGGGTTAAGTTGCAAGGAGGGTGTAGAAATACAGTCCTAGACCTTAGGAGATATTCATATCTTTGAAGAGCACAGCTGGCCGCTATGTGTTGCCCCTGAAAGTATTCTATTTATTCTGATGAACATAACAGGCCTAGCCCAATTACAATGTTTATCATAAATGTGTGGATACATACAGAGGTAACATAGCTGGACACTAGAAACATACATGGAAATTATAAATGAACACAACATAATTTACAAAGAGAAAAATGGGGAGTTGAGTGAAGAGCCAAAAGAACGAATAAGGAATTCTCATTAGAGAAATGTGTAAATATTGGAAAATTCAGACAAATAACAAAAATATGCCTCCGAAATTATTCGCTACACATAAAAACATGTGACATAAAATCTGTGTTTTGTAGGATAAGATTTAGTTCATCTCTTACGGTTTTCGATTTATACAAAAGTCATTCAGAATGAAGCCGACTTCTAGGAATATTCCCAGACAATTCAAGTTATGCATTTTATTTCTATTTAAATATATAGTATTTTAATCAAAGACATTAGAGCCATTTTTGAGTACATCAAGTTTTGTTAAAAAGTTCCGTGTAAAGAATAGTGCAAAGGGGGTGTGAAGTGTTATGTACAACTTCGTTTGATATTTAACCTGCTTTTGTTTTTGAGTTATGATGTTCACAGATACACAGACATACCCAAACACATACATGGCCGATGTTATACGCATACCTACTTCTTTTTGGATATATGGAAGCTCAAAATGGGTAAATTTTACGGTATCGAATTTTTGGGTGTAATCATATAATGCAACTCTCACGTTACTTTACTATAACTACGTAGTAGGAAAAGTAAATAAATAAATAGAATAATAATGTTGAACGTTTGTTATATTAATAGAAAAAGTCAACGTATTTGGAACTAGCTGATAAGTAGGCTCTCAATGGCTGATATAGGGAGCGGATTTATAGCCATTAAAAGTGTGTGAAATAGGCAGGCAAAAAGGCATTAAAGTGGACTAAATACGAACTTAAATAGGCACTAAAAATTTTGCTAAGTAAACACGTAGAAGTACACAATTTTAGTAAAATGGCTCTTAAAATGCATTGTAACAAAATGACAATCAATGCAACATATGCCGCAACAAATTCGCTAGACACAAACTATTTTTTGGCTCCCTAGACGAAATAGTTCCACATTTATTCCAAATTTCATAATTGGCTCCACAGCAAGTTAAAATAACAGATATTGTCGTATAATGAAAATAAATATAAATCCACTTCACTAAGTAAGAACCGTAATGTGCAGAAAGGTGTGAAGTAATTAACCATGACAAGAAACAGAAACATGGGTTTTGTGGGGGCTTAAGGGTGAAAATTGAAATACCTGAATCTTTTGTTAGATTTCTATCAAATTTATACCATTTATTTTTGTGATCGATCAAGAACGAAGTACCTAATACCAAGTTTAAGCTCTCTCTAGTTACAATAGTTTCTGAGGAATTAAGAGTTAATGTCTAAATTACAGGCGTTTTTCAAAATGTTCCACATATTGTAATTTTAAAATTTAATTCTTGGGGTATAAATTTCTGCATTCATTTTAACCTGTTACTGACCTGCACCTATGAGAAATACTTGTCTTCGCCATATCAACGAAGGGAAACAATAATCATACCTATTTAACAATTTTGTAGGTCACGTCTGTAAGGCAGATACCTACCTGCATTGTATATCCAATGTTCAGCAGTAAGAAGTGTCTCTTCCCCGGAAACTTCACGTTGAAACCAACAAATGCAAAAGCTGTTGTCACAAATTACAACCACAAGAAATTAGCTAAAAAGGCAGTTTTAGGCATTAATAAGCAGAATAGGCACAAATGTGTGAAATAGGCATTTATAGGCACTATAAAAATAAGAAGTTAGGCTAACAATTCTTAAAAACCTACGTTTCTGAACAAAGGAACAAAATAGGCAAATAGGGCAAAATCCGCCCCCTACTGATAACCATTACAACCATCAGCACACTATCACCTGCGGAACATAGTTATTTCCTTTCGTGTAGTGGAAATTCCTCTTTGCATTTGAATCACTGGGGAAATTTGGTTGGTGTGCAGTCACGCAAACTTACAGCTGATTATAAAGAACATTTAAAAACTACGATAGCATCTAATCTCAAGTATCAGCACCCACAATATAACTCATAAATCTTTAGTGTATTATAAAGGTTCCATAAGATTTCGATTTGCTTCACATCAATGTAGAAAGTTGTCAGGTGACACAAGATTTATTTAGAGGATTTGAACATTTAGAAACTAGCATTGGCTAGGATTTTGACTACAGAAGTTACATATACTGTTCAGTGTTGATGTTAATTACTTGGTTCTAAGCTGTTAAAAGCATTGGGTAGAAAAGTAATTAAAATTATGTTTAAAGGCTGAGGAAACCTATGCTTTCTATACGATTTTCTATAAAAATTTTAGGCCTATTTCAGAGGAAGACAGCTTAGAGGGTTGTGACGTATTTCAGCTGAGATGGTGGCCTGCAATGCGTGTGACGTCAGGCAAGGACCGTGTAGTACCAAGTTGCCTATATAAATGGCGCTGTAAGTATATAATCTGAGGGTTCAATCAGGTGTGGCGCACCCGATGGCAACAATGTAGCTGCCACGTACCAAATGGAACTGTTAAATGTACAATGTGATGATTTATTGAAGGAAAAATATACACATAAGAAAGACGTGGCTGATTTTTACAAGAATGTCCCCCAAACCAGATTTCCGAGGTTGTATTCACTTGTCGCACGGACATTATGTATGTTTGGCTCGAAATATGTGTGCAAACAATTTCTTTCTGTTATGAAATTAGCTAAGTCCAAACCTCGAAGTACCTTGTCGTATCACAATCTAACATGCAGTCTTCGATTTCAAATCTCCCAGACATTACGTCATGACACTGATAAACTAGTTAAAGAAAAACGAAACAGAAAGTGTCGGAAAATGTCCACGTAGTTTTGTTTGAATGGGTCTCCTCTAATTTGCAGAGAAAATTACTTGATGTTTTATTTTATTTACTTTATAACATACCTGTCGTTCAGATAAACTTTAGTTTGAAGTTTTATATATTTTCTCATAACACAGAGCCAACGTAATTGTTTATCAACTGTGACCAATTGTGTAATTAATGCAGTCAGCATTAATATTACAACACCCAAGCTGTAAGTTGTACATATTATTAATACCCGATACGTTTC
Organism: Mantis religiosa; assembly: GCA_030765055.1. Lineage (NCBI taxonomy): Eukaryota > Metazoa > Arthropoda > Insecta > Mantodea > Mantidae > Mantis > Mantis religiosa. The sequence continues at coordinate 182,595,854 of CM060948.1, read as the reverse complement.
CAGTCTTACATACCCGCACACATCAAACTATTCCTTCCCCTTCGACAGCAGTAATCAGCGCGGTGACGTCACACGCTAACCTGCCTTTCGTTCGGGAGCATATTTTGCGGTGAGAGCTGGCAGAGCTGACGTCACAGCGCTACTACATGTCTTCCCCAGGTCTATTCTTCGAATTATAAAACTCTGCAGCGTTGATGAAATATTGATTTCTCTACTGAAACTAATTTCATTTTACGGCAACATATGACATAAGCAATTGCAAGAAGTCTTTCAGAGGTAGCATACTGTATCTTTCAAATTACACCCAAGATATCATAAGAATATATATTTGAATTTTCAGCATCTATCATTTTTAGCATATATGTTCTCAAATATCTTTGATTTCGTTAACTATTAATCTAAAATAATTCTGATGTTCTTGCTTACCTAATATGAACATTTTAATGTAATTAGTATATATACCAAAGAAGTCCACATTACTTATTTTGTAATTATTTATGAATAAGAATCATTTGTTAAACAAATACTGAAATGCATAAGAGGTTGCGTAATGTTGTTACTGGTTTAAAAATGTGTGAATCTAACACCTAGAGCCCGCCTTTTTAGCGTAGATGGTAGCGTGTCTGCCTCACATTCAAGAGGTCCCGAGTTCGAATCTCGGTCAGGGTGAGTTACCTGGATAAGGTTTTTCCGGGGTTTTCCCTTATCTTTCAAGACGAATGTCGGGCAACTCTAAGCTCCATGGACCCTGGACTCACTTGAGCATCATTTCACTCATTCCACTAATCGTCCGATATGACTTAACGTTGGAGGACGTAAATTACAACAAAATCTAACACCTAGAACATTACCTATCGTTAATATTTTAAATTAACGTTTTCCAACGTTAAGTAAGTCATATCAGAAGATGAATGAAATTGTTGAAATGATGTTCAAAGGAGCCTAAGGTCCATGGAACTTAGAGTTTCCCGACATTCATTTTTTAGGATAAGGGAAAACCCCGGAAAAACGTTATTCAGATAACTCACCTCACCGAGACTCGAACTCGGGACCTCTTGAACGTGAGGCACACACGCTACCATCTACATTATACGGACGGGTATTATCATTAGTAATATGACGAATATTTTTAATTTGGTGACGGTAACTATACAAATCACTAGTGGTATTTGGTAAGACTATATATGATGTGTTTTTATTGGTTATTTTCGTTTTATTTGTAATAGCTCTATAACTACTATGTTTCTCAGATTTCCATTCTATATCGAGCGTAAACGACTGCGCAATTTTGCTCAGAGGCCACCTGTTTATCAGGCATACGACACACCACCACTGGCTTCACCTCTCTTCCAAAGTATACCAAGCTAAGGATTTTAACCCCCAAAAAGTCCATCGCTCTCCGCCAGCTGGGACGCTGAGTTACAGACAAAATTGAAGGTTATAAAAATTTGCTTGAAGTGACTACCTCCTGTTTCGATGCATGCTCTAAACCTAGATATCATGCTATTGCGTACCGTGTTGCCAAGTCCTGAAGTTCTAAATCCTCTTTCAGAGTCAATAATCGGAATAGTAGTCCCATAAATAAAGACCTTAAAACGTCCCTAGACTAAAATATGCATTGGATTAAAATCATAAGATCGAGCAAGCCTTGCTAGAATACCCCTCGACCAATACATCTATGCGAAAATTATCATTTAATAAATTACCTACTATCCAACTGAAATGAGCTGGTGCACTGTCGTGTAAACACCACTTCGTTGGATGACGTCCAGAGCCACATATTCAATTAAACGCTGCAACTCCATTATAACAAAAACTGTAAACATTTCTCAGTATTCAGGTGCAAAGGAAGGAAACAGACACAAATAAGGTGATACTGATTCTACTCCAAACGTTTAGGCAGAAGCTCTGTTGATGTTCCTCCTGTTGTGTTTCATGAGAGTTTTCATAGGCCCAGCTTAAGGGTATTATGGGCACTGAAGACATCGTCGTGAACAAGGTACATGCTAAAAACTCGTGAGCATGTCACAATTTTGTAACATGTTATGGCAGAATTTTCTTCTTGTTTGAAGGTGCGCGACCTTAGTACCTGCAGCTGCTAAGATCATACGGGTACAGAAGCTCTACATGCAAATTTTGCAGATAAACATATGACTAACGCCTCCCCCTACTGCAATACTTCTTGTGCTATCTGTTGCGCTTGCGTCCACATCACCAAGAACTCGTTCAGTGCTTGGCACTTCTCTTGGTTTGCGAACTTTCGAAACACTCCTTTCAAATGAGCCACTCACTCTCAACCGCTGAATGATCGTGAACAAGTTAATTGCCTGTCGTTGTATCTTTCTGCATAAAACTTACTTGTTCATGCAAGGGCATACAAGTTCAGCTCACTCACAGAATACGTTTTCTTTTGCCTTCTGTGCTGTACAAAACACAATAAGCGGACATCAATAGTTTAATTCGAGTAATTATTATTAGGTCACGGGTACAAGTGTATAACTATTTAAGAAACCATTTTCAGGCCCATGTTTGCATGAGCTACTTTTACTGCATCGATATTGGGAGAGTGTGCCAAAATAATGCACACCAATACACACCCCTTGTAATTATAAATGTTAATAAAAATATTGGTGAAATGAAAACAACACAATTACTTAGTAAAATAATAAATCAATTTAATTTATTGCATATCAGTCATAGTATGTTCTTTAAGGAAGTATGTTAAGTTTATTTAGCTTAAAAATTAGAAACAGTTGCGAATCAACCCGCGACAGTCTCATTTGGACAAGATCCAGTGATAATAGTCGACTGTGACTAGTTCATACGGACACGGACTGTAAATTACATTTGTTGATATTGAATCCCTAGATTATAAAGTGAATAACATAAGCGAAGCCTGGATTTCATTATGATAATTTTGAAGTGATAGCAAAGACAACAAATCGTTTTTATATTTGGTTTTTATTTATTGACGTTCTTTAACTTCCATATTGCTCGGCGTCCTATACCATGTTGGCATGAAATACCTTTTAATTTTACCCAAGATGCCTCTTTATTTAAGTTAATTGATGGAAATTCATCATTTCTTCACACTAGCCGTATATAGGCTAAGATTTTGAATATATGGAGTCAACCTGAAAAATTCAATGGCATGGTGGAGATTTGATCCACGGATCTCGTGGTTTCCGTCCAGTCGTTCTTACCCATTGAGCTACCATGGCCATCTTGCCGTCATGACTTTAAATTCTCCAATTGACTCATATATTTTCCCGGTAAACCACTAGGGCCTCCCGTATTGCAGATGCACCGTTTGTGGTGACTTACTATCGTAAGTACTTAAGTCCCAGGCTTCATCATTTAACTCTTATTATTTTAGTTAATTGATGGAAATTAATCATTTCTTCACACTAGCCGTATATAGGCTAAGATTTTGAATATATGGAGTCAACCTGAAAAATTCAATGGCACGGTCGGGATTTGAACCACGGTTTCCATCCAGTGGTTCTTCCATTGAGCTACCATGGCCATAGGTTTTAGTTAACTTCCGAAGGAATTCATACTAAAAGTTCGTCCGAAAAACCCATCGCCCCCGTCTGGGTTTGAACACGTGACCCACCTCGGGAAGAAATAAGTCCTGGTATGTGGGTGATATTGTTGAAATGCCTCAGAATTCTAAAGGTAGCCAACCACTGCATATTTAAACATGAAGTAATGTACTGGAAAGTGGGCCACATGACCAGGCGGTGGGTAGCGGTTCAGCTGTAGGGTACAGCAGCTGTGATTGTTCTGTCAACATGCACCCCCTTCCCCTTTCTAATCATTTTTATATTCTCAATCAAGAGGGTACGCTAGGCAAACTGCCCGTCTACGATTCTTTGTCTCCAAAACCGTTTGTTTCTAAGGTAATCCTTTTCTCTTGCACTCACAGAATTCATCTTAGAAACATCTGAAGAACTCAATTCACATAGTTTCGTATCCACTTTTCTCAAACGCTTATTGTTCTTACTGCTTTAAATTAATCGTGATAAACTCTCATTAAACATTTCATTATAGGGAGATATAAGAAGAAAACATAATAGTAAGGCGATAGTCAAGTTTTCTAAATAGCGGACGTGACGGTTTTGGAATGCCTTGCTCTTAACATAACCACGAGGGGGGAAAACCAGTAAGTAGCTGCTTCCGATTTTAAAGACCATAAAAATATGAAAATTCAAGGCAATTACAAGGAATATTTCGTATACAGTTAACGCAAAAGAAAGCTTTAGTTTGCATAATGCTTTAACGAGATCTGCATATTTTGTACAGTAAGATTTCGGTTATCCCTTACGATTTAGTAGTTACAAGAAATTCATTCAGAATGAAGAGAACTTCAGAGGCTATTCGCAGTGAATATTAGACATTCATTTTATTGGCCAAACAAAATCTTAAACACATCAAATTTTAATGAAAATCTTTAGAGAAGTTCTACAGAAATTCAAAACTAACGAAAAATTTTACAAACAAATGTGGGGAAATTCTCTCTAATCTCCATGTCAAACTTCAGCACCAACTTTGGTATGCATTTTTTTTGGAATTACGCCGTTCACATGCATCAGTGGATTTTCTTCTAAAGTCCATTGCTTCTAGGAAAACACAAAACATATTTTCGGTGAGATCTTAATAGCGAACGTCTGGGTGGAGTATAATGTTTCCCGTGTTTTCACAGGCATGTAGGTAAGAGAAAGACAAAGTATTTCTCAGAGGGAAGTGTCCGGTTAGGCTGAGGTTTCGTAGTCCCTGGATCGTATTCCAGCGACCTTTCCAACAATATTTACAATTTACATATTAACAGTATATACGAGAGGTCTGGAAACTTTCCGACCTCAACATGAAGATGGCAGAACTCGTAAATAAAAGCTAGTGAATTTCGATGTTCATCTATTGACAGTTACTCACCAAGGTTTCAGGAATTTTGGACGCTCAGTTGTTATGTAACAGTCGTTTCAGTGAGTTGATGTGAGTGTTTTTATGAAAATGGACAAAATCGAGTATCGAGCTGTCATTAAAAATTTGTTTTTGAAAGGCAATACGCCTACGCAAGTCAAAGATGAGTTGGATTCTGTGTATGGGGACTGCACCATTATTTACCACAGTGAAATTTTGGGCAGCTGAATTTAAACGTGGCCGTAAGAGCTTGGGAGCCTGTTGAACGTTCGGGACGTCCAAAAACTACAACTAAAGACGAAAACATCGCCAAAGTTCACCAAATGGTGCTAGACGACCGCCGAATTAAAGTGAGAGAGATAGCAGAGGCTATGAACGTGTCAAAAGAACGTGTTTGTCACATATTAAATCCACATTTAGACATGAGAAAGCTATCCGCGTTTGCTCACGTTAAACCAAAAACGTGTTCAAATGAACATTTCCAACGCTCTGTTCGCGCAGCTCAGGCGCAATAAATTCGAGTTTTGGCGCCGATTAATTACTGTAGATGAAACTTGGATACACCATTATACGTTCGAAGCAAAAATACAGTCCAAATATGGACCACAAAAGGGGAACAGGCTCCAAAAAAAGCAAAAACTGTTTTTTTCGGCTGGTAAAGTAATGGCGACTGTTTCTTGGGATAATCATGGAGTTATTTTAATCGATTATCCTCATAAAGAAAAAAACCATTACAGGAGCATACTACGCATCATTGCTTGACAAGCCGAAGTCATATGTTGCGGGAAAACTGCCACATTTGCAGAAAAAGAAAATCCTGTTTCGCCAAGACAACGGACCATCTCACACCTCAGCGGTTGCAATGGCGAAAATCCACGTATTGCGGTTTGAACTACTTGACCACCCGCATTACTCAACTGATCTAGCCCCAAGTGACTTCTTTTGGTTCCCTCGTCTGAAAATTGCGGAGAACAGAGATTTTCGGCAAATGAAGAGGTAATCACCTTCGTGAAGAACTATTTTGCAGAGAAATACGCCGAGTACTATTTGGACGGGTTACAGAGATGGGAACATCGCTGGGAGAAGTGTGTAGAGTTACAAGAAGACTATGTTGAAAAATAAAAAATAAAAAATCTAAAAAAAAATTCTTGTGTCTTTATTAGGTCGGAAACCTTTCAGACCAACCTCGTAAATAACAAGGAAAAGCTAAACTTTTTAACAATAAACGTTTGTAAACTTATAAGGTTTGAGGAACTTTAATAATTCAAATAAACAAATCTAGAAACATGAATAATAGGCACATTTTGTCGTTTTCTCGCTTTGAATATCACATTTGTTACTATTCAACAGTGAAGTAGAACACTTGTCTATTCCATTATGTGTCATTTGCGAATATTTAAGCTTGTTTATAAAGTTCAGCTTAACAAACCTGCAGTGTGAAACAGAGATTTACAAATTACAAGCTATATTTACAATTAAAAACTGTAGACGTTTCAGGTAATCGATTCGTTCTCCTGGACCTGCCTGGATAAAACAGTAGAATGTCGCTATGTCACAGTATTTTGCCTTAGCTTTGATGATATGTATAGTAATAGTTTCTGGGGTTTTATTGAGTGTGGATGGATGGCTTGAGATAGAAGGGGGAGCCTTTGACAAGAGGTCTGGATATCGATTTTATTCTCCAGGGAGTGTTGGCTAGCAGATGTGCTGCAACAGCTGATTTCTTGTATCATTATCCAACCCAGCTGCCCGACTCGGTCACCCAAACATACCCTACGATCATGCTATTCACTGAGACAAAGGGGGCGGTTCTTTTATTTCATCCTTCACTTGTTACACTTGGTCATCATTTTCTCTATTATTATGATTATTATTATTATTATTATTATTATTATTATTATTATTATTATTATTATTATTATTATTATTATTATTATTATTATTATTATTATTATTATTATTATTATTATTATTATTATTATTATTATTATTATTATTATTATTATTATTATTATTATTATTATTATTATTATTATTATTATTATTATTATTATTATTATTATTATTATTATTATTATTATTATTATTATTATTATTATTATTATTATTATTATTATTATTATTATTATTATTATTATTATTATTATTATTATTATTATTATTATTATTATTATTATTATTATTATTATTATTATTATTATTATTATTATTATTATTATTATTATTATTATTATTATTATTATTATTATTATTATTATTATTATTATTATTATTATTATTATTATTATTATTATTATTATTATTATTATTATTATTATTATTATTATTATTATTATTATTATTATTATTATTATTATTATTATTATTATTATTATTATTATTATTATTATTATTATTATTATTATTATTATTATTATTATTATTATTATTATTATTATTATTATTATTATTATTATTATTACATAACGTAAGCGCGGGTGATTCGGATTGGCGGGCGAATCTGATTAGTTTTTCGAAATCTTCTCCCTACTATACGGTAATATATTGTGTTGGAACGACCTTCGTGGACGAAGAAGAAGTCGGCGCTCGTAGCCAAGGTCGCTAGAACGTATGTCTCTAGTGTTCGGCCGCGTAGAGGGTTACGGGTTTGTGCAAGGCTGTTTATGTGTATAGTGAATATGTGTGAAACTAAGGAAAACAGATAAGAAAATAAACGAAAATAATAAAAAACGGTTAAATAAGAAAAAAGAAAAGAAATACATATATGTTAATGGAAAAAAAGAACCAAAGAATCTAACTAGGTATCTGAATGACTTAAATAGTAATACGACTATGTTTCTTCAGTCTAGGTGAAAAAATCAAGCTTCTTTTCCGGAAAGGAGGTATGTAATTTCTCCATTTCTGGCATTTTGTTATTTTTTAAGTTCGTTTAAGATAGATTTATAACGAATGTGCATTAAAATGGTCCAGAAACTGCAGACGTTCTTGTTGTTATGATAGCTACTTAATCAGCGCTGCCAATGAGCAAAAATAAGTAGCGCTACAACAGTGGGATAAGCGAATTAACGTAAGGCAGGGGATTCCATTTTCTTTTATTTACGTCCACCAACGTTAAGTCATGTCAGACGATGAAAGAAATGGGTGAAACGATGCTCAAATGTGCCCAGAAAAATGGAGAATGGCACCACGAAATTTGTGTGGACGCTGTGGGAAAGAAGCAATTCATATGTGGAAAATGTGTATGAGATGCGTGAAGATATGAATATCACTGCGATCCATATAAACCTGAACCATTTCAATAGGCCATAACTTTTGAACCAATAATAGGACACACGTGCAATTTGGGATATATAATACACAATTGGGAGATTACATTACACTATTTACATCTTAGATAAAATGTTGGAAGAGTCCTCCACCAGCATCTATGTATCGTTGGTCCAATTTACCATGATACGACTGTAGACACTGAAGTTTATATGGGTATCTTCAAGACATTTGTGGAGCAGCTGGATGATATCGAATTGAGAGAAGGCTATTTCCAGCAAGATGGAGCAAAGTGTCATACATCTAATGACACCTTGGAACTTTTAACCCGTTTCTTTGATAATAAAATAATCTCAAAATGTCTGTGCCCCCCACAGATTCCCTGACCTAACCTCAACGGATTTTTTCCTGCGGGGGTATCTAAAAAGTAGAGTGTACAAGAATAGGATAATTGATGTTCTCAAGGAATCCATTCGAACCATTTCTCTACAAACAATAGCAGATTAAGTCTCAGAGTAGGACAGACTGAAGTACGCTGAAGCAAGAAGATTGGAGAGAATAAGAACAAATAGACAACGGCCATTGGAAATACGACAACCTCTACGTAGATCTGTAAGACTGCAGGAGTTGGAGGAGTCACGTCTTCACGGAAATGAGGAAAATGATCAGGACGCTTCGGACGAAATGGGTGAACAACGATGGACCAGGAGGAGACATAACTGGGTCATAGAAGGCAGAATTGAGGAACCATTAAGTGAAGAAACCTCCAGTGAAGACGAATTAGATCGGAGCTATAGATAGCAGTTACGTTTTAAAGTTACGTATGTTTCATGATTTATAGAAGTTTTGTAAGCCACTTTGTAGCATAGATTAGTTTAATTAGGTATAGGTTAGCTAGGTTTCGATGTTATCTGCAGATATTGTTTTTCACAAATAAATTATGTAAACACAAATTAAAAAAATATTAAGATGAGAAGCTATGCCCTAGTTTAGATTCTAGATACTAGGGTGATAGTAAAGCAGATTTAAAAAAAAGTCCATTCGAACCGAAATAAGTAGGATACTCTCCGTAAAACTTCAGAGAATATAGTGAGACGAGTGCAAACATGTATAGATGCTGGTGGAGGACACTTCCAACATTTTCTCTGAGATGTAAATAGTATAATGTAATCTCCCAATTGTGTATTATATTCTCCCAAAGTCACACGTGTGTACAATTATTAGTTCAAAGGCTATTGGCTATTGAAATGGTTCCGGTTTATATGAATCGCACCATACAAGTGCGGAAATATGTTGTTATATTAAATTGTGTACTGAAATTCAATGTTTCACTGTTCTTTTTTTGTTCATTCCCATTCGTCCGCTATACCAATCCTATTCATCCTCCAATTGCGGACGATTAGGATTACTTTCCGCTCGGAATAAAAATGAAAACGGAAGTATATAGAGAATTCTTCATTAAAAAGTTAGCATTTAACATAATCTAGAATATCCAGCTTTCATATTTACGTGACAAATATGGCTTTTATGAAAGATTTTCAAAATTTTGATCCGATTCACGCGCGCTTACCTTTCAAGTAATGTGCCATAGGTTGTGTTGAATAAACTGGCTTAGATGTCCAGATCGCCCTGCTTCCAGACCGCTTACTTAATCGATATTCCTCTGGTAAAGCAAACCTCCGGAGGAAAAAAGTCAATTTTACATTCACATAGCTTTCTCCACACTGCCGTTTGTTACTTTCTCCACAACGTTCGTAGTAGATAGAGAAGGCATTCCATTATCCTGCCGGTTCCGATGCTTCGTGGTGCAGGGGATTGCGTGTTCAGGTTCCGCCATGGCCATCGGTGTATGTGTCTATGCTAATATGTGTGTGTCTGATAGAATAAAAGGAGTAAACAACCAGAAAAATAAGGGAAATAAATGAAAACATAAAAACTACCCAAACCTTGAGATGTCACCAGAAATGCAGATCTTGAGTCCTTTAGAATTTAAAAAAAAAAAAACAAAAAAAAACATTTTTTTTAGAAACAGATCATGTATGTGTGTGTAGCTATGAATTTATAAGTCCACAATAAATATTGGGCTAAATACCAAACTTGGAGTTTAAGCTTAGCGTTTTCTAACGATGCGCCACGATGGTTTCCAAGAAAATATCCCAAAGCCGTCTCGGTAGCGTAGATGGTAGCGTGTCTGCCTCACGTTCAAGAGGTCCCGAGTTCGAATCTCGGTCAGGGTGTTACTTGATAAGGTTTCTTCTGGAGTTTTCCCTTATCCTGAAAGACGAATTTCGGGTGACTCTGAGCTCTATGGACCTTGGGCTCATTTGAGTATCATTTCATTCATTCCATTTTTCGTCCAATACGACAACGTTGGAGGACGTAAATTACAATATATATATATATATACTTAAACTACCCTTTGTATGGAATTTTAGAAAATTCAAAGAATGGCTTTAACGATTTTGGTTAAAATAACCTGTGCTTAAAATATTTTCATCACGAATAACATAAACATTTTAAATTTTCTGGGAATATCATAAAAAGACCTCTTCGTTCTGAATGAATTTTGTATAATTGGAAAACCATAAAAGAAAGACAAAATATTAGTATACAAAGAGTAATCTGGATAAATCAAACAATTTCTGTCGAATATATACTTTTTGGAGTTAACCATTTCCGAGATACTCCTTGTTATTGTTTTAATTTTACAATTTTGTTTGTTTGTTTTGTAATTTATGTCCTCCAACGTTAAGTCATGTCGGACGATGAATGAAATGGGTGAAATGATGCTCAAATGTGCCCAGGTTCCATAGAGCTTAGAGTTACCCGACATTCGTCTTTCATGATAAAGGAAAACCCCGGAAAAGACCTTATCCAGGTAACTCACCCTGACCGAGATTCGAACTCGGGACCTCTTGAACGTGAGGCAGACACGCTACCATCTACGCTACCGAGGAGCGCTAATTTTACAATAATTACGTTTCACGAATCACAATTGTTTTATTTTCCTTCTTTATTTTTTTCGGGTCATACGAAAAGAACATAGAAACGTGCTCTTAAAAGATTTCACTATGATTTCAGGTCTACTGTACTCTATTCCCATTGTACCTACAAGAATATAAGTGATGAAAGAAATTCTACAAACGTTTTTCGTGATAACCTGAAGTAGCTAGATGATTAATGTATTGTAATAATAGTTTATTGTAATAAACAATGGGTAGAGAAAAGCGTGTTACTGTGACACAGACGTTTTGTCCAAACCTTATTTTACTATCCAGCTTATGTTAATCGAGATAAACGTCTACAAACTTGAATTAAATATACATTTCGCTGTAGTTTGTTTAAAATGTGGGTCACTCTGTCCATTCCCTGCATGACTGTATAAAAAGCATATATTTATAATGTACTTGAAAAGTCAAACCGATTACGACTAATACTTTGGAAATGGCTAATGCCACGAAAAATTATTTGAAACGAATTAAGTGTTATAAGAACATCTGCGTTTTCTTTGTAGTAAGCTTTTGTGAGTCTCTTCCACTCACCAGGTTTTAAAACCCCACATCGAAAATTCATAAAAGTTTAGACATTCAAGTTATTAGTAGTCCCTGTAAATAACTTCAGTTAGTTCTACTATATGTATAGTTACCTATACTGTTACCAAGCGGGATGGCTCAGGCGATTTTGCTGGTGGCCCGCGTTCGATTTCCGTGGCTGACCTACCTGACCCATGGTTTTTTCGGGGGTTTTTCCAGGTCACCAGGCAAATTCTGGGTAGGTTAACTACATCCCCCGAATTTCCTGTCCCTCCATTTCATCTCCTTTATCATTTCACGCTATCTCTCATCTGGTGGTCTCTTTCAGGGTACAAGTGTCAGCGGGTATCTCGGTGGTGCATGGCAGGATGATATGCTCCTGGTAAACAACTTTGTGCTTCGGTAGGACGGTTTCCGGTCTCCGAGCCGGCCTGGTGGACCGTTTCCGGACCACGGAGGGTGGAATTCTGGTTGTGCTGGCCTGTCGGGGAGTTTCCAATTGGTAAACAGTAGGTAACCTGCCCTTTGCACTGTCGTGACCCCTTGGGTCGGCCGAAATCTGTATCCTCTCACATCATCCTTCCTCCCGGGAATGCCCCACTTGGAGTATAGGTACAATAGATCAAGACTGGTCACAGTGCCAATCCCCTGCGTACCATGATCCAATCCAGTCCAATCCTACATTGTTCAGAGATGCAAAAAACACGCTCGCGTACCCGTTTTTAAATCTTCTTTTGGGGGGGGGGGAGAAGGGAAGCTTGGGGACTTCAAAACATAATTTTAATGAAATATCTTAATAAAACTTCCTCTAATTACCGTATATAAGTGATAAATATGTTATGCATGGGCTGAACCATAAATCCTCAAAGTTTTGCAAAGAAATATTTTGGTGATGCGTTTTGTTTTTCGATAGAAAATTATATACTACAAAACAATGTATTAGTTTTTGTTTGCGTATCACTGTTTGTTCCCTTCAGGTCAATAAAATGAAGTGTGAATTCAATAACAAGGACTATTTTCGGCACATTTGATACTCTTCACGTTAGATCGAAGTGCCAAAGTAACAAACGCTGCTCGCGAGCACTCGCGGAGCTGGGATTCTTTGCTTTTCGAGTGTTTATCTCGAGTGTTAAGAGAAGGTCAAAGGTCAGTTCGAATAAGAATCCACAAGCTTAATCTGAGTAGGCAGCGTTCACGAATTACTAATTCATTTAATATTTTAATTTCTAGGTGGGGATCATTGGGAAATGATACTAACGTATGTAGTTCAAATCTCCTTTCCCTTCAACAAGTAAAATTAAAATTGACTTCTTTCGAGGTTTTTTTTTTTCGTATTTATAGACGCTGTTTAACTGCTCTGGTTCCCTGCGTCCCGTACTATATTAGGTGTGAAATTCGCTTAACTTTGCTCAGAGGTCTCTTTATTAGACTTGAGTTTCTTTTACGTGACCAAAATTTACCACAAGGGCCATCAGCTTTGCTTCTCATCTGAATGGTGTCATGTTAAGGATTTTCACTCCCAAAAAGATCAATTCACCCTCCGTTGGGCTTCAACCCGCGATCTCAGGGACCAGAGGCAAGCGCATTACCCCGATACTAAAATGTAATTTTTTCTACCATAAGCTGTTGCCGAGATATTTGTTGTTAATGGTTCCAATTATTTAAGTCCTTTTGATTATCAGTTGTGTTCCTTGTGTAAATATTACATGTCAAAATTATTTTCATATTTATGAGACCTTTTTCGCTTTAATTACATTTTAATAAATTTTCTTTCTGTAACACCCACCTATAGTAAATACAAAAGCACTGTATGCTAACCAAGAGTTCTACATCGAAATGTCATTGGAAATACACACAGTCTCCCCCACCCCTCAAAAATGTATTTAGTGCAAGCACGTGTCTGTAAATGGTAAAACTCGAAAACGAAAATTCAGTTAAATACCCGGCGATTTAGCTTTGAACCCAGTAATTTTTATTACATACTTACAAAAATTTAGGAATTGACGAATAGCTTATGGAAGGGTGAGTGTTAAAAAAGTAAATTTTAGACAATCAAAGGGAACACTTCACGCATTGCGACATCTATACAGATCTATTGCAGCTAACATCCCAAAGAGGAAGGGATAAAGTGAAGGAACCGCAGGAGGTGGACATGCCACAGACACGACTGGAGGTAGCTAACAATTCCTAGATTTTCAAGTGTCGCAGAAAACCACGAAAAGCTCAAGTAAGAACGCGCAGTTGACGGAGATCGAATCTACAGCCTCCCGAATGAGAGTCGCAGACAACACCGAAGCGCCACCTGTTTAGTGAGGGATTGGAGAATGTCATGTCAACATACTGCATAACGTTTTTTAAATGCGATTTTACGTTAGTTGCCCAAAATATAAAATAAAAATTACTACGTACAGAGATTAATATATTTAATGCCGAAATAATTGACTGAAGGTATTCGTAATTTTATAAATAAATTGTATATATATAGATAAATAATTACAGCACATCATTTTTATGTTGAAATCAGTGCATGCAACAAGCAATGTAAAATTTTATCAGAGGATGGGAGTCATAAGTGATGCAATTAGAAAGGTCAGGTCCAATCATATGCAGTTCCTAAACACGTAGATATAATTCGGAAAATAAGTAAAGAAGAAACACTTTAAGAATTGAGCATGTCAGAGCAACATTTGCGTTTCAGATACGAATTAGGGGTTTTAAGTTCGGACCACCTATGTAGGTTTATTAGTACGCAGAGCAGATATAAACTCATGAAAGTGTTTGGTGTGATAAGTTATTGGCAGCCGCAGCGCTTAACAAACGCTGGAGTTATTATCATACATTTTTGCTTACATTTTCTTCTTCAAAAATGAAGCAAACTGTGCTTATTTATATAAAATATTCCACAAAAATGTTCAAATATTTATCAGCAGCACGGAAGAATAAATTGAAAAGCTGTCATGAAGAAATTAATTCTTCGTCCATGATTGTGTTAAAGAGAAGAAGAAAGTATCAGGCATTTTTATAGATTTTCTGTGAGATACGCCCTTATTTTATTTGAAAAAAAATGTAATCGTACAACACTGAATGTATTGCAAACAATTAACGCTACGAAAAAATAATGATTTGAGACAATTTGCACATTTTAATACGCGACTTTTTTCAGAAATAATTTTACTGTCTTTTATGGTTTCCCAATAAAACAAAATTGTAGAAAATTCAGTGAAAATTAACCTGATGGTGCAGAAAGTGAAATATATTAATTTTATCCCTATGACAATGTTTCAAAATTACCATGATATTTAAATTAAAATGATTGCAGCTGATTAAAAAATAAAAATAAAGTAAAAGTGTCAATATAAAGGATATTGAATGAAAATTTTTGTTTTGCATCTCTGAAAGATACTGAATTAAATACTATGTTAGGTAAATATTTGACATTTAATTTTGAACTATGCACGTGAACACGTCATGTTTCCCAGAAGTCGTTTATAAATTAATTTTTAGACATTTTATATTAAAACTGGGCGTTTTAAAAGTCAAAAATTCTTTCGCACAGTGTACAAAATGTTTTAACAGACTCGTAACACATCTTAGGTGTCTTGCGGAATATGACAATCGCCGCTCAAGAAGGCCCGGAATCTGAATTAAATAATACTAGTATAAAATTGGAAAATGTAATGTATTAATTAAATTTTTGTTACGTTATTTTAATCGTTTTATTATTTCCACTGCCTCTCTCGTGTAGAAAGTTGTGCTTTTCTAAAGGTTATAATGCCAATAATGATTAGGATTTCATTACGGAGGGGATTCGGTACGTAGGACAAAATGCTGGGCCCATTGTTCCTATGTCTCCAAGTGGGAGCTTCCCCGGGAGGAAGGATGAGGCGAAGGAGACAGAGGACGGCTGACCCAAGAAGTCACGCAGTACAGAGGGCAGGTTCTCTACAGTTTACTTGGATAGAGACTTCCCCCGACAGGCCAAGACAACGAGCACGCTCCCCTACAGCGGAACGGCAACGAGCCCAGCAGGCGAGCCCCAATAGTCCCAAGAAAGGGGATCCGAGCCCCAAAGGTCCCTGACTGGCGGTCCCGAATGCGGGCCACAGACGAAGCCGCCTCAGCCATCCCGCTCGATGCCAATACTGATGCTACGTAAGGGAAATGAACATCGCAACCCAATGAATATCATGACCATAAGAACGGTAAAACAATACCATATCAATGGCTTAACAGCCTGCAAGCGGGCCAGAGTCTGCCAACCCGACTGCCGGCCTCACGCCCACATACGCAAGGCAGAGCTGGGTGATCATCCAGCATGTGCTCAGCATCACGGCACCCCGGCCGGAAAGTTGGCTTCCTTAACCGTGATTCGCTGCGTATCGTAGCTCCTCGAATTCCTCACGATCTGATTGGGCACCGGTCCTATACCCGAGGCTTAAAATCGCACACCCTTTACAGTGAAAGGGAACCAAAGTCCAACGCTCTAACCCAATTCGCCACGGCATAGGGCAAATAATGTCATATATCTATACCTAACCTATAATTCTTCTACAACTATTTAGGACTATCTAAAAAATAGTGGAGGAGAAGGTGATATTATGAGATATGGTGGTAATATGGAATAACGAATATGGGAAAACCAATTTGCCAACAACAGTTCTGCTTTTCAGCAGGACCATTCAGGAGAAGTCAACGGAATCAAAGAACCTTCTTCAGTGCAAAATGAGGTAGTTTCACCCTGCCAGTAAGCAAGAAGGCTGCTTCTAGAAGAGGTGGAAAATCCAGATCAACAGCTGTGATAACATCCTCTCCTTATAAAAAGTACTTGGAGTCATCGCTAGAAAATCATCCTTCGACATCATCAGGGAAGTCAGAAACTAAACCAAAACCAAAAGGAATAAGTCCATTTAAGGAAAAGAAAAGTAACCGACTAAAATCCAAAAGAAACTTGGGAGTGGACAAATTTTCATCATCTGATAGCGAGGAAGTTGTTGTTTGTATTCCAGATGATGACACCGACTTGGAGGAACCAGGCACATACCTGATGATGGAGATTCATTGTGTCTATTTTGTTAAACAAAATTTTCTGAAGATAGCAGTGTTATATATAATATGTGGGCACATGTAAAATGTGCAGTTGCCGAAAAAGAAGATTATGTGTGTGATTTCTGAAAATGAAACCACTTTATCTTTAGAGATACAGGTGTTCCATATTACCACCCTATTTTCAGTGCACTAAAAAATGCAACTTTCCATAAGATGTCCTTTTTTCTGTGGAATTAGCATTATAAACAATTCCAATGTTGTCGGCAGATGTAAAACTAAACAAACAGACTTCATTATAAATGTGTAAGCATTTAACCCAGTAACTAAAAATTTGTCAATAAAAATGGTATTCCATATTCCCACCTTATCTTCTGAATGATGCACGGGTTAAAAGGCCTGCGGCGTCGTATTCGAATCACACCAACTCACAAAATAACATTTTCCTTTTAACTCTTGTGGCATAAATAACTATTCTAGAACCTAGGTGCAATGAAACACGCAATTCCATTTAAATGTTCTATTGAATTCTTGACTTGAATACAATGTCTCATATATTCTGCCTCGTATATCCAATTAGTGGGTAAAAGTAGCTTTCTATTCCTTATTACTACTGTCCAAAGTTTGTATTGACCTAACTATTATAATGACTTCTCCCTCCTAGGGAATGTAAGAAAATAACCACATCAGATGACAGTTCGTTATTCCTCCACTTCTTTCCAAGTACTGAATATTTGATAGTCTGAAACACCAGTTACCTGGACGTTAACGAGCCACGATGTCATTTCACTCGTATTAAACATTGATGTGATTCGGAAAGACGGTCCCACGATACTTTTCAGGATGTCTTTATTCGATGCATCATTTACTTTAAGCGATATAACTGCGTGTCTCTGCCGAATTTTCCTTAAAAATAATTGTTCTATAAAACTTTGAGGTGAACATTCACCCAGCCTTCTCCAGAAATAACAAATTCATATATTATATCGTTAGATATTTTGGGCGATTGTGTTTTTTTTTTAACATCATGGCATGCCTGGGAAAGCCCTCTTCTGCTGCAGTCCACCTAACCCACCCATCTCTTTTTGTGCTTTATATAACCCACGTGTAGTATATTCACTGGTAAATGTTACCATTTTAGGCTTCTTATTGTCTTTACTGGTGTGTGTAATTTTTAAAATACATTTAATTCGTGGAATAAATTGATCCTTACTTTAGCGTACCAGGATAAACTAGCCGAATTATCTCGTATTTATTCTTTCCATTTAACTACATTTTGAATATACTCATAGCATATGAGCACCTTGGTAAAACCAAAGTACCAATGTATTTTCAAATTCAGGCTCAAAGTTTCCCTATATAATTGCAAAATTAATTAATAGTGTCACCCAATTATCGGGAAGCACCACAAACAACAGCTGAGAAGGGACCGGAGGCCACGCCACGCCCACTCATTTGTCTCCTGTCACTAACTGAAGGGATGGTTAGGAGAGGGATGTCGGGCCCCTGAGCCGTCTCTTTACCCTTCTCCTAGCTTCTGGAAACTCGGGACATTCAATCTAATCGAGAACCTTCTAGATCGGCAAGCAGACCCTATATAAGCAACACGTCGTGCCAGGGTTAGTCAGTCAGTTGGTTAGTGAGTGTGAGCGAGGAGACAGTCGCAGTTCTTGGTGTAAGAGTTAGTCAGTGACGTGTTAATGAACGAGAAGATTGTGCAACGGAAGACTTTACGTAACTGGTATGTGCATCGGAGTTAGTGTAATCGCGAGTGCAAGTGAAATTGTAGCGGACGAACTGGTGAATTGTAATTGTGCGCAGCACGTAATTCTGTGTAATTGGCAAGAGTTTAACTGTAAGTCGGTGGAAATAAAGAACATTTTTGAGTTTGTGTAATTGGACTTTTCATTTCACGAACCCACAAAGTCACAATAGATTAGATTATTTACTGTGCATATTCCAAAATTTTACAATTTACAGCTTTAGGATACATTTATTTGTCTTTACCTTGTTGCTACCTTGCATGACTTGGCTACCTTGCATGGCTTGCATGACACCTTGGTCTTCTGCTCTGCCAGGTAGCTCTTAACCTCCATGTCTCCTTGTTACTTAATTAGTCACATTCTTTACCCTCATCTTCCTTTCTTACATTCTTTACATTTCTTGCCCATTTTTCTTTTACGTTCTGCAAGAACTCACCAATACTTCTTACCTTCTTTTCCTCCCTTCCCGTTAACATTTTTATAGCTACTATCCTCTGCTCTACTTTCTCCCATTTTTCCTCCCAAACCTTTTTTCTTCACATTGCAGCCTCCTCGCATTCTGTTACATAGTGTTCTATGCTTTCTTTCCCCCCAAACAATTCACAAATTCCATTTTCCCTACCTGTTATCCCTCTTAGAAGTGTTGTTCCTGTTCTCGTCCAAACTCAACCTTCTCTCTCTTGTCTGTTGCAGTAATCTACATATGCTCCTCGTCCCCAATTTCTTTTTATTTGCTTGTAAAATTGCAATGATTTCATATTTTCTAGACGTCCCCATATTTCCTGTCTTTCTATATCTTCTATCCTGCATTTTACCAATTTACTCACATCGTTTGTATTCCTTTCCTCTAATCTCCATATATCTCCCATTCCTAATTTTTTCATAATTCCTCCTATCTCTGCCCACCAACTATTTGAGTTCTTTAATCTTTTTTGCTGTCTCATGCATAATTTCATAATTTCCCCTTCTTCTTTGTCCAAACACCTATACCAAAATGTTATTCTTTCAACTATTATTCCATTTCTTCTAATTTAACTAATAAGATCCAAAACTAATGGATGACTTTCATGGCTCAAATTCAGTGGAGATATCGTTTATTTAAAAATGAAGTTGATCGTGGAACAGACGTTTAATTCGTATTCTTAACCTTGGTACTAGCAAACATATATGAGTTAATGTACAACAGGATCTCCACATTACCTCGATTCTCTTACAAACCAACAGATATTGCAACATATTAACGGTATTTATACAAAAAGTGTAACTTCTACGTAATCCACAATACTTACAGTCT
Organism: Mantis religiosa; assembly: GCA_030765055.1. Lineage (NCBI taxonomy): Eukaryota > Metazoa > Arthropoda > Insecta > Mantodea > Mantidae > Mantis > Mantis religiosa. The sequence goes on along the minus strand of CM060948.1, from coordinate 182,576,031 downwards.
TTCTAGAAATGCTTTTAATTTAAGTAATCAGTAACCTTCGACAATATAATTTTAATATTTAGTCGCAGTCACAAGCTCTTGCAGCGGGGAAAAGTAATATCAAACGTTCATGCATATCTCTGAGGGGACGCATACACACGGAATTTTTTTAAAAAAGCGCCAGAAAAAAATTGTAATACGTTATATTTTCACTGCCCATTCAACAAACTATTCTTACAAAAATATACTCTGCTATGTACTTCATTTTAAGCCATATAAAAATGTGTAGAAACTGTTTTATTATATATTTCCTTGCAGGTACATGAGAATAGGGCTTAAATGATAGTCAGATCTTCTGAGATCTGGTCATTATATAATGGCTTTGAAATTCATTCTTCTTGTATGACAACAAAAGGAAACAAATAAGAATTTTCATTTGAGGAAAGTGTATGTAATTTACCGTATTTTATCGCGTGATTCTCCCCTTTTTTCTCGAAAAATTTGGTTGAAAACACTCAGAGGGAATTATGTTTCTAAGAATTCAGAAATGAAGGGAAACCATGTAGTATTATGAAAAGTTATATAGGTACATTTAATAAAAATTTTAACGTGTAGTTTGCATATTTCGACATTATGACGACTTGTAACAAACTGGCTTAGAAACACGTCTCAACTTCACATTTCAATTTTAGAATACGTTGTGACAATGGCAATACGAGTATTTTTGTAGCAAACACCGCTACGTCTTTTGTTGTCCATTATCAAGTCATTTGTAGTTCGCTCCAATAAGACCGAACCAGGAGAGATAATTACACGATGTTTAATAGGTAAATAATTTTTAATGATGAAAAATCATAAGGGAGGGACATAGATGAGGGTGGCTTATGCGATAAAATGTGGTAAACAAATAACAAGAAATATCTCAGAACTGGTTAAGTCAACCAAAAACAATGTATGACATAAATTATGTGCCTTAACAGAACTACAATTTTGTCTATCTCTTACGGTTTAAGTTATGTGCGAGTGAATGGATCAATATTTTGTAACTTTTTCACAAAATCCCTATTTGTTATGTAAATAATAAAGCTCTTGCCTTATGTTGAAGCCTGGACATTCTAGCTTGTGTTAAACCTAATTTTTTCGATGAAGAGTTTTCTGTATATTTCCATTTTTATTTTTATTCCGAGCGGAAACTGATCCTATCACCCGATGAATAGGATTGGCATAGTATAGCGGAGGAATCGGATTGGAAAGAAAAGTGGTGTAACATTCAATTCCAGCACATAATGTAATTATGAGAACAAACTGACATATTTCTTCGGTGTTATATTCATATCTTTATATATCGCACACACATTTTCCACATATGAACTGCTTCTTTCATATACAGATTTCGTGGTACCATGTTATAAAGCTATAAACGAACTTAAAAAGCAGCAAAATGCCGGAAAATAAGCTCGATTTCTCTCTTAGACTGAAGAAACACAAACGTATTACACACTTAGCTGTCTCAAGTAGTTAACTTCTTCGCCTACAAAGGTCGTTCCATCACAACAATACACTACCGTCCCCGAGGGAACAGATTTTAGAAACTAATCAGATTCGGCCACCAATCTGTCACCCGCGCTTACCTTACTAGTCATAAAAATTATACAAAACTAGTCTGAGCGGGATAGTCACGGATTTTTAGAATGAGAAAGCAGTTCTCACCCTCTCACTCGCACTCAGTGTTGTGATGAACCTTTCAGGACGAAGGTGGAAGAGAGTTTACTCCAGGAATCTGCACACTTGAGGAAGCAGTGGCGGAAGAAAAAGCTGACAACACGGAAAGGTTTTGACCGGAAGAAATAACCCTTTTCTATTGTAGTGAATGGGAGGTAGCTAAAGTTATCCCTCTACTATTGCTGTCTCTTTCTGACAACTTTACGCAAGCGGACAATAATTCAGAAGCAAGAGCGCTTCAGAAGCCATTCTTAGAAAGTTTAACATACACATCTTATTAACATCCTTAGAGCCTTACTTAAGAAAGTGAAAAATAAAGTAATTATTTTCCATGTTACGGCTAGTTTAGGGTGGGAGAATTTTCTAGAAAACCTTCATATGGCATGATTAAACAGTATCTAATTTTCTCCCTCTTTCTCTCTCTCTCCTACACACACGAACACAGAAAAAGAAGAGACAGACAGCACATTTAGACATTTCTCTACCAATTATTATTTTTGGTGGAATTCATGGACTTCCAAACGTATATTTTAGGTAAGAGATAAACATTAGTCTGGAGCCTCTTATGATTTATATTTCTTCCGGATGTTTTGTGACTGGTAGTATGCCTCTTTGTGAAACTTCCTTGATTGTTTACTTTCAGTTTCGCAGCCACTGGGCCGGAGGGAATATACAGTTACTCCAAAAAGCATTCTTCTAATGCATGAGTTTATGTTTAAGGACGTATGGATAGTGGAAAATCATCACAATCAAGTACAGCAGGGACACTGTCTTATTTTCTGATTAGGGAAAAAGAGACAAAAATAAAGAAACTCATAAAATCTATTCATGTAAACATAGTTAAACATTCAGAAGAAGGGATATGCAATATAGGGTGCAAAATAAGTATTCATGTGCATACTGAAAATGATGTAGAATGTTACGGTTAGTACTTAGTAGGTCCTCCATTCCTCTTTATAATATCTTGCATTCTCCTTGGCATAGATTTCACCAAAAATTGTGTTGTTTTCACTGTAATTTTACGCCATTCCATTAGTAGAGGGTTCTTTAGATCCTTTATATTAGATATCTGATGATTTTTAATATTTTTGTCCAGTATACTCCACAAATTCTCTATTGAATTCATGTCTGGGGATTGCGGTGATGGCATATATCATGGAGTATTATACAACCATAACCTTGCATCTAGAGCTGTGTGTTTTGGATCATTATCTTGTGTGAAAAATATAATCCTCAGAAAGACCCATATTATTCACACTTCTGGACAGATGTGGTTTTAGGACGCTCATACAAACCTTGTGGTTCATAATTACATCATAAAACACAAATCTCCTACACCATTTGCACTCATGCAGCCCCAGACGAGTACTGAACCGCCTCCATGTTTAACTGAAGCTGTTACACTTTTATCCTCAAGTTCACAATTCTTTTCTCTCCACACTATTACTCGCCCTTTTGAATTAAAGAGCCCAAATTGACTCTCCTCAGTAAAGACAACTTCTTCCAGAAATCAAACCCATCGTATTTATGTTCTTTTGCAAAAGCAGCTCGCTTTTTTTCTGTTGACTTTACTGACGTATGGTTTTCTACGGGCTGTTCGGCCTCCATACTCAGCTTTATAAAGTACGTTTCTTATAGTTTGTGCTGAAAGAGACTTTCCTGTGTGTGTCTAAATTGCAATAGCAAGTTTTGGAACACTTTGTTTAGGAATTTTCTTGACTTCTGTAAGTAACTGCCGTTTCTTCATCTCAGATAGAACTACAGGCAGACCGCCTCTTGATTGATTTTCGTAAGTTTTGTTCTGATCAAACCTGTATATAATAGTCTTCACTGTACTGTAGGTCTTCCAATGGTTTTTTTCCAATTTATTGAAAAGATTTTCCTTTTTTAAATAACCTGATGCAAATTTCTCTCTCTTCTTTTGTAGTTTCGCGACGTTTTTGACCCATATTACTTAAATAGCAGTGAACGGATTTGAAAACAGAGATGGAACTGTCAACGATAGTGGATGAAACACAACTGTATAAGAAAAGGGAACAACAGGATCAACAGTAAAAAAGATCTACAGAAGGCAATACAAAAACTGGAAAATTGGGCAATGGAAAGTAACCTACGTATAAATCAAGATAAGACAGTTCAAATGATATTCAGGATGGGAGGAAGAATATCACCCAAAGACAGTATAATGCTATTCAGTGAACCATTACAAATAGTAGGAATTACATTGCAAACAACAGCAACATCTTTTGGTAATCATATCCAGGAAAGGGTAGCAGCAGCCATCAAAGCATCATTCAATATTGCAAACATAACTAATCTGTCAACGAACACAGCGATGACACTATTCAAAGCAGCAGTGGCATCAGTCATAACATATGGAATAGAGATCATATGGGAAAAGCTTAAAATCGGCGACCTAAAAAGAATAGAGAAACTTAAGACAATGTTCATAAAACGGATCCTAGGAGTGGAAAAAACAGCGCCATCTCGACTGATATACGAAATGTTGAAAGAGATTTATTTCATAGAAGACATCAGACTACAACATTGCTCACCATCAACAGGACCATACCAAAAACTGATCAACATCATGGACCGAAAGAAGGAGATAGACCTGGATTTCTACAACACACCAGCCATGATGGATGACAGCTGGATCAGAGAATACAGAAACCAGAGACATGTGACAACAAGACTTTCAGTACACGGCTTTCACCATAAGATATGTACTATCAAAAACTTTCACGAACCGAATGTGTCTTATGTGGTCAACAATGCAAAAAATATCATATAATAGAACGTAAGAGAGAACAAAATCTATTACAGACTATAGCAAGGACTAAAATACTTGTATCAATGTTTGTATGCTTGTATATTAATGCTCAATATGAGCGCACTTTGCTCATTATTATTATTATTATTATTATTATTATTATTATTATTATTATTATTATTATTATTATTATTATTATTATTATTATTATTATTATTATTATTATTATTATTATTATTATTATTATTATTATTATTATTATTATTATTATTATTATTATTATTATTATTATTATTATTATTATTATTATTATTATTATTATTATTATTATTATTATTATTATTATTATTATTATTATTATTATTATTATTATTATTATTATTATTATTATTATTATTATTATTATTATTATTATTATTATTATTATTATTATTATTATTATTATTATTATTATTATTATTATTATTATTATTATTATTATTATTATTATTATTATTATTATTATTATTATTATTATTATTATTATTATTATTATTATTATTATTATTATTATTATTATTATTATTATTATTATTATTATTATTATTATTATTATTATTATTATTATTATTATTATTATTATTATTATTATTATTATTATTATTATTATTATTATTATTATTATTATTATTATTATTATTATTATTATTATTATTATTATTATTATTATTATTATTATTATTATTATTATTATTATTATTATTATTATTATTATTATTATTATTATTATTATTATTATTATTATTATTATTATTATTATTATTATTATTATTATTATTATTATTATTATTATTATTATTATTATTATTATTATTATTATTATTATTATTATTATTATTATTATTATTATTATTATTATTATTATTATTATTATTATTATTATTATTATTATTATTATTATTATTATTTTTTTTATTTATTTGTTTCTGATCTCTACATGCTCCACTACATAAGTAGTACTACATGCTTTTCACTCTTTTTGTGATTTTTGTATACATTTTTCCAGTTTTTATGTGAACCATTTAGTTTTTTTTTTTTTTTTTGTTTTTTTTTTTTTTGCTTGTATTACACATTAATGCCTTTTAGTACTTGAAAGTCTATAGAGTTTACAAATTTTGTAAATGATTTTAAATGTCTTTTAATTAGTATTGACTTGTGTGTTGGCCAGTTATCAGTTCTTAGAACACTATGTTTTAGAGTTTCTCTTGCACTATTCACCACACTGCACTCGAATATTATGTGATCCACCGTTTGGGCTCCTGTCCTGCATGAACACTCAGGGCTGCTAACGATCTTGAGTCTGTTGAGATAAGTGTTGATATTTCCGTGTCCTGTAAGTATTGTTGTCATGTTTGGTGTTAGGTAGAACCTGTTTGTGAGTCTGCTTTCCACTGTTGGGAAGAATTCCTTTGTGGTTGTGCCTTTTGTGCTCTGTTCCCATTTCTGCTGCCATTTGTTTTTTGTTGATTTCCGAAGAATTTGTTTTATTGCGGTGATCGGTAATTTGTTGTAGTATATTTCCTTAGTTTTTGCTGCATTCTTTGCCAGTCTGTCAGCCACTTCATTACCCTCTATTCCAATATGTGCCTTTACCCATTTGAATTGTATTTTCCAATCTTTTGCTCTTAGTATTGCTGTAGTTCTTCGTATTTTCTCTGTTAGGTTATTGTGATTATTGTAATCGTCTATGGAGTCAATTGTTATTCTGCTGTCTGTGTGTATGGTTACTGTTTTGTTATCTGTGTCTTCAGTGTCCGTCGTTTCTAATAATTCCAGCGCTTTTGCGATTGCCAGTTGCTCTGCCTGATTATTTGAGCATCTTTCATTGAGTTTGTATTTTTTTTGGTTTATCAGTTGGTTTTGTCTGTATATGGCTACTCCTGCTCCCACTCCTACGTCACTTTTGCTTCCATCTGTATATATTTGCCACACTGTATTTTCATTGTTTCCTATTTTTGGTTCTTTTGTGCCTTGAAAGTCAGCTGGGTGGAGCCAATTCTTGGGGTTTTCCGGGCGGTCTATTTGGTATTCAGTGTTGGTTTTTCCTGTTTTTACGTTATATAGTTCAGCCACCTCTCTTGCCTTTAAGTCTATGGGTATTGTTCCCGTGATTATGCAGAGTGCTTCATGGGAAATTGTCCTATATGCCTTTGCCATCCTTGTGAGCATTAGTCTTTGAACTCTAACGTATTTCATTTGGTTGTGTTTCTTTTCTAATGATTCCATCCAGACTGGTGCAGCGTATAGTAGAATTGGCAGTATTGCTCCTTTATATATTATTTCTAGAGCCTGATGTTTTAAGCCCCAAACTATCCTTGCCGATTTAGAAAGTGCATTGATTAATTTGATGCATTTTTCACTCACTTTGTTTATGTGGTCGTTGAAAGTGAATTATTATTATTATTATTATTATTATTATTATTATTATTATTATTATTATTATTATTATTATTATTATTATTATTATTATTATTATTATTATTATTATTATTATTATTATTATTATTATTATTATTATTATTATTATTATTATTATTATTATTATTATTATTATTATTATTATTATTATTATTATTATTATTATTATTATTATTATTATTATTATTATTATTATTATTATTATTATTATTATTATTATTATTATTATTATTATTATTATTATTATTATTATTATTATTATTATTATTATTATTATTATTATTATTATTATTATTATTATTATTATTATTATTATTATTATTATTATTATTATTATTATTATTATTATTATTATTATTATTATTATTATTATTATTATTATTATTATTATTATTATTATTATTATTATTATTATTATTATTATTATTATTATTATTATTATTATTATTATTATTATTATTATTATTATTATTATTATTATTATTATTATTATTATTATTATTATTATTATTATTACTATTATCATTATCATTATTACAAGAAAAGGGAAGGGAAGTGTGTCGTCGAAACACCATACCTGGGATCTTGTTTACTAGACGAATATTTGTTTGACATCAAATGGTACAAGATTTTAAATAACATAGAGCTGTTCACTGATTAAGCAATATATGCACCCAAATTGTGTTTTATTTTTAAATATGGACATCAATGGATGTAAGGAAATAGTTATTGTTCGTTTCTTATCTATATTTTTCTAATTGTGCTTGTTATAGACGAATACTTTATGGAGTATCTGTAGGTAGAATTTGAATATGTGTTCTAGTACTTCATAGCCCAACTATTCACAATATATCAGGTTCTTAAATACGTAAGCTAGCTGCAAGAAGAAATGAAAAATATACATGTATATGTGAGGTATTCTCTTTGAAAAAGCAAATGTCAAAATATTTGTAGTCATATTCCTCCCAACCTGTACGTGTATCTCCATTTCTAAGAGAATTGTAAGATATTTCAAGTTCTCTATACTTTCCCCTGATCATTAATAATTCCTGACCTTCTGCAATGAGCCCTTTCTTTTCTCTCTTTAACAACTCCTCCAATTTGTCACGCACCTGCCACACGTCCTTTGTTCCGTTCTTCGTTATTGAGTAAAAAACAGTCTTTGATTTCTAGGGAGAAAATAAGCCAGAAGTCTGCCCTCTTTTCATTTCACTTATTTGCACGCGATCTGCCCTCTATCATCAGCTTGTGGTATTGGAATCTTGTTAACAGCTAATGCGGATATCAGAATAATAACGACCTGACATGGCTTTATTAAGACGTTTACGTAACTGCTTTCGAATGATGTCTCCTCAATTTTTATTTCTAAAAACACACGCACTGGAAGAGAGACTCCAATAAAGTATGAAAACAGCTTTCACATGACTTTCTCTAACCATTTTCTACAAGCTTTTTTTCTAGGTTTTCAAATTAATGGAATAGCTCCGTTAGATATTTCGTTGTAGGTACAAGAGGATACAGAAAGCTGAAACAATAGTCTAAATTTAAAAAGCGGGTTGCTATACAAGGTGTAACAAAGAGGTGTGTCAAAACGTTAGGAAAACATTTCTTGCATATACAGGATAAAAAAATAACATGAACACAGGTCCAGAAACTCTTTATTTCCATGATAGAGCTCCTTTTCTACAACTCTGCTTGCATGAAGAGATGTTTAATATGTAGATGTCCCGTGGTCATAACGCCACAACAAAACAATGGTTTAACTGTATAGTATTTGAAGCAGTCCTTATGTGATAGGAACTAGCAATAGTAATAATGATAGTAATAATGATAATAATAACACTAAGTAATAATAACCCACAGGGACAGTCAGACTATATGTAAGAATCATATTTAGATATATAAATAATACAGCAATAGTTTTTCTCAATCTAATGTCTCTGAACATTGTTGGACACTAGGGTTCCCACACTCGAACTTGACCGGAAATTTACCTATTGTTTGAACTAGCCCATGGCAGTGCGAGGCACCTCCTGTCGGAACAGTGTTCTTTCTTAAAATTCGCGATCGTGATTGTAACAAACGACTACAGGATTTAGCCTAGACCTTTGCTGACCTGAGCTGGCATCATTTATCTAACCGTGGGAAAAGAGAAAGCGACTTTGATATTAGATCCAAAACTGAAAAATTTGAATATTGGTCATAAGTGGGGATAGGTACAAGCCAATGTAAAGTTAATATCTGTTCACGTGATTGTTCAAACTCCAAAAAATTACCTAGAGTGGGGGAAATTCAAAGCAATGGCTGAAAGTAGGTTTTTCTTGTAAGAACACTTCGGTCCTGTGATCTACTAAGACGGACGCGTACTCGGCGTCGTCTAACAAATCCGCGTCCGCACCATGCACCAAGACAAAGTACAGTATTTAACAGTCGTTCCAGTGAGAATTAGTACAAAGGTTAATATATAAGGGATGCGATATATGTATAGTTCAGCTACGCCGTACTATTATTTCTACACATCACATCACAATACTGAGATGAGAAACAGTGACATTGAACACAGCAACCTTGCGGACAACTTGACGGTGGTGAGCACCCACTCCCTGAAGCTCAGATAAGAGTACTCACATAAGAGCTACATCATAAGTCACCTCGAACCGGTTCCAATCTCCCTATCCTTAATCTCCGCACTCCACCAATCCTTAATTGTGAGTCCTGAGTTCATACACGATGGGGTTCCCCCTCATTTCAGGCTTTCTCTCCGTCGATTTCTGAATAGCAGGTGCCCTACTAGATGGCTAAAAAGAAGCGGACCAATTCGGTGGCCTCCATGCTCACCTGACTTAAACCCACTTGATTTTTATTTTTTGGTACATTTGAAATGTCTTCTTTATGCAACTCCAGTTCCAGACGTAGAGACTCTTCGTACCTGTATTGTGGAATTCTTCAGGCCAAACACAGCGCATTAGGGAGTACATGCGAAGGCAGGTTGATGGATGCATTTGAATTAATGGGGAAGATTTTGAACATGTGCTGTTCAGTCATCGAGTGTTGTATGCGGTCTAGCTGTACAGAAGGTACTCTAAAAAAGGAATAAACTATTTCTGAACCTATGTTCATATAACCTTTTATAACCTCTATTCGCAAGATGTTTTCTCAAAATTTTGACAAGACTTTATGTTGCAACCTCTATATTAGATTAAAAATTAAATGATCTTTCCATCACCAAGAGCAACAACCGAATGGCTATTTAGCACTTAAAAATGGAATAAATAACTTCAAAATTGAATCCAATTGTAAAGAATATACAGGAAACGATTAAAGCCACCAAAAAGTAATTTCACACAAATTGTACGTTTTAACGAGATATAAGTACGAAGGTGGTCTGAAAGGTTTCCGACCTAATAAAGATACAAGACATTTTTTCAGATTTTTTATTTTTTTATTTTTCAACAAAGTCTCCTTGTAACTCTACACACTTCTCCCAGCGATGCTCTCATCTCTGTAACCAGTCCAAATACGTTCGGGATTTTTCTCTGCAAAATAATTATTCACGAAACTGATTGCCTCTTCATTTGACGAAAATCTCTGTCATACGATCGCAATTTTCAGATGAGGGAACAAAAAGAAGTCGCTTGGGGCTAGATCTGGTGAGTAAGGCGGATGGTCAAGCAAGTCAAACCGTAATAAGTGGGTTTTCGCCATTGCAACTGCTGAGATGTGAGACGGTGTTTGTCTTGGTGAAACAGGATTTTCTTTCTCTGTAAATGTGGCCGTTTCTCCACAAGTTGTGCCCTCAGTTTGTCAAGAAACGATGCGTAGTATGCTCCTGTAATAGCTTTTCTTTTTGGAAGATAATTTATTAAAATAACTCCATGATTATCCCAAGAAACAGTCGCCATCACTTTCCCGGCTGAAAAAAAAACAGGTTTTGCTTTTTTCTGGAGCCGGTTCCCCCTTTGGAGTCCACTGTTTGGACTGTATTTTTGTTTCGGGTGTATAATGGTGTATCCAAGTTTCATCTACAATAATTAATCGGCGCCAAAACTCTGATTTACTGCGCCTAAACTGCGCCAACAGAGCGTTGCAAATGTTCATTCGAACATGTTGTTGGTCTAACGTGAGCAAACGCGATACCCAACGCGCGGACAGCTTTCTCATATGTAAATGTTGATTTGATATGTGACAACACGTTCTTTTGACATGTTCATAGCCTCTTCTATCTCTCTCACTTTAATTCGGTGGTCATCTAGCACCATTTGGTAAACTTTGGCGATGTTTTCGTCGGTAGTTTTAGTTTTGGACGTCCCGAGCGTTCATCGTCTCCCAAGCTCTTACGGCCAAGGTTTAAATTCAGCTGCCCAAAATTTCGCTGTGTTAAATAATGGTGCAGAGTCCCCATACACATAATCCAACACATCTTTGATTTGTGGAGGTGTATTGCCTTTCAAAAAAAATATTTAATGACAGCTCGATACTCGATTTTGTCCATTTTCATAAAAACATCAACTCACTCAAACGACTGTTACATAACAACTGAGCGTCCAAATTGGCCGAACCTTTGGTAAGTAACTGCCAACAGATGAACAACGAAATTCACTAGATTTTATTTACGAGTGCTGCCATCTTCATGTTGAGGTTGGAAACTTTTCAGACCACCCTCATACATTCGTCGTGTATTAAGCTTTGCCCATATGCCTTTTTAAAAAAAAAAAAAAGTGGAAGCAAATACTTAACGTCCATTTAACCAGTTAGGTCTCATCGGGCGATGAATGAAATTGGTGAAATGATGCGCAGCTGAGTCCAGGGTCCATAGAAGTTAGAGTTACCCAACTCAAGTTCATCTTTCGGGATAAGGGAAAATTGTGGAAGAAATCTCAACCAGATAACTCACACTGACCGGATTCGAACTAGGAACCTCTTGAACGTGAGGCAGACATGATAACATCTACGTTACGGAGAAGGGGTCATGTACTGTCATGTTGTTCACAGACGCACGGAAACATACGTGTGCATTATGTCCCTTCCCTCTTCCCCAAAACAACACTTGAAGGGAACTTAAAACATGCATTTCCTCTCAAATCCCAATGTCGAACTTTTGGGTTGAATGCAATACTCCTAGGCAAGTAGAAGAAAAACTAAAAAATAGATTTCCAGATAGATAATATTAAACTTAGCTTTTAAGTACATCAGGGATGTAAGAGGAAGTTTTTCAAGAAATGCCAACCACCCCCAAACAACCCTTTACATGGAAACGCGTTCTAGGTTAACTTGGCATATATTGTACAATGCCTACCGGAAATAAAGCTCAGTACAGGAAGCTACATATATGAGGAATTCCTTTGCAGGATGTGGTCCTGTGTCTAGCTTCCTGAACAGCTGTTGGTGAACGTCACGCGATGCTGCGGACTGCAACCTTCCACTGTCACTTGCTTAATAACACATCTGCATATGCTTGCACATTTTATCTACACGAACCACTTAAAATTTGCTTGGAATTTATATATAGACAGATTTCTATCAGCTTTTACGAGGACTAAAAGCCATACAGATTTAAAATATCAAGAGAAAGATTTGAGCAAAAATTTTATTTAAATCGAAATAAAATTTAGGTTAGTTAAGATATAGTGGTTTTTAGAAATCTGTTGTAATTTATCAATGACATAGCTTAATGAGGCAGTTCCGGTAGAAGTTTCCTGAAAATACATCTTGTGATATATTAATTGTACAAAAATGTCAAACTTCCTTCAGATTACTAACAAAGTGTAATATGTACCTTTAATTTACCATGCAAATGTCTTGAATATGTACATTTTAACGAAAATGGACACAATGATGAAAAACAATGAGAACATTTTAGATATAAACGGCAGTTTTGGGGGGAAGGGTTTTTTCCACAATCTTCGTTCTGGCATGCTCAACGTTTTTCAAATTCAAATAGGAATTTCGGTGTTTATCCAGTATTTCGTTTTAAGTTTACGCACAGAAAATGTATCTAAACCCACGTTTCAGTGTTGGCATTTGTTGAATTTTGAATAATAAATACTTGTACCTAGAAAGAAATTGAGACAGCCTGCCTTTTTAGCCCAAATTTCCAGGGTTCGACTTCCGACATCTTACTCTGGCCATGGGATTTGGTGGTAACACCGTGACGATAGGCCAATGTTGAGGTGGTTCCTCTTCGGCCATTATTTCCTTCATTACCAGGGAACGTGCTATGGAGGTGCGCTTTGTGTAGATTTCTCCCTGACGTCGGCTCTTCAATAAGCAGCCTCAACTTCAGGGTGGGTTTGAACCGCGGGGAAGCCTTGCTTCAATCTGGAAACTTAGGGACCCCGTGCACATTTGGGCGCGTCGTCTCCCTTCGGGTCTCTCCCTCTCAGCTGGCAGTTCGATTGGCCAATGTGCGGTGTTTTCCTGATATGTACCTTTTACCTGTACCTTTTACCTTCCACTGTGTGAATATGAATTGCATTGCTGTTTTTTTGTATAATTTACGAAATCTGAAGTTAAATAATCATTTATATCTCAGCTCAGAATCCCAATATGGTCATGCTAAATAAAACAATAAAAATACTATAGTCATATAAAACGCCTCCAGGAAGTATTCTTCTCCACTTCACAATATTCTACCATCCTAATTAACGAAGAGAAATTATCATTTTTAATATAAAGTTTACATGTTCTGGAGCTGTGCTTTGTGAAGGTTTCTCCCTGGGGTTGGCTATTCACTGAGCAGGTTCACCTTTAGAGAAACCCCCGAGCGTAAACTTGAACAGTGAAATGCCTTTGTTCAACCCGGAAACTTTAGGGACCGGTCCAGACACTACGTTCCTCTCAGTGGTCACGTTCGCTTGGCCAATGTGTGTTGTTCTTCCCGATATGTACCCTTACCTGTACATTTTGCCTTCCACCTTCCTTGTTAAATAAAACAATAAATAAGCTATAGTCAAGTACAATGCCTCCAGAAAGCATTCGTCTCCTCTTTACAATTAACGAATGAGAAATTATCATTATTAATGCACAGAAAAAGCAAAAGATAGGTATCACAATGCAAATGCTGTAGTGTTTTACATTTTTAAGAAATTTTCATTCTATAGTTTCTATATTATGGCTTTGAAGTTCCCTTCTAAACTTGAATAACGATTTCCTACTTAAGAATAGTAAAAGTATTTAAAGTATAACCCAGCAGCAAAGAATATCTCGGAAATGGTTAACACCACGAAAAAGGTACTTGACATAAATGTTGTGCTAAAACGAGATCTACATTTTCTGTAACAAGATTTAGATAACAAGCTCAGGAAAAATAAGTCTGAGTGAGGCAATTCCAAGCAAACTTAAAATATTCATTTCATTTGTCATGAAAAATATCTTTAAAATGTGGTATTTTAATAAACATCGTTAGAGCTATTTTTGGAAAAGTAAAAATGTATCGAAAAATAAAGAGACTTACTTGAAAATCTTCATGTCGTACTCTTGGAAGATGATGAACTTAAATACCAACTTTGATTTTTAACCAAATTCTTGTTTTTCTAAAATACTTTATCTCCCGAGGACCTAAAAAGATATATTTTCTGTAAAATCTTGGCCTCAATTTTTGGGTGGAATATAATACTTCCCCTACTTAGTATGCGTAGTGCAGAAAGTAAAAGTTGTTGTTCCACGTGAATTACCTACAAGCAATTGTAAATATGTACCACACACGAAAAAGGAGAACTGTTCAAATGTTATGGAATAATGTGAATTAGTGTGAACAGTTGCATTAGTAAACCAGTTTTAGGAACTAGAGATGTAAGACAGGGCCCAATTTTAGCACCGACTCCTTTTAGCATAGGGGAGAGCCGTGCAGTATCGGCCGGCATGCAGTACCAGTCACTCCTGTGATTTCTCTTTTCACCTCCATGTGGTAGAAGTTTCCAATAAGCAGTAGCAAGCTTGTACATCCATAGCGCTATAGTCTCTCTTCTTCCTCTCTTCAGTTGTTTGTCTGCTCTGAATGCTTGATGGTGGTTAGTGTAGCTCAGGGGGTGTTAAGTGGGACACACACACACACACACACACACACACACACACACACACACACACACACACACACACACACACACACACACACACACACACATACGACTGGACATTGAAGATCTTAATGTCAGACCTTGGTCTCAAGCCAGATCAGGGCTAGGCCCTCTACTGGCAGTGGAGTGTTTTGTAAGAAAGGATAATATGTTGCAGAAGATGAGGTTGGATTTATATATAAGCCATCTGATGTATTATTTTATGTGCCTAGAAGCAGTCTCTGGCGTTTGTAGCGCTCTCCAGCTATGGAACTTGAATATGCATTGAATATAGTTTAACAATCTATCATTGCTTTATATTTTAGTTATTGAAGCTAATTCCACTCTTCTTATGTAAACAGATCCAATACTTAATGGTTATAAAATCACAGCACAGATTGTGATGCAACTATCATGTTGGCACGATACTCTATTTCCGCGACCATAACGAGAATCCCTCTTAACAAGTGCTGGGTTCGCGTGCTCGCATTGTATCCAATTATTTTTTGTGTAACGTTATTTGAATTGTGAATAATTTATTCGTGCAATTTCTTTTTTACAATCTTTTACTTTATTCCTTATAATTGTTTATCTATTCCATACTGTTTCATCTATTACCTTGTTGCTACCTTGGCTGCGTAACGTTATTTAGTGGCTGATATCAGTTTCTTTATTTTGTGTGAGAGTGTGAAACGCATTAAACGTGTTATAAATTCAGTTTATTCAGTATATGAGTAATTTAATATTACGAAAACTTTAACCAATAAATAATTAACACGGTTAATGAACTTCTGAAAACTTCCTTTTCAAGGCAAGCATTAGAAGAAAGGCTTAGTATAAAAATGTTAGGGCCACCAATACCATATCTAAAATTTGAGCAAAAAGCGAAAGGAAGTAGAAATTCTCTTTATACCAAGAAGAAACATCGGCGCACTGTCTCATTTTTCAAAACTAGGTGATTTGCATGGACTTTCTCCCGCAGCACGCTGTTATTTTTCGGCACGAGCTGCCACTGCATACTAATAATATTATTCTAAACGGTAACAAAAATAATCACAATATCTTCTATGGACGACCATCAGCAAAGATGAAAAAAGAGGAAATAACAGAAATCCGCAAGCCACGTGGCCAATCGAGCAATTTGAATAAAAATTCCCCATGTCCAGAACATGAGGGTTTTTTGTGCCAAACAAATATTTCTACCAGTTGTTGAATGCACAGTTTAACGCGGATATGAGGGATTTAGACGCAAAGCGGAGCGTCTATATAAATAGTATCATTTTACCAACACAACTGAATTTGTCAAAAATATGGACATGGGGGGTTTCTGCACCAAGCGATTCATATAGGTTGTTGATACTTGTGTAAATCACTGTCACATATATAACTTGTTTTAAATTCAAGATAGGTAATTACATTTTACCTCTGCTTCATTATTTGATTTTTCACTATTATTTTCGTTCTTACTGTCTATTTTCCTGAAAATCATAACTCTCGTTTTATTTACTGAAATGTTTAGTTCATACTCCTCAATTATTTTCATTTTTTGTATTATACAAACATCATCTGCATATAAGTAGTATACCAAGTTTTGTGTTTCAATCTAATTGTATTCCTTCTACCGTAAATGAATTTTCTATGTTCTTTTGGCATCGTCAGTATATAGGGAAAGGTCGTGCAGTATCTGCCGGGTTAAGCTTTTTGACTTTACTCTGTAACTGTGGCGGTTAATCGGAATCTCCCTATATTTTTCTCTTACTTCAAGACATGTTCTATAAATAGTATAATGTAATGATATTTTATTTATAGTATTTTATTACACCGAAAATAAAAAAATCTAGAATTATAAGGCTTATAGAAAGTGTCTTGCAGTATCGGCCACTGTGTTTTTTGCTAAAATATAGATTGTCAGTGATATATCGCACTGCCATATATAGAACAATAGTAGAATACAAAAGCATGGGAACTTATTGTCACTATTTCTGCTCAGTTCATAAATGTTTAGCTCACTGGTTTACAGAAATCGCAAATATAGCGCTACTATAGGTCTGTGCGCTAAGAGCTACACCACAAATTAATACCAGATTCTCAACTCCGTGGTGAAAATTGAAGACGCATAGGGCGCTCCTCCTGAACCTTTCGATGCCAGATAGCGAACTAAGAAAGATGTCGTCGGTAATGCAGTGAGCTTATATTTCGACCGAGCTATGGTACATGCGCCTCCCCCACCTTTCCCTGTCGTGTTCAGCAACTGATTGAATCCAACATCTTTCGAAGCCTAATCTCTTGCACTAATGAATAATTTACGGCTCAATTAATTCATCACATATTAGCACAATACGCGCTAAATATGCTGAGTAAATGTGCGTAAATTATTCATCACTGTGCGAGATGTGACTTCGAAAGATGTTTACCAATTAAATACGAAAAAAAGGTCTCAGAAGCCACTTCCAAACTTGATCGTTTTCCTGTTGCCATTAAGCATTGTAGCTTTTATATTCATGTAGTAAAGGAATAAGTGTATCTTTAAAAACAATTGCACTTAGAGTGACATTAGTCAAGATGCTGTCAAGGTTATACATAACACCTGTACTTCCTTTCCCTGAAGTGTGAATTCCAAAGCTTGTTATTGTGATAATTACAAGAAAACCTCACACTAAATCAAAGCATTCTGAAGGTACAGGAAAACAGGAAAGGATATCACAAGGTTATGAGTAATGCAATTTCTTTGTACAAAGAATAATGTTGAAAAATTTCCTGGAAGGAAAGTGTCAAAAGGGGAAGAAACAAAAACAACAACATTACTAAAAATGACCTCCGCAGCCTTCACCACTGCTTTTGATGATGGATAATGCCTCCCACGAAGGCGTTTCTTCAAGTTAGGGAATTGAAAAAAGTCACATAGGGCTAAATCGGGACTATAGGGAGGGTGAGGGATGCACTTCACGTTGATTTTAGCAAGATATTCAGCAACATTGGCAATACGCGGCCGCGCATTATCATGGTGCAGCATCCAGCCTGCTTCACGGAAATGTGATCTTTTGTGCCTGATATGGACTTGAAATGTTTTCAGGACATCCCTGTAGTATTGTCCAGTTACTGATGTGTGTGCAGGTACATCATGCTGATAAACCATTCCATGAATATCAAAGAATGAGATGACAATATCTTTCCCAGCAGAAACAACCATTTTTGCCTTTTTGTGGGTTTGTGATGAAGGAGATTTACAAACTGAGATTTGCTGTTTGCACTCGGAATCAAAATGATATAGCCAAGTTTCATAAGCAGTGATTACGTTTGAAAGAAACTCCGGCTCTTCCTCTAACATCAACTTTAACTGCATGCAGACCTGCAAGCGAATGTCCTTTTGTTCGAGAATCAACATTCTTGGAACCCATCGTGCACAAACACGTCTCAGTGTAATGTTTCTGTCACCAACGTGTGGGTGGCACCCAATGAAATGTTCAGTATTTCAGAAAGTGATCTTAAGGTGATTCGTCGATCCTCTCTCACAATGGCAGCAGCAGTGTTGATGTTTTCTTCCGTAAGAGCAGTAACTGGAGCACCGGGTCCACCTTCCTTTGAAATTGATTGTCTCCCTTCTATAAACATTTTAAACCACCTTCGAGCTGTGCTGTAGGGATGAACAGACTCTCCATAGAGCTCCTGTAACATTGTATAGGCCTCAGCTAAAGATTTGTTGAGACGAAAGCAGAATTTCAAAGCCGTATATTGTTCCTCGCGTGTTACCTCCATTGCAGCGGTAGGCGATACTGAACATGTCTGAACTTGCCTGGTTCTCACAGGCGGGAACCAGGAGTACCAGCAATGAAACTACTACGGCGTGTTTGTTTCACAATAAGCTAACAGAATATAATAAGTTTGAATTTTACTGCGAAAAATTACGACCGTAAAAATTATGATCATTCTTTATTGAACAGCCCTAGTACATGTTTAACAACTCATATCTTGGAACTGAATATGAAAGGAAGTCTGCAAACATACAAAAAAGATGTTTTCCATCCAATTTACATACGTGAATGTAGATTCTCATTTGTGTGTATGCAGAGTAGTTCAGATTTTTGCTTCTCCTGAAAAAACACACCAATTGGACATGAGGGGTTACTGCACCAAGCAATTCATATGTGGAACTATTACAAGAACTTTAAAAAATACAAGTAGAAAAACAGAACTTAAATGTTATAAAGTATTGGCTATCCCAGTTATATTATATGGGAATGAAAGTTGGGTTTTAAGATAGAAAGAATAAAAGTTATATTCAAGAAGCTGAGATTATATTTTTCAGAGTAGTTAAGTTAGTAACAAAATAGATTAACTAAGAAATAAGAAAAGATTTAAGTATTAGTGCTGTATGAGATATCACAGGCAATAATACACAGAAACAGAAAGATGAATTCAAGCAGGCTAGAATACAAAACTAAAGAGAGAAAATCGATACGAAGACCAATGTTAAGGTGGAAGTAAGATAGGTAGAGGCCAATGGCGTAATCCATGAAAGAAGGAAGAAGAAAAAGTTTTAAAAATGAGGGATGTGTTTGAGGGATATATCGTATAAGCCCAGCATGTGGCGTTTTATATGCAACATATGCTTGCTCACTACGGTAGGTACAGATCTGTTCCCCAGAGTATGTTGTTGCTGCCGGGTTTATTCCGCTCCATGGACCACAGTTTATACTTCAGGGAATGTGCCACCAATATCGACATCAATAACCCTACTTGCATTGCATGGGTACATTCTGTAAGTAAGGATAGGGTGGCTAGTAAGTAAGGGTAGGATTGTTAGCTTTTACTCGTAACTAAGATACAAAGGTAAGTAGAATATATACTAAAATTTGTCTAGTCAACGCGAGTGCAGTTGCTCAACAAAGGAAACGGAGCCTACCGCTCCCTAATGACCGTCATAAATCTATCTCCACACTTCAGAAATGGAACACTGTCGTTGAGGACCAATAGCAACACTGTTTTTCTGGAAATGACAGTCATATGTTTACTCCACGTGGAGTAAACCACGTGGAGTTGCCAACGTTCCAACTTCCAGTTGATCTGTTTCACTACGTGCAGAAAGTCATTGTGTGTCACGATGTGGAGACCATGGGAGGGAAATCAGTGGTAAATGCAAATGAAGTAGTCAAGTGAACATAATCAAAGTGAAGACAATAGAGTGAACGAATTGGAAAGTGTTGTTGTGCCGAGTTATGTTACTGGAGAAGCCTCAAAGTACAAAGCTATTACGGGAACTCTTCCTAAGCAAATGCAAGCCTTGTTTTGAACACATAAATATGTGCTGAAAAATAATCTTGGTAAGGGGTCATGCAATGAACCTGATAAGTTCTGGGTATTCACAGAAATACAGCAAGAAAAATTGCGACGGAAAGTATACCAAAGACGCCGATCAAGTGTCAAAACAAAAGGAAACGTTTCTCTAAAGTTTCGATAATTTCACATGCAATTTTATTCACCGAGAAATTTATAGATTCTATGCAAAATGGAGAGCACACACCTTAGATGAATTGGTTGCATATTTGCAAGAAATTTGTGATTTTCCTTTTGGGCACTGCACTCTGCGCGGCCTCTTAAAGGAGTTGGATTTCAAATATCGCACTTTGAATAAGATAAGGGTTATTATGGAATCCATAAGAATTATATTTTTCAAAACTAAGGAAGTTTCGCAGTACGACACACACACACACACACACACACACACACACACACACACACACACACACACACATATATGGACATAAGATAATTTATTTAGACAGAACCTCGTACGATACCCATGACGTATCGAGAAAGGTGGCAACCTTACAGAAAGGAGTGGGAGAAGGAGGGCCGGGGTTGTAAGACGATTATAAGGGTTCGTCAAATGAGCCGGCCGAACTGCACTTGTGTTGCCTAGACAGACTTCAACGGAGAAGCCCCAGGAACCGGGACAGACCATCCAGCTCTTTGTGCTTCTACCGCGATCTGAGAGGAGAGACAGTCAACGAAGGCGTGCACCAGTGTAGAGGGGGTCCGGAATGTTTTCAGGTATCCTAGTCCTCAGGACCACTGGGAATCAGGTCCTAACTGGTTAGTCCCGACTGACAGAGCACACCTCTACCTCCTAGCACCGTCGCCTGGCTATAAAGTCTTACTTATACAGGTTACAATAAATGGAGGATAGCAAGTTAAGACGAAGGTGAAACACCACCAGCGTTCGCCTGCCTATGCAGGTATATCATGGGTAAGAGTAAGCTGTCGCTGGGAATCGAACTCGGGACCTCACTCACACGTTACCAACGGGCCATGTCGGTCGGTGCTTGAGCATAAGAGTCCAAAGTGTTTTCCAGATTGGTCAAACATTGTTTTGTTGACAAACATTTGTAGAAAGGTTGACCATGTGAATATGAGAAGTACTTTTTTATGTTTTTAACTCCCGCCAAGTCCTTCAGCTCAAGTAAATAAATGTGGAGAGTAGTTTAATAGGTCATTCAGTAGACCACTTCCCTACTGTACGAGGAGTCGCGGTTTCGACTCCCAGCTGGCCTCAGAACAACATTCTTTAAACAAGAATGTTTCTCGGTATGTCAGATATGTTGCATGCACATGAATGTAAATCTAGTTTTGTGTATTTGTCAATAACCAATTACATCTCAATAATATTTCAAGGTCACCGCTGGGCATAAGCCTGAGTACATATAATGGTAATATAGCTTTTGGACAAAAATATATAATCAGCAAAAGTATAAGTGATACACAGTTTACAATTGCGCACCGATTGGCCCCCTTTTACGAGGGACACTACTTATATTTTGAGCCTAATAATAAAAGCAAAGTAATTTCTGATTGAAAATTGCTTCATTTTATTTCAAAATATTCTCCTTTATGATCAATAGACTTTTGAATCGTTTGAACCATTTGTCAAAGCATTTATTCCAGTCTTCTAGAGAAACCTCCAAAATATGGTTTTTGAAGGCATTGCGTGCTAAATCAGGACTGTATGGTGGATGACCCATCAATTCTATTTTTTTTGCCTTCAAATACTCTGTTGTTAGATGAGATATGTGTACACTTGCATTGTCTTGATGGAAACGATCCTATGGGTCTTGTTGGTTTTCTTTACTTCACCGAAGACCTATGGCAAACAAATGATTGTGTACCATTCGGTATTGACCGTTTTATTTCCTTTAAAAGCACTGTTGCCACATGGCCAGTTTTCTAAAAAAGAAAGCGACCATTTGCTTCTAAGTGCTTCGAGTGCGAACAACTTTTGTTGGATTTGCTTCATATTGAAACACCCCTACAGTCGACTACTGTTTACGTTCCGGCTCACATGCATAGATCCACGATTCTTCAGCTGTTACAATACTTTGTACGTCTTTTGAGGCATTGCCATTGGATTTCTTGAACATTTTTGTACACCAATCGACACGAGCATCTTTTTGAGATTACGTCAAATTATGTGGGATCCAATGACAGCAAACCTTTTTCATGGCTAAATAATCATGCAATACTTTACATGTGCTGGTGGAACTAATGCCTAGGGCTGCCTCACTCTCACAATACGTCGCATGACTGCTTTGTATTATTAGTTTTTGCACAGCATTAATATATTCTGGCACAAGAACTGATTTTGAACGATCTTCACGAACTTCATCACTGAGCGAACGGCGGTCACGCCGTTATACCAGCGTTTCGCAGTGCCAAATGTGAAAGTTAGTTGATCCATGTACTCTTGTCTTGATAATCCACGTCGAAAGTCATAATCAATCATTGCACGAACATTTTCACGAGTTAATTCTATGTTTTTTTGTTGAGACACAATTTTCTATTTTCATGTAAACAAAACAAATGACGCTCTGTTGCCAAAATATCTTAAGTAGATTATGGTCAACTGTCAGAGGATTGCCAAGGCTCAAAATATGAATAGTGCCCCACGTATTCTTTCGGGTCCTATGGTGAACTTCTGGAAGCTAAAAACGGGTTAGACATCAAAAAAAAGGAAGCCCAGGTTTTCACCACTTCACTACTTAATTGGTGTGCTAGATTTAAATTAAAAATTTCACTCCTAAGCAGAAGTGTCCAAATGCAAAGATTGACAATCCGGACATAAAGGACAGAAATGTCGGAAATACCTATCTAGGGCTGTATTTAGACAAACGGTTTAATTTATAAATCTTTATACGTCATGTGAAGAACAAGAATGAAATCCGAAAGCGTAATGACGAAACTGCTTTCCCTAAAAACAATATATTTTAAAATTCCTACACAACATATAAAAATGTAGATATCATATAGGAATCTTTGTAGGGATAGCAAGATTTGAAGCGAGTGGGGATTCGGTACGTAGGCCACTATGCTGGGCCCATTGTTCCTATGTCCCCAAGTGAGGGCACCCCCGGGAGAAATCATGAGGTGAAGGAGACAGGGCAGCCGACCCAAGGAGTCACGACAGTACAGAGGTCAGGGTCACTACAGTTTACTTGGATAGAGACCTCCCCCGACAGGCTAGCACAACGAACTCGTTGCCCCACTGCGGGACGGTAACGAGCCCAGCAGCCGAGCCCCAAAGGTCACGAAATGGTCCCAGCAGAGGAGCAGGGCCCGGAAACCGACCTACCGGAAGAGGAAGTAGTTTACCTCAGAGCATATCATCCTGCCATGCACCGCCGAGACACCTGCCGACACTTCTACCCTGAAAGAGACCACCAGATGAGAGATGATATGAAATGATAATGGAGATGAAATGGAAGGACAGGACATTCGAGGGATGTAATTAACCTACCCAGCATTCACCTAGTGACCCGGAAAACCCCCTAAAAATCCATGGGTCAGGTAGGTCGGCCACGGGAATCGAACCCGGGACTTCCGAATGCGGGCTACAGACGAAACCGCCTAAGCCATCCCGCTCTGTTGGTGCGAGTGTATGGACAGAAGGGAATGGGTAAATACAAATAAAAAGGCACCTTGGAAGAACATAGAGGAAAGTACTGTTTAAACTGAAGTAGCCACCAACACAAGATCGACAGTGGCCCTATTGGTACACGGCCAGTGATCTAATTACAACATTAAGAGGGTGACATATTGATTGAGGAAGGAAAATTAAAAATAGGTTAGTAGTTCGTAGGATCAACTGCTAAAGTATCCACTAAGGACATGTAAATGAAACTACTGGGATATTGGCAAATTGAATGGGAAATGGTTCAAGAAGGTAGAAAAACATTTGAAATAGTTCTCCACGTTAATCCATTCAATCAAGCAAGGTTATGGTTTAATTAATTTGAGTCAAACTGAAAAATTCAATGCCAAGGCCGGGATTTGAACCACTGATTTCCTGGTTTCCGTCCAGTCGCTCTAATCCCTTGAGCTACCATGGCCAACGCGCCGACGCGACACTAAACACTCCAATTGACCCATTATATTTTACCGGTAAATCACTTAAAGCTATCATGTTCGAGACATACATTTGTGGCGACTTACATACTATTGTAGGTGCTTAAATACCAGGATGTTAATGTTAAGCTTATATTGAGGAATTAATCGTTTCTTAAATGATCAGAATCAGTCCTTTTAAATACAACTCCAGTATATGGATGTTTTAATTAATTTCAGTCAAACTGAAAAATTTAATGCCAAGGCCGGGATTTGAACCACGGATCTCTAGTTTTCGTCCAATCGCTGTAACCCCTTGAGCTACCATGGCCATCATGCTGAAGGTGTATCTGGAATATGAGAGCTCTAAGTGGTTTACCGTGAAAAATATGAGTTAATTGGAGAGTTTAATGACACGTCGGCACGTTGGCCATGGCAACTCAAGGGGTTAGAATGATTGGGAGATCCGTGGTTCAAATCCCGGTCATAGCATTGAATTTTTCAGTTTGACTCAAGTTAATTAAAACATCCATACACTGGAGTTGTATTTAAAAAGATTAATTCTGATCACTTAAGAAAGGATTAATTCCTCAATATAAATTTAAGCTTATGATTCATTATCCAACTGGCCACGGACCATATCAAGATTATCTGCATAGATTTTGGGAGAAAGTTGTGAAGTGTGTGGGAAAACAGACGCACTGGAACATGTATTTTTTGAGTGCAATAAATACAGCTTAGACTTGGAAGAACTGAGGATAAAATTATATGAAGTAAAAACCATGGAGTATAATAAGCAAAATAGAAGACGTTATAGTTATAAATGGCATGCTATCAAGAAATGATAGAAGAGAAGGTAATGTATTATTTTGAAGTAATCATTAAGAAGCGAAGAATAAACAAGGATGACCACTGCAAGTGTATAAAGAGGCCAATTACGTTTTCTTCCAGGTGTTTATACATTTATTGCCTCCCCTGTTGACTTAATCATACTGTTTTTCTCCTTCCTCATTAAGAGTCTGTATTCACTTATTCTTTTATGTAACAGTTTTTCTTGTATTTCACCATAGCTGTGTACCTTTATAATAGGGTTACTTTGTTTTCTTCCAGGAAAAAGAAACTGCAATTACGTGTATCTCCACAATGCTAAATGGTTATATAAATTTTGTATTAACATATTCAATGCCATATTCTTTTCTCTTATTAATAAGTTCCTGGTCGTCCTCTTGGCTTTGTTATCTATTTGTAATAATGTATCCAATAAAACATTTAAAGTTTTAATTCGGTCTCACTTTCAATTCCATTTCCTTTCCCTAATTTAGTACTTATATTCAGTGGACTATTTTTTCCATTATTATTTTATAAGCTACGCCCCAGATATTGTGTTGCAGCTTTCGTTCAACAAAATTTTCCCATAATTTTATTCTTGTTCCTTTAATTTGGTTTTTGTATTTTTGCTTTAATTTTCTGTATTCTTCTAAACCATTTCCTCTTCTTGTGTTCTGGTGTTCCTTATAGCTCTCTTCCTCTCAGCTTTCTTCATTTTTCATTCCATACTTTATATTCAGTACAATTCTGCTTCTTACTTTTCGTAATGCAGTATCCATTGCTTCTTCAATTCTATTAATTGATTCTACCACGCGGGATGGCTTAGGCGATTTCATCTGTGGCTCACAAACGGGAGGTCCCGGTTCGATTGCCGTGCTTGACCTACCTGACCAGTGGGCTTTTCGAGGGTTTTCCCGGGTCGCTAGGCGAATGCTGGGTTGGTTAATTACATCCCCCGAATTTCCTGTCCCTCCATTTTATCTCCATTATCATTTCACATCATCTCTCATCTGATGGTCTCTTTTAGGGTAGAAGTGTCGGTGGAAGCCTTGGCACTGCACAGCAGGATGATGTGCTCTTGGTAAAACTTCCTCCAACGGTAGGTCGGTCTCCGGTCTTCGAATTCGGTCTCATGGGACCGTTTCCGGATAGCTGTAGGGTGGGATACCACTTGTACTGGCCTGCCTGGGAGCTTCCAAGTGAGAACCCTGCCCTCTGCACTGTCATGGCTCTTTGGGACTGCCGCCTTCTGTCTCCTCTCACCTCATCCTTCCTCGCGGTGATGCCCCACTTGAGGGCATAGGTATTTGGATCTCCGTGCCGAATCCTCTCCATAGCGTAGTCCAGTGCATAAAAAGCTTAGTTTGCTAAGAAGAGTTTTCACTCTTTCTCTCTTTTTTAAAAAAAGTTTTGAGTGAAATCTTTGAACCATACTGAATCTAAATGAAAAGTTAAGGTTAGAGTTTCAATCGGAAAACTCGTTTATGAGTTATGTTATTTCCAAATACAGTTATGCACATAAACTATCTTTCCTAAAATATTTCTTACTAAGGGGCGTTTTTTTTTTCTTTTTCAATTTACGTCCTCCAACGTTAAGTCATATCGTACGATGAATTGAATGGGTGAAATGATGCTCAAATGAGCCCAGGGTCCATTTAACTTGGAGTTACCCAACATTCGTCTTTCAGGATAACGAAAACCCCTGGAAAAAACATTATCCAGGTAACTCACCCTGACCGAGATTCAAACTCTAGACCTCTTGAACGTGAGGCAGACACGCTACCATCTACGCTATCGAGGCGGGCTAAGGGGCCTTAAAACATGAATTTACGTTATAATCTTAATACTGATAAATAATCAAATGTATAAAATAACATACAAACTTAGAACAAAATAAAATAAATAAAAAAATTTAAAAAGTACAAAAAAAAATTATTTATGAAATGCAATAGATTCTCCACCTCCTATTTACCCGTGTTAAAGAAAGTAAAAATTGGAATTCGACCAAGGTACAGAATTTGTACCTACTAAATAAACATAGAAGTGAGGTTAGCCATAGTTTTAATAATTACATGTCGCCTGTTTTTACTTTAAAAAGGGTGGAGAAAGTGAAAATGAAATCAATATGATACCAGCTGTACATCGCCTTCTATAGTATATTGGGGAAATATTTTATTACGCTCAAAAATTAAATACATGTTTCTTATCCTCCCTAAAAACAAATCAAAACCATTTTTAGAACGAGCTCCCTGTCAAACTTGTATTTAAGTTCAGCATCTTCCAAGAATGCTGCATGAAAATTTTCAAAACAAACCTCCCCGCGCCAGATTACCCTTTACATGGAACATTTTTCAAACATTTTTATTTTCTCAAGTATGACTAACCTATTTCTTTAAAATATATGTGTAAAATATTTTTATGACAAATCAAATGTTTATCTTGAACTTCTGGGAATGTCATCAGAAGTTCTAAATAATCAGTAAATCATAAGAGACACACAAAATATTATACTATACCAAAAATAGAGATCTCGTTGAAACATACAGTTTATGTGAAATACATTTGTCCTTGTAAAAGGAACCATTTCCAAGATATTCCTTGTTTTTTGGTATGAATTTTCCAATAGTTATACTTTTTTCAAATAGAAAACAGTTATTTTTTATATTCTGGATATAGAAAAAAAATGGAATCTCAAAGCCGTCACATAGAGACTGGATATTCAAAGATTTGACTATCGTTTAGAGCTATTGTATTCTCACATTTCCATTATAAGAATATATTGTAGGTACAAATAAAAGTAATTAGAGAAAGTCATGTAAGTGCAAGACATTAGATTTGGCCTCAAAAACAGAAGTAGAAGATGGTTAAAGGGAACAAAGAGTATTGTTTGGCATTTCACCACGTTGGTGTATTTAAATACCCGCATGGCCTTGCACGTGCTCCCGCATTACCTCACAGGCATTCACCTTTTGTCATCAGGAAGTCAGTCGATTGTCGATTGTCTGTCCTCGTCATAACATCTCATACCAGAGCCCATTCATTAAGACAATGCAATCCACTGACCTCACTTTCTTGTATGGTACCTTTTTGTGTGCTGGCAGGCTGTATTCAGCCCGAACACTTTTGCTGCGTGCTCTCTCAAGAATTGGTTTTGTCGCAGGATGGACTTTCATTTGAGGATGGCTAAAGATGGGTTTATTTGCAAGAGGTTGAAAGAATTTTATGAGATAGCTTATATTACTCCTACGAAGGAAAGATGCCCGCCTCGATAGCGTAGATAATAGCGTGTCTGCCTCAGGTTGAAGAGGTCCCAAGTTCAAATTTTGGTCAGGGTGAGTTACTTGAATAAGATTTCTAGGGGATGTTCCCTTATCTTTGAAGACAAATGTTGGGTAACTTTAAGCTCTATGGAACCTGGGCTCATTTGAGCATCATTGACTTGACGTTAGAGGACGTCAAAAAGGCTTTTTACGGGGTTTTCAATTATCCTTAAAGACGAATGTCGGGTAACTCTAAGCTCTATGGCCCCTGGGCTCATTTGAGCATCATTGACTTGTCGTTGGAGGACGACAAAAAAGGAAGGATTATATTGGTCGGTTGGTCGGTTGGTTATTGGCTATTGTTTATTATTATTATTATTATTATTATTATTATTATTATTATTATTATTATTATTATTATTATTATTATTATTATTATTATTATTATTATTATTATTATTATTATTATTATTATTATTATTATTATTATTATTATTATTATTATTATTATTATTATTATTATTATTATTATTATTATTATTATTATTATTATTATTATTATTATTATTATTATTATTATTATTATTATTATTATTATTATTATTATTATTATTATTATTATTATTATTATTATTATTATTATTATTATTATTATTATTATTATTATTATTATTATTATTATTATTATTATTATTATTATTATTATTATTATTATTATTATTATTATTATTATTATTATTATTATTATTATTATTATTATTATTATTATTATTATTATTATTATTATTATTATTATTATTATTATTATTATTATTATTATTATTATTATTATTATTATTATTATTATTATTATTATTATTATTATTATTATTATTATCATTATTATTATCATTATCATTAATACCACAAAATGGTCATATAACATAACTATCGCATCTCTACAAAATTTCAGCCAAATATCTGCCTGCATATGAGAGACATTAATCTTTTTGCTTTGGACCTAATGAATTTAATATTGTTAATTAAAGATTTTCAATCTGTCAAACTATATTGTATTCTTCTAGGGATATTAAGGTGCCTTCAACAAACCGTTATAAAGAATCCCACATTGGAGCTTTTAACATTCAAATAAAGCTATAAGATAACATTTTATAAAATATCGGGCTGTGAAAATATTTCATTAAAATTAACGTAAGTATAAAATTTTATTAAGCGAGCCTCTTAAGTAATGCTTAATGCAGATTTGTTGAAAATTATAAGTTAGTGTTAAACATTTTGATTCGTGGGATATTTTAAGTAACGAATAGTAATGAAAAATAATTTTTGAGAAAAACTATTTATATTTAAATTTAGAGCACTTTATTCCGGCGTGCTTCTTAGACTGCTCAGAGTGATAAACATTGCTTATATTAGTAAATCAAAGGCGCTAAATGTAAGTATGGAGTATAAATAGAGTAAAAGTAGAAGGGAAAAAGACATGCTTGGCCTTTTTCCTGATTTGCACCGAATCATAGACTTAGCCAGGATCAGCAGAATATAAACCGAATTTCCCCAAGAGCTTAACTCGTTTCTTAGAACTCCTTTCTTGAAGTTCACCTGTCTCCCATCCCAAAGGTAACAGATGGTCTTGAAAAGCGCCAAATGTATGATGTGTTGCATTCATAGAACTTTCCCAAACCACCCTTGTACAGACTATTCTTACAAGCACTTATTCTTCTCCCTACTTCATATTTATCGAGATAAACATTGTAGAAAATACCTTATTTCTATTGAGAATGCAATAGGCTTACCTTATGCTCGAATCCTTTAAGAGCTAGTGTCCATGTAATAGTTTTGAAAGACTCTTCTCTACATGACCAAGACATTAAAAAACGAATGTCTTACCATTTGACAGAGGTATGCGTGTTTGAAAATTCAGATGAATGAAAAGGAATATGTCGGAAATGATTAACTCAAAAGTG
The DNA here is from genome assembly GCA_030765055.1 of Mantis religiosa. Taxonomy (NCBI): domain Eukaryota; kingdom Metazoa; phylum Arthropoda; class Insecta; order Mantodea; family Mantidae; genus Mantis; species Mantis religiosa. The sequence goes on along the minus strand of CM060948.1, from coordinate 182,545,622 downwards.
TATTTAACTTAAATTGTGTACTGACACGAGATCTACATTTTTTGTGCGGTAAGACCTTGTCTATCCCTTATAGTTTACCACTTATGCAAAAGCATTCATGATGGTCGCGAAAATACTGAATGTCGAGTGGTGACCTGCATTATAATTAAGATTTCATTACGGAGGGGATTCGGTACGTAGGCCACAATGCTGGACCCATTGTTCCTATGCTCCCAAGTGGGGGCACCCCCGGGAAGAAGGATGAGGTGTAGGAGACAAAGGGTGGCCGACCCAAGGAGCCACGACAGTACAGAGGGCAGGGTCCCCACAGTTTACTTGGACAGAGACCTCCCCGACAGGCCAGAACAACGAACTCGCTCCCCTTCTGCGGGACGGCAATGAGCCCAGCAGCCGAGCGCCAATGGCTCTAGGCAGGCGATCCGAGCCCCATCCTGCCATGCACCGCCGAGACACCCGCCGACACTTCCACCGTGAAAGAGACCACCAGATGAGATATGATATGAAACGATAATGGGGGTGAAATGGAGGGAGAGGAAATTCGGAGGATGTAATTAACCTACCCAGCATTCGCCTAGGGACCTGGGGAAACCCCGAAAAAGCCCAGGGTCAGGTAGGTCGGCCACGGGAATTGAACCCGGGCCTCCCGAATGCGGGCCACAGACGAAACCGCCTGAGCCATCCCGCTCGATGGGGCGACCTGGAACTCCTTTAGCTGGAAGAAACTGCCTACACCTGTTAGGGACCTACCGGTATCCCTGCAGTGATAGGAACAAATTCAGAAGTTGTGGTTCTGGAAGCATATATTATTTGTCCACCTCACAGTCTAATTAACAAGTTGTTGTGGAGAAGAAGGAAAACAAAAAACAGGAAAATGTTGGAAACATGCCAATAATATTATCTTACAGCAGAGAGCAGGGAACGTTCTTCTGGAGTAGAATTGTATCTAATACTCAAAGTTTCTTGGTTCAACTAGGACCTTACAAGCTATTCAAGGAAAATTCAAGTTAATTATAAACGCCACTGCCCATATCAGTACGTCCAACTTTTGGTATTTAATTTTAAAAACCCTTTGAACCGTTTTTGAAACAGCGAAAAATACAGGCTAACGGGTAATTTAGGGTTGTGGGAGATTACCTGAAAGTCTTCATGTCACATGCCTAGAAAATTGTTGACTGAATTAACAAAGTTGATATACCTACAGCCAACCTTTGTTACTTAGTCATGCTGTTCACAGAGGGTCACAGACATATAGGTATAGGAGCAAAAAGGGACCTTTCCTTAAGAAATACCTTTTTTAAAGAAACCTTAGGAATATTTAGTTCTAGTACATTCACGCTATCGAATTTTTAAATGAAACATCTAATTTCGAATTTTAACCCAGCATTTTAATGCAAAAGTTTTTCATTAAATTTCTTGTAATCTAAGAAAATTGATATGGAAATATTTTGACTTTTTTTTTTTGTTCTTCTCAGAAGATGCTTTAGCAATTTTTATTAAAATACCCTATGTTTTAGATACCTGTATTTACCTGATAAATAAGGCACATATTTGGTATTTTCTGTTGTGAGCCTTGAAGATTAATTCATCCTGAATGAATTCTCCATACATGTGTATATTTATTAAATCATCATAGATGGACAAGTACTCGAAATATTACATATACATAAGATATTTGAAATATTTAAAATATTGCATGACCAATAAAATGTACAACCGTTTCAAATATTTTTTGCGAAATGGCTGTGAAATTTTTCTGAAAAATAAATATCGATGTGAAAAATAACTTAATGTAGCATTAGCCATTTCCAAAATATCTGTTGTTACATCCTTGTTTTCCCAGGCTAAATTGTCATACATCTATAAGTCATCCTCTTTTATTTATATAACACTTTAACAAGGCAATTTTACGTTTGAAAAAAAAACTGAATAACGGTATCAAATTGTGGGTCACATTTTACGTACTATTCATAATGCGACTGAAGATTGTGTAGCTTTATTTATAGAATACTATACTACTTCTATAGACTAGGTAGTTATAAGAGAAGGTCAAAATTTTCAAAAAGAAAATGTCGTTTCTAATTTGCCTCTTTCTTGTTGTGTTAGTGTGATAGTTAAGTAGCTTAATCATCCAAGTATTTTTTTCTTTCTGCATGAACATAATTTATTTAAATATAAAGCATCTTTACATGGTAACACACAGAGTATAACGAAATATTGTCTACCTGCAAAAACACAAACTGAAATTATATTTTTGGTTATTTCTACTCTTTAAATTTATCATAATGTCCTCTCTTAGCCTTTTTTTACATGTTTTTCTACCTAGCTAAATAATCCATGCATTTTTCCCCTTTTCTTGGATGAATCTTATTTTCCCATGTATAGATTCACTATAATATCTCTCAAACTAGGCGATCCTGTTGTAAGAGGCGAGAAAGAAAGAGACAGGGATACCACGGCGGATGTTCATAGGCTAAATTAGTGGGTACTTTTAGAGGTGGTTATGAGAAACCTATGAATTTTCCTCTACCAATATGCAGTCTAAGAACGTCCAGATAATTTATCTCTGCTTCTCACCTCCTCTTTGTTTACAGCAATATCGTTCTAGTTTGAGACAGATTATAGGAATTATAAAGGTACGGAGTTTTCTGCACTGCCACAAACGTTAAAGCTATTGCACATTGGGAGGAGAGAATGAGTCGAGAGAGTATTGCATGGAAGCGGGGTACCTAACGTTGCCATATTGCACCTCTCGGCCACAAGTTCTGATAGAAGCAGCAGTTCTCTCTTATAAGCAAATTCACCATGCACCACAGCAAACCATGCCTAAATTTGCTACTTAAAGAGATGAAAAGAGAGAGAAAAAGCAAAAATCCCATGGCCAGGTAGTGGGTACCGAATATAGGAGTCTGAGAAATTCCATTAGTAACACGATTTGGGTTTTGTTTCTGGTTCATCTTGCTTAATCTGAAGTATTTTTCTTTTTGACATTTTATCGAGAATAAAGTAACTTTCTCTATTAGTTAAACTACAGTATTGTATTCCACCTTAAATCTCGGTAACAAAATTTCACTTATCAACATATTTTAACACTCCTTGAATAACAAATAAACATTTGTAACAAAAGTGCACACCTTAATCTAAATACATATGCATCACTGCTGCAGATCAGACCTAAAACGAGACCAGGAAGTGGATACTCATGTAGCAATGTGCAACATAGTAAGAGAGATTAACTTGAAGATATTTTTATAAAGACAGGCAGTCTACGTCGTCAGTCAACAAGGAATCTCCTTCCTTAGGAGCTTTGTACGTCTTCAGAGCGTCTTCGACAAATATTTTTATTGTGTGTTTGTGTTACGCCGTTTTTAACTCAATAAGGGAGCATTAGGGTGCTGGTAGATACTACAGCATGTCACAAAATATCTGCTCCACGCTTACCTTAGCAACGGATTTCGCACTCGTCCGTAAAGTTTTAATTGCACAGAGGACGGTCAAGAGGTTTCGAAGTCGTGACATCCCAAATGGATAAAGGCTTTCTTATAGTGTGTATGTACATATACATAGATAATGATTACTTATATAATAAAGGTATATATAAATAATTACGATTTGAAGACAGGGTTTATAAACTGTTCGAGGGCATATCACTAATAATACCCGTGGTTTAAATGAACAAAAATATATAGTTCAAAAACACCTCAATATATTATATATAAAAGGTTGAAACAAAATTTTAACGCAGAAATTGAACATTATTTTAGGAAATTTGTTGCTAATGACTCAGCATCAATAATATATAATAATAATAATAATAATAATAATAATAATAATAATAATAATAATAATAATAATAATAATAATAATAATAATAATAATAATAATAATAATAATAATAATAATAATAATAATAATAATAATAATAATAATAATAATAATAATAATAGTAATAATAATAATAATAATAGTAATAATAATAATAGTAATAGTAATAATAATAATAGTAATAGTAATAATAATAATAGTAATAGTAATAATAATAATAATAATAGTAATAGTAATAATAATAATAATAATAATAATAATAATAATAATAATAATAATAATAATAATAATAATAATAATAATAATAATAATAATAATAATAATAATAATAATAATAATAATAATAATAATAATAATAATAATAATAATAATAATAATAATAATAATAATAATAATAATAATAATAATAATAATAATAATAATAATAATAATAATAATAATAATAATAATAATAATAATAATAATAATAATAATAATAATAATAATAATAATAATAATAATAATAATAATAATAATAATAATAATAATAATAATAATAATAATAATAATAATAATAATAATAATAATAATAATAATAAGAATAATAATAATAATAATAATAATAATAATAATAATAATAATAATAATAATAATAATAATAATAATAATAATAATAATAATAATAATAATAATAATAATAATAATAATAATAATAATAATAATAATAATAATAATAATAATAATAATAATAATAATAATAATAATAATAATAATAATAATAATAATAATAATAATAATAATAATAATAATAATAATAATAATAATAATAATAATAATAATAATAATAATAATAATAATAATAATAATAATAATAATAATAATAATAATAATAATAATAATAATAATAATAATAATAATAATAATAATAATAATAATAATAATAATAATAATAATAATAATAATAATAATAATAATAATAATAATAATAATAATAATAATAATAATAATAATAATAATAATAATAATAATAATAATAATAATAATAATAATAATAATAATAATAATAATAATAATAATAATAATAATAATAATAATAATAATAATAATATTCTTTGCTACAGTTAAGACCGTACCTTTTGGACTTCGGGTGTTAGAAAAATCATTCCTAGGCGGGCACATTTCAAAATTTCGAAAAAATAAGTTTCCAGAGAAAAGCATGGCCACGGATGGATAGTTGGGTTTAAGGGTGTCAACTGCAAGGTCATCAGCGTCCTTAAAAAGCCAATAATGCTAATAACTCGCTAAAACAGGACTAAAAGACAGTCATTAGAATAAAATCAAGTTAAAACAAACACACCACGGTATGTCAACGGTTAAAATAAAACTTAAAACCATAAAATCGTTGGAATGCCTAAATGACATATAACTAAATTAACATTTAAAAAGAACTTCAAAACCTTGGCCACCGCTTTCTCGTTGTCCGCTAGGATCTCTGCCAAGCTGGCAGGCAGCTGGAGAGACCTGCAAAGACTTGCCAGGCTAAAACGCTCTAGAACGACGTGCCTGACTGAGGGGGCTACAGCACAAAGCGGGCAAACTGAAGCAGGGCCCCTGCTTAAGAAAAATCTAGGTGTAAAAAAGTAGCCAACACGCAACCGAGCCAAATGTACCTTTTCCAGCCGGGATGAACGGCAAGAGGTTCTCCGGGAAGCGGAACATCTTTTATGGCACGGAGCTTATTTCTGTTCAGAGAAGACTACTCGTCGTGCCAGGAACACAGCACGGCTCTCCGTAAGACAAGGCGAAAGTCTTCCGGGGTCATAAACGGTACAGTGACCTGCGGGTATGTGGTGGCCCTCTTTGCTGTCGAATTCGCCATTTCATTCCCCTGCAAGCCTACGTGACCAGGAACCCATGCGCACGCCACGCTAACGCCAGAGGCATGCAAAACGTGGAGGGCGTCCTGGATACGCTGTACAAGATGATGGGGGCTATACAGCTCACGAAGGCTCTGAAGTGCGCTAAGGGCATTGCTCAGGATAAGGCTATCACCCAACCTTTTGCGGCGAACATGTAAAATGGCTCGATATATTGCGTAAAGCTCTGCAGTAGGTATAGATGGAAGTGCCGCCATGCAGACCGAATGTATAGGGTTCGTCTTCATTGACATACGCACATCCAACACCGGCAGAGCTTTTAGATCCGTCGGTATAAATTAAAAAACTCGAGCATGGGCAAATATATATATATATATGTGTGTGTGTGTGTGTGTGTGTGTGTGTGTGTGTGTGTGTGTGTGTGTGTGTGTGTGTGTGTGTGTGTGTGTGTGTGTCTGTGTGTGTACCAGGCGGTCCATCTGCTTCATCTTTCTCGTAAGAAGATATCCGGTTGTGCGTCAAGAGTTGCAGAACGAAAAGGGGCAATTCCAGTTAAACAACAGTGGTGTGAGCGGACTACACGGGCTAGTTCAATCCTGGGAACTGCCAAGGTAGCCCAAATGTTCAAGTTTCACTATTTTTGTTGTTGATATAATATAGTATTGCTCCTAATTAATTTAGTGTATTCTGCGTTACGAAAGAAGGCGGTAAATGAAAGTTACTTGTAAAGAGAAATGGTATCAAGTATGTGACGATTTGGTGCTAGATCCTCGTTCAGAGTTAGAATCCCGGGAAAAATTTACAAAATGTTACTGTTAAGTAAGCTGCCGGGTTTCTAGGAAGCATTCCTAGAGTTCTTGTGAGCCCAGTCGTGACGTAGACTGTAGGAAAAAAACCGGATCGTGCTATATGGATGACGTAGTTGATCCTAATGCCATTCCTAGCAATTGGTTAACTACTTCTTGTCATCTCTATCATCATCATCATCATCATCATGATTATTATTATTATTATTATTATTATTATTATTATTATTATTATTATTATTATTATTATTATTATTATTATTATTATTATTATTATTATTATTATTATTATTATTATTATTATTATTATTATTATTATTATTATTATTATTATTATTATTATTATTATTATTATTATTATTATTATTATTATTATTATTATTATTATTATTATTATTATTATTATTATTATTATTATTATTATTATTATTATTATTATTATTATTATTATTATTATTATTATTATTATTATTATTATTATTATTATTATTATTATTATTATTATTATTATTATTATTATTATTATTATTATTATTATTATTATTATTATTATTATTATTATTATTATTATTATTATTATTATTATTATTATTATTATTATTATTATTATTATTATTATTATTATTATTATTATTATTATTATTATTATTATTATTATTATTATTATTATTATTATTATTATTATTATTATTATTATTATTATTATTATTATTATTATTATTATTATTAATTATTATTATTATTATTATTATTATTATTATTATTATTATTATTATTATTACTATTATTATTATTATTACTATTATTACTATTATTACTATTATTACTATTATTACTATTATTATTATTATTATTATTATTATTATTATTATTATTATTATTATTATTATTATTATTATTATTATTATTATTATTATTATTATTATTATTATTATTATTATTATTATTATTATTATTATTATTATTATTATTATTATTATTATTATTATTATTATTATTATTATTATTATTATTATTATTATTATTATTATTATTATTATTATTATTATTATTATTATTATTATTATTATTATTATTATTATTATTATTATTATTATTATTATTATTATTATTATTATTATTATTATTATTATTATTATTATTATTATTATTATTATTATTATTATTATTAAAAACAACCCACTGAAAAACACGAAAGGTCGTTGTTTCCGAAGCCAGTGTGGCGGCAGAAAGAATACGTTGCCACAATTCCGTGGCAGACTGTATCTAAAAGAGGGAGCTTTGCTTTATTTGCGGCCACATAAAAGCACTCGGGTTATCGTACTACTGTATATCTATATCTATGTTTTCTTTTTATAGAAACCTTCTCGGAAGTAGCAGAGAGCAGTAAGAAGATTAGGAGGGAAAGCAAAAATCAGAGAAAACAGCAAGCAGTAATACCTCTCTGTAAGGTCCACTTTATCACGATATCTTAGTGATATCCTCAACCTTAATGATCATCCCTAAGAGATGCAGGAATGCCCTCATATTTCTCAGAAATAACAGCCTTTTCCGTACAGACAAAGGAAAACTTTGCAACTAGGTACCTAAAAATAATGTGTTGTTTATCTCTCAGAATGTAACAGTGCATCAACTGCTGTTATTCGACAAGTTTGTCTGCAGTCATATTTATAACCTTCTTGTATTTATGTTGTCCTTGCTTATGACACGTCACCTTTATACAGGTGAGCAGTGCGACTTTAAACTCTTTTATCCGTCAACAAAAAAGCTTTTCCGTGAGCTCACAATTTATTACGCATTAAAGAAGGTGCTCACTTGGTGGTATTAGGAATGTGTAGATACACACCACATTCCAGATTCGACTACATGGAGCTAATCAGTGAGCGAACAATTACGTCCCAAGAAAAGTGATTTCCCTTCGGAGCGACAATGGCATCTCTGGAATGCGATGCGATCGCAGCTTCTCCTCCTGCTTTACTCTTCGCCTCACAATTTTCCAATAGAAGCTTTTTACATTTTACTTTTTCTTTAACGACGCTTTGTAAAGTCTGAATAATATATCCTTTATCTCTGTCACTACTACTGCCACTGTGTTGTTCAGAATATAAGACTTGTTCAAGCTGAGGAAAGGGAAGAAAGGGACGATTTTACACATACTTATATAATGAATACCTGTAGAACGAAACAAAATATGGCAAAACTGCAGGCAACATGAATAACAGACGATAATATAAACGCTCTATTCATGCTGTGACTTTGTGTGTTTGTAGAATTAAAAGTCCAGTCTGCAGAAATTCCAAAATGTTCTTTATTTCCGTAGAACACACTTTAGTCAACCTATACAGTAGCAGAATTACGTAACATACGTAAATACAATCTTCCAAGGTCGTAGACCACAAACAAAAAAGTTCACTTTCAAAACACCAATTACGACTGACTCAACTAGCGATCCGCGACCTCCTTTATAGCTCCACTCGTTGTCTAGAAATGTTTGGAATGTTCTCTAGCAATCAAGACGGCACTAGAAAGACGAACCTTCCAGTCATCTATCTTTATCTGTTTCGGCAAGCTTTTTATCTCCGCGTTGTGCTATATGTCCCTTTTTGCGCACCGGCCACGCCAGTTGCAATAATGCGATGAGCGACAGTATACTTACCACTAACTGGTTAACAATTGGTAAAGGGAAAGGACATATGTATGTGTAAAAATGGTTATACCGAGTGTTACGAAACGACACCGAAAGAATATAAAGAAGTAGTTGCTTAGTTTTTGTTTGACACATATAGATAGTTTTTACCAGCAATATAGCCGCATTTAAAAAAAAACGCTCCAGAATGAGTGTGGATTAGGTAGTTACAGGAACAACGCCACGTGCCTCACGCTATCGAAGTTCGCAGGTAGGTGACACATCGAGCCGCCTGCTGTAACCGTTTGTAAACATACTCCAGGTAGCTTGCTACTACTGTGAAGACCTGACCATGGATGTTAATGGATAAAGATATCTCATGGCCAGACCTTGCACGGGGGCAGCACTTAGACGGGATTCCACGCGTTGCGGAGAGGTTGGGATTTCCTGTATGCAGATTCAATTACACTATGAAAATACTGGAAATACAATTTAGGCATGAAAGATTTACTACAATAATAGAAAATACACAAGTGGTCACATAGCCGTTACTTGCCTGAAAGCGGACCTAGGTCCGTCCTTGTCCAAGGCTGGCTCACAAGAGAGCGAGACGAAGCTTTGTAAATGCATCATAGGTAGGAGAGGTCACGTAACATGACATCACACGCACACTACTATGATCAAATGATTACTTAACATACCATTTGAATTAAACAAAACAGTCACTTGTGACACTATCAAGAATTCCTTTGGCTTATAAAACCGTAATAAAGAAGCTGTTCTTTAGCTATTTCTTTATGAATGTTTAATGTGTTCCAACATTCCGTTATAACAGTCGATGATGACAAATAAACTGTTGGGCATATGCAACTTAAACCTTTTAGAGGGGAGTTATGTTAGTGAGGTTGAGGATGGAAGCATTAAATGATAAAAAGAACAGAGATCAATATCACAGAATTGTAGATAGAGTTAACCAAAACTAAATACCTTATGCAATGAGATAGGCATTTTATTTCACTTTGTTTAATAATACCAAATAAAGCATTTGTAATTTACAAGGAAGCTGTGGTATTTACAGTGAGTGGTTGAATGTATTATACAATTAAAATCATAACAAAATGCTCTGAAGTTAAACAAATGAATATTATCAGTAATGTAACTATTTTTACAACTTAATTATGCGTTCGTTGAATTCCCTTCAGCTCTTCCATCCATCAAGACCATATCCGTCATTTTGGCGTTCGTATAGCGCTCCATATTGCTTGGATTTGCTATTTAAGTACGCGCAATATGCTCCCTTTTGGGACGGAATATGTAGTTTTACACTGAAGAGCAACCTTGCCACTGTCCGAGTTAATAGTCGACTTTTACACAAATAACTGCCCTTTGCCTCATTACCTGAAAGCTAGGCTAGGGTGACTGATAAAGAGCAAGGAGTAATGCTTTTGTTTTCGTGGCCGGTGCTTCCCAATAACAACTTTTGAGGTTCGCACACCAGTGGTTCCTGCGCTGCCTAATCACAAAATCATGTAATATTTAATGCTGCATAAAATTATACCTAAGAGAATTTCGAAGCTGCGACACCAAAATTCGGAATAGTTAAGTTATAAACTACGAAACGGCTATATTCGTTCGGAGTCGTTTTGAAACAACCTGAATAGATAACTTACGCTGACCGAGATTCGAACTCGAGACCTCTTGAACTGATGCAGACACGGTACCACCTACGCTACAGAGACTGGCAATCATGCCATATGTGAATCACGGTGCTATTATTAATAATTACTATGTGTTACTTCACATTACTTTCTCCAACCATTCTTCTAAGAACTAGTCTCACAAAAGCTTACTGATCCCTCCATTTCATGTTAATCAAGAAAAAGCCTAATGTAGAAATGGTTTTATTACACATTTGCTTATAGGAAATAAGGGGAATACAGGAGGATTAAGCAACTGGCATACTTTAAGAGCTGCTCGCTATGTGATGGCTTTGAAATCTCCTTGCATGACAGGAGAAACGTACAGATAACGCGTTCTATTTGAGAAAAGTAAAATTCAAACCAATACAAGAAATACTTCGAAACGAGTAACTCCAAGAAGATGTATTTGATACAAATTGTTGTGCAGTAAGATTTTGTCTACTCTCGTGATTTACCAGTTATGCAACAGTCACCCAAAATAAAGAAAACTCCAGAGGCCATTTACAAAATATTTCTTTTGTAATAAAAATATCTTAAGCATGTCGTTGGCTTTTTAATCAAAATCGTTAATTTTTAGAAAATAGAATGTTTGGAAGATGTTCCATATAAATAATAGATTGGCATGGAGATTAAGTGTTCATGCCACATCTCAGTTTTTTTTTGTTTTTTTTTTTTTGTTTTTTTTTTTTTTAACATTTAGAAACTGAAAATGGTACCTACCTACTTCCAGTAAAATCTCGGTAACGAAGTTTTAGGTGACTTTTCTACTTCTTATGTGTGCAGCAGAAGGACAAATTTTATTGGATTGGATTAAGCTACAAAAGGGGATTCGGCACTGAGACCATCTTGATTTGTACCTAAGTCCCGAGTGGAATATCCCAGGGAGGGAGGATAAGGCGAGAGGAGACAGAGGGCGGCCGTCCCAAGGAGCTACAACAGTGCAGAGGGCAGTGTTCCTGCTATTTACCAGTTGAAAACTCCCCGACAGGCCAGTAAAGCTGGCACCCCTTCACCGTGATCCTGAAACGGCCCACCAGGCCAACCCGGAGACCATTCTACCAAAGGAGAAAGTGTTTACCGGAGCATATCATCTTGCCATGCAGCGCCGAGATTCCCGCCGACACTTCTACCCTGAAAGAGACCACCAGATGAGAGATGATATGAAATGATAATGGAGATGAAATGGAGGGACAGGATATTCGGAGGATGTAATTAACCTACCTAGCATTCACCTGGCGTCTCGGGAAAACGTGCGATAAAACCATGGGTCAGGTAGGTCGGCCACGGGTATCAAACCCGGAGCTCCCGAATGCGGGCCGCGGACGAAACCGCCTGAGCCATCCCGCTCGGTAGAGATATAAATTGGTCGACATGAACTGTGTGTTTTAGAAAGATCTGCAATCTGAGTAGGTATTGAGTTTTTATCTATTTCTTTTGGTTTATGTGGTACGCAGAATAATACAAAATTCATTCCAAATGAAGAGGATTCCTGGGATATAGGGTGGCCAACGAAAAGGGGACACCTCGCGCATACAATCTACACAGATTTATTGTGTCAACCAACGCCGAGAACAGCCTTTATAATGCACAAGCATCCGCGCCATGTGTCCGGTACCGCCATACACACTTACCTGAAAGTTGATAAAGAAATGGAATGAAGGCAAATGTTGATATAAAGGTAAGCACATAAGTGTTAAAGTAGAACCCGCCACCTCGAGAATGCGAGCGATTCACTTCACCGTTGCGCCACCTCGTTCATACTTATTTTGTTTTGTTTATTCAGGAAGTACAACGCGTGTATTTTGACTACAATAGGTAAGTACTTCCTCTATATAGCGTTATTTTACTGTTAACGAAAAATCTAACGGTCAGAATGTGAGATATGCGCCAGAGATCGATTCCGTATTATACTCGCCCTCCCCCGGTTTGTCATCAACACAATTTGCAGCCAATCACACACCTCCTCTGTAGGCATTGGACCAGCTGCAACAATCGTTGGAAACAAATTCAGCTGCCTTTAGGCGTCGCGTCGGGCACTCCCCTACGTCACTTCAACACCCACAATCCAACATCAACACCACATTCACTACATCCCACGGAAATGTTTTGCAATCACATCATTAGATAATTCATTTCGTAAATAAAACCATCCTGAAAACTGAAACAAATAAATTCATTTTAGCATTAGAAACATAATACTAGCGCCCGGATTTGTAACCACAATCAAATGATGAAATAAGCAAGCAAATAAGCACGAAAAATGAAACAAATAAGACCAAAAATAAGTAAATAAAAATAAAAATGTAATCATTAACGTATTATTTGGTAGAATTTTTACCTTACGCTTGTTGCAATACACGAGAGAGTTATCTTGAGATTTATTTTTTCATTTATACCTGGCCTTTAACTGCAATGGTCATATCGGTGGCCATTCTCCTGTGGAACATATCGAAGGTGTTAACTCCCATTTGTTAGGTGTTAATCATTAGATCACGCAAACATTCGCACTCTCATTCATACTTCCAGACTCTGGGGAAGATAAGGAACTATCTTGGGCGGAAGAAAATCTCCACCCCCACAGCCGGGAATCGAACCCGGGACCCCTCGAGATTTTCTTATGGGAAGTTCCCGCCTTTTTCAGTGGAAAAAGAATTTATACTGTGAAAAGGACCTCTCAACGTCGTATGACGTTACTGAAACATGTGAAAGCCACCACAGTTGTTTTGAATGAAATTGCCTTAGATATACGTTTCTGTACCAGAAAGTTTTGTAGAAATTTTACAGTGTCTCGTAACCAGGATTTTTCATTGATACCTTACTGAGTTTCTCAAAGGCAGTTTTAGCAATACTGCGAACCTCTGAAGACAACGTTATTGAAATTTCATATATCAAAGAAAGTGAATGTTCCAAGGTATTATTTCGAGTTTTCAACTGTGTTATAATAGCAGGTATTTTGGAGAAGCGGCTATGTTTGTTTGTTTTTTTTTTTTCTTTTGTAATTTACGTCCTCCAACTTTAAGTCATATCGGACGATGAATGAAATTGGTGAAACGATGCTCAAATGAGACCGGGATCCATGGAGCTTAGAGTTACCGGATATTCGTCTATCACGATAAGGGAAAACCCCGGAAAATACTTATCCAGATAATTCGCCCTGACCAAGATTCGAACTCGGTACCTCTTGAACGTGAGGCAGACACGCTACCATCTAAGCTACCGAGGAGGGCAAAGCACTTACGGATGTACTTTATCTTATCTTGAATGCCAATATTAGCAAAACATTCTTGTGCTGTGGCGATGTTGCTTGTATTCTGCATCTAAGGAGTACAAAATTGTTTTATTTCATTGAAATGCTCTGCGTAGAATGACACAGCCTTTAACCAAGAACCCGATCGATTTATAACGTAAAGACAAATTTGGAAGGACTTCGTAACACTTTTGAACTCTAATCGGTGACAGTACACTTTCTTTACGCTTGAGACAAGAAGATCCACGTTTTTATATAGCCTGCTGACTCCTTCAGCGAGACGATGATGGATAGGAGTGAAAATTTACTTTTAAATGTATATGATTTGGATACAATAAGCTATTTTAATTAAAAAGCATAAAATTAGCAAACAAACTCTGTATTTCAGGAAAAAAGCCTTTATAAACATTTTACTTAGAAATCCGGGCTCTACATATCGAACTCAACTTCGGTACAGCGTAGAATAAATTCATTCAAAATAATAACTATTTACTCCTAAAATTAATGCAATTTTTAATACGAAATAAAAATAGTTTTAGTTGCCATTACAAATATTTTTTAAGCATTTTAAGCGTAAATAGCATTGATTTGTAATTTTTTGCTCTGATAAGTACACTGTGTGTAAGTTATAATTTATTTTTACAGTTATGCACGAGGTACCTAAGTATTTTTTATGTAATCTCACTTAACCTGACCTAACTCATTATACGATCTATATATTAGCTATTGTTTAACGTTCTATAACCAGATTAACTCATTTCAGTGGTGAATGAAACAAATGATGCTCAAATGAGCCCCGAGTCCTTAGAGCTCTCTAATTACCTATACGACGTTCGTCTACTGCGGATAAGTAAAACCCGCAGCTTAACTACGTAACTGCCCTACACGAGATATGAACTCGAGACCACTTTAAGGCAGGCCAGGCCCTGTTTCTTTATACCTGAACAATGACCTTCAAATTTTTTGGCCCGCCTCTATTGCGTAGGTGGCAGCGTGTCTACCTCACGTTCACGAGATCCGAGTTCGAAACTCGGTCAGGATGAGTAATCAGGATAAGGTTTCTTCCAGAGATACCTCTTATTCTGTAAGATGAACGTCGGGTAACTCTAAGCTCTATGGTCCCTGTGCTCATTTGAGCATCATTTTACCCATTTCATTCATCGTGTGATATGACTTAACGTTCTAGGATTAATTTTTAATGAATCTTTTAAATTTTCCATAACATAATTTTACTCAGTAGGGGAAGTACGTATTGCATTCAACCCCAAAATTTCATGTTCTACCTAAAAATTTCAACGGAAATACATACTTACCTATAATAAATCAAAAACAAAATAATACCAAAGTTTCTATTTAGGTAAGTTTAACATCTTCCATGGATATCAGTCTTGGTGCCACTGTTGGTTAGTTACTGGTCCCTAGTTCAAACCCCTCCCGGACCAACGGTTCACATACTTATACTTTTAAAAGGGAGAAACCTTTAATAGCATGTAAAAGAACTCCTGCCGGATGAAATTTCGATGCACCGGCGGAGCTAGCAATTGACAGAGTAGTTAATAAATATTGATCTTCCATAAACGTGACACGGAAGGTTTCAAGAAAATTTCCCCCTCCTAAATTATTCTTTAAAGGACACATTTTCGTTTATTTTTAATTTCTTTTTTTTTTTTAAAAAAAAGAAAGGTTGTATCTATATTGGTTAAAATATCATTTTATTAAAATGTTTATTTGGCTAATAAAAGCTTACAGATTGAGTTTTCTGCATAAAAACACCAGTTCTCTGTGTTTAGAATTAAGTTTTAGCAGGTATAATTTTGCATAATTTATAAACCATAAGATAATGACAAAAATTGACTACACAAGAATGTAGATACCTCTAAAATACAATCAGAGAACAAAATTTACTTCAAATAAGTTTAGAGTATTAGCCGTTTCCGAAATTTTCCAGTAGGAATTATTCAAATCTAACTTAAGCCAAACAGAGAAATCAGAGTTTGAACCAAGGATGTTCCGGTTGCTTTAACCAATAAGTTAACACAGCAATACCAACACGATATTAAATTTTCCAAATAAGAATTCCTCTTAAGTATACATATTATCTCCTATGGATTTGAGATCTACAAAACTCAAGTTCGAGACGTGTGTGAATGAGGTTCTAGCTAAAACATATGCCAGTAACTGTGACAAATGAATAACGTTTGTATGACGTGATTCCATGATGCATTTTGTTAGGAAAACAAAACACATGCCTACTCCCGATTAGAGTATGTTTCTAACCAAGTATGGTTCCTAACCAAGAAAAGAAAACAACTGCCTTCTACAACAGTTGATAATATCTCTAAATATACTAAGAGTATAAAATGCTGTTTCGTAAATAAATATTTAATTTATTTCAGGTATTGTAAATTGCTACTGAGATTTAATTCTTGTACATTCCTAAATTGAGTAAATGAAACAAAATGACGTGTATTTCCATACTGGAATTATATCTTTATGCTTTTGTATCAGTGCTGGAACCTTTGTTGATTAGAAAGTTGAGATCTGGCATTGAATGCGGTCTTTTGGTGTATGTGGGAACGCGTCTGTATTTGAATACAGGACAAACTCCCTGCCACCAACCCTTTAGGAGTTATGTTGTTTTTTTTTATTTATTTCTTTTAAAGGTTTTTGTTTGCTTGCAAATTTTGAGAGGGTACCCAATGGTGGTACGGAGGTATTCCAGCATCCAATAGCATGCGCACGAGACTCCGCCCCATGTGCAGCTCGCGCACGCGCAGCGGGAGGGGCGGTAACGTGGTGGCAGTGCGAGGAACAGTCGCCGTACCGTCAGTCCAGGGAGAGAGCTGGAGGAATGAAGTTGAAGTAGCTGCTGGACTGGAAGGTGGTAGCGATGCCCCGAGGATTTCTTGTCAAGAGGCACTACTTCGTGCCCCAACCGGAACATGGAGCACTTCGTATGCGGCACGACCTAGAAGACAGCTTTGCGACTGCACCAACACCGATGTTGGATCACGCAGGTTCGATGTTTCATCCGCAGTCTACGACGGCGGGAGGTCTCCACACTCTTGTCGAGAGGCTCGGCTTCGATCACCCTCACATGTACTTGTACTCGGAACCTCTAGCCCTTACCACGCCACCTCCTTTAGACCTCTCCCTTAAATCCTCGACACCCATCACGCCCCCGTCCACGCCATCACCATCGTCGCCGGTGAGGAAGCGACTACATGCAGAAGAACAACAACCTGTGTTACCTGCTACCACTCCCAAGAATTCCACCACGACCAAAGACAAGGAACCGAGTGTCAAGTCAACGGGCAAGTCCTCTTCTTCAACGTCTTCGTTCAAGAAGACAAAGGCGGTGAGGAAGCTCAACTTCGACGAAGATAAAACCTCTCCAGTGTCTGGAACCATCATAAGGGAACTCCGCGAAGATGAGACGCCCTTGGTGGTCCGCAAAGGAGACATCGACCCCGCCTTCAACGTGGTCGAGGTGACAGAGGAGGCCAAGGCGGAACTGGCCAAGATAGAGAATCGCATCGGCGACTACATCTGCCGACTGTGCAGAGAGATGTACGAGGACGCCTTCAGCCTAGCCCAGCATCGGTGCTCGAGAATCGTGCACGTCGAGTACCGGTGTCCGGAATGCGACAAGGTGTTCAACTGCCCAGCCAACCTGGCCTCTCATCGTCGCTGGCACAAACCTCGCCCGCAACAGTCGTCCAAGTCCTCGACGACGGTCAGCGCGTCTCAAGCGTCCGACCAGGATGATCCTGTAGACCTGGTGAAACGAGACGCCACCAGCGACGACGGGGACGCCTCTGACGGATCGGATGCAACGCTCCCCTTTCCTTGCCACATCTGCCAGAAGCAGTTCCGACGACAGGCGTATCTCAGGAAGCACCTGGCCACGCATCAACCAGAAGAGGCATCCGGAGCTGCTGCTGCTGTCGTTTCCGCGACGCTGCACCACCATCAAGTACAGCATCATATGACGGCGGCCAACTGACATCCGCTTCTCGTGGCTGCCTCCATGTGGCCGCCGCCCCCACCTCCGCCACAGCATCCACCGCCTCCGAGGCCAGTGCCACTGGCTCCTTTTTGGAGGCTAGGACTTCTCTGAGGGAAGAACGTATTTGAGGTGAGCTACATTAAGTCATCCTTCATCTGGTGGAATGAACACAGCGATAACGCTTGTCTCTATCCAGCTTACCAGTACCTAACGCAGTTTCAATGTAAATTTTATGCAATCTCCTCAACGGGGAAGACTTGCTCCTTATCGCTTTGTTCACTCTTTCAATACCAACGTCTGCTTGGTAAGAAGCTTTACAACAGAAGAGTAAAAACACTACAAGGTCAACTCAGCTATTTGTCAACAAACATTCCAAAAATTGGGTCACATTAAATTACTGACACGAATTTAACATGTAACAACTATATCTCAAAATAACAATCAAAACAAGTGCATTTCAGTTACCTTAAGAGGTCTATTATTGAATAAGATAGAGGAGTTGCCAAAATTGTTTTTATTAATATTTAATATATTTAAAATATTTAATTCATTTTTTGTTTCTTGTTTATTTGTTTATCTCATTGCTGTTGAGTTCATATTTTATGCAGATTTAGTTGCGATTCTTAATTGTTTCACTTGTTTTGTTTTAGAAATTTTGTTAATTTCGTATTGATGATAAGTGTCAGAAAGCTAAATCTAGTCATTTAGTATCTACCCTTTGTCACGGTTGGAATACTTTCATTATTGATGTGTTGCTTCAATACTCAGATGGATATTGTTTCATATATACCTAATTCAACTGTGGGGAAAGTGTAATAATACCTTATTTGTATAAGATATAGATAATTAGCGCAGGTCAGTTATGTGCTCGTAAGTCATTTTAAAATAAAATATACCTAACTGATAGCGTGCACACAACTTCTGCTAGAATATTATATGTTCTTTCTTTTAATTTTAAATATTTACTAAATAATAAATAAATTTTATACCTGTATATGTCAATATACAGAAAGTATTCGTCTGCACTTTAGAAAAACTCTAGCAGTCCAATTGCACATTTTAAGTTGCACCAATATTTCAGCTTTTCGTAGGTATGTGTTGTTGCTGTACTTAGTGCCACAAACTTTTTGGCTTTGAAAATGGCTTATGATGTGACACAAAATAAAAATTTCGAAATTAAGAATTGTAAAAATATTTGCTGAACTTCTTTATTAACGTCTCATATTTTATCACTTCGTAAATTGCATTCTCCAGTAGTTTAAATTATATTTCTAAAACAATCTCAGGTATCGAATAAAAATATTATTATACTAAATGCAAATTAAATCTATAGGGAAAAATACGATAAAGCTTATAACACTACTGAAAAACGCCAAAATATACGTTAGCTGCAATATTGTTTGTTTTTCTGCAAAATCAGTCATGGTTGTGTCCCTTATTTCACCTATGGGACTGTTCTTTATAATGCACACGAATACTATCTGTTACTGTAGATATATTTCAATTTATCAGTTGAAAAATATTATTTCTATTTTTTTCTTGTATATACGCTATTCTATTGCTCATTTTTACAAAGTTCAAACAATTTAACAGGTATTTTAACAAAGATTTGTTCAACATAATTATAATTGTCCTACTTCTGCGTACTCAACCTTCCAAGAAGATAATATTAAAATACTGAAAATTTAGTTTTAAGTAATGAAAGCTTAGAAAATTTAAATTTAAGTATTAATTTTATCTAAGTATTACTCCTCGTACAATTCTTTACAGTCAAGGTTTGCGTTTTCTGAAACACTGAAATTTAACGCGAAGAAAATCTATAGTGTATAACATTTTTAAATTACTAATCGTGTACTAAATTATTAAATTCCTGCGCTTAGAATTATATTGGCTATCAAGAAAAGGCTGTTTCTATCGTATGCTAAAAGCATGAACACATCTGAACAAAAATCTCATCATGGGAAATATTTTAAATCGAAAAAAAAAAACATCTCAAGTCCACAACATTATTATAGAAGAAAAGCAGGCTTTAAAGTATCATGTGTCATTTACACACAGGAAAGCACGCACGTCCATTTAAATCTCGCGTATTTAATGATCACACAATTGGGTTAAGATTCTAAAATATTTATAGTATTTATAAAACAGTTATTTTTAATGTCCAAATTCAATAGAAACTTTCTTTGTTTTTTTTATAACAGTTTCTTTCCTAAGTTGTTTTCTCAACACATTCGCAAGTTATTTCGATTACGGGAAATAGCACGATAAATTATATCAGTAATAATGGTGATGATTATTTAATAATAATAATAATAATAATAATAATAATAATAATAATAATAATAATAATAATAATAATAATAATAATAATAATAATAATAATAATAATAATAATAATAATAATAATAATAATAATAATAATAATAATAATAATAATAATAATAATAATAATAATAATAATAATAATAATAATAATAATAATAATAATAATAATAATAATAATAATAATAATAATAATAATAATAATAATAATAATAATAATAATAATAATAATAATAATAATAATAATAATAGTAATAATAAATACCTTTGCCAGACCGACACAACAAGAAGGAAAATGAATAAGTTTTCCAAAAGCCTCATCAGTAAACACGAGTACCTTTTACAGCAGAGGCAGAGAGAGAGAGAGAGAGAGAGAGAGAGAGAGAGAGAGAGAGAGAGAGAGAGAGAGAGAGAGAGAGAGAGAGAGAGAGAGAGAGATAAAGTTAAGGATAATATAATTTAAAGATGACTACTTTTAGTTTTGCGATCTGCTTACTAATCCTTTCAAATTTTTAACATCTTTGATTGAATTTGATTATATTAAAATGGCGCTTTGCCCACAACAGCAGAGAAAGTATCAAAAACACAATACCTGTATCACGTCCTACTATTGGCTATTTTTTTAATTATCTATATACTTAATATGCACTTAAAAATTTCATATGTTTAATATAAATACTTCAGGGAGCCATAGAGACATTTGTTAATTTTGAACAGCGTTTTATAAAAAAAAACTATTCTTAGAGTATACTGATTTGAACTGAATTTTAAATGTGTTGCCAAATTTTATTTCAAATTTTCTCTCTCTACTTTGTTCCCTCACACCCTCTCCCACACTCACCCTCAGGGTTTCTCTTTCCTTTACCAGCTTACACGTCATGTCATGTTTGGGAACTGGTAATAACAGTTCATTCTCATCATTTTCTGGAATGTTAAAAGACATTAACATTCGAAGATAAAGAGGAGAGTTGGCATATTGTTTGACAGTTGTTTCTCTTGTTAACTGTTAACATCTTTAGTCCCATAACACCTAATTTAAAACAAACCGAAGGATTTATCCTGTAACCAGCAAAATAAGGTGTGATAGCGCCTGCACTTAGGCAACACTTCACGCACTGCTGTTCACCGTTACATGCATACAGGCGTTCTGTGTTTACTGCACATGCGCAGTGCGACTTATCTTTAAGGGGCTTATCCAAATGCACTTACTTAACACCTGATTTAGTTATAAGTTTTACTTTGTTGTTTTCTATTTATAGATTTAATGAGTACATTCAATTTGGTGCCCCAAGGTAGCTATTATTATTACCTTTCTAGTGCAGCGTTCAGCCCTTGAACAACATGCAGTTACAGGTTGTGCAATATCAGAATTATGGTAACTTAGTTTCTAGTGCTCTAAGTATGAAAATATAACAAGATATGTATGATTAAACGTTTATAATAAACATAACTTTTCTTAAATAATTTTCTTAGTAAATAACTAAGTTGTTTTCTACAGTAACAGTTTTTCCAGTTTCTAGTCATTTCTGACTAAATTTTGTAGTCATTATTAAAATGTTAGTCTGATGATTTCTTATAAAGTGC
This sequence comes from Mantis religiosa, assembly GCA_030765055.1. Taxonomy (NCBI): domain Eukaryota; kingdom Metazoa; phylum Arthropoda; class Insecta; order Mantodea; family Mantidae; genus Mantis; species Mantis religiosa. The sequence goes on along the minus strand of CM060948.1, from coordinate 182,523,650 downwards.
AGATAATAGTCATTTTACAATCGCTTATTGGTATCTAATTTAGATAACGTGTCTTGAATATTTATTTAGCAGATAGTAATAATAATAATAATAATAATAATAATAATAATAATAATAATAATAATAATAATAATAATAATAATAATAATAATAATAATAATAATAATAATAATAATAATAATAATAATAATAATAATAATAATAATAATAATAATAATAATAATAATAATAATAATAATAATAATAATAATAATAATAATAATAATAATAATAATAATAATAATAATAATAATAATAATAATAATAATAATAATAATAATAATAATAATAATAATAATAATAATAATAATAATAATAATAATAATAATAATAATAATAATAATAATAATAATAATAATAATAATAATAATAATAATAATAATAATAATAATAATAATAATAATAATAATAATAATAATAATAATAATAATAATAATAATAATAATAATAATAATAATAATAATAATAATAATAATAATAATAATAATAATAATAATAATAAACCTAGTAACAATGGAACAACAATGATAAGATCAAAATTGTATTTCAACCAGTTACGTGTTCATTGTAAAAATATATTTACGTTATGTTTAGTTTCAGTAAGAAGGTGAAGATTTACAATCCTATAACCAAAATAGATCTATTGATGAAATAAACGTATTTCTAATCATTATAACTCTTCAGTTTTATTCCAATCATTATGTTATGAACAAAATTATTCCTGACATTCTGTAAATACTTAGCAACAATATAAAAAATGTTCTGATCGTAAAAATGTTACTTCAATGTGGTCAAAATAATGTTAATCTATAAATAGCTTTGTCGTGCTCCGGTTAACATTATTCTATCCCTGTAAATTATGTATGAACATTTTGTCAACGTAAAACCGTCTAATCAGGCAGTCAAAATTATTCCAGTAATAGTAAAACCGTCAAGTTATGAACTCAAAATTGCTCTGGTCCTAGCAAAGTCATCTTGTCATGAGGTTAAGAATGTTTTAGTCATTATAAAACTATATAGTCATGAAGTCAATATTATTCTAGTCATTTGTTTTAAATTTCTATTTTTAATTTACGTTCTTTTAACTGGTTAAATCATATCGTACAATGAATAAAATGGGTAAAATGATCCTCAAATGAGCCCATGGTCCATAGAGCCTAGGATTACCTGACATTCTTCTTTCAGGATAAGAGAAAACCCCGGAAAAAACCTTATCCGGATAACGCATTCTGACCGAGATTCGAACTCGGAACCTCTTGAAAGTGAGGAAGATTCTAGTCATTTTAACACTTTTTCGTCATAAGTTAAAGAATACTGTAGTCATTATAAGATCATCTAGTCAAAAAGTCAATATTATTCTAGTCACCGTAAAATCATCTAGTCATGAAGTCAATTATATTCTAGTCACCATAAAATCGTCTGGTCATGAAGCCAATATTATTCTAGTCACCGTAAAATCATCTAGTCATGAAGTCAATATTATTCTAGTCACCGTAAAATCATCTAGTCATGAAGTCAATATTATTCTAGTCACCGTAAAATCATCTAGTCATGAAGTCAATATTATTCTAGTCACCGTAAAATCATCTAGTCATGAAGTCAATATTATTCTAGTCACCGTAAAATCATCTAGTCATAAAGTCAATATTATTCTAGTCACCGTAAAATCATCTAGTCATAAAGTCAATATTATTCTAGTCACCGTAAAATCATCTAGTCATGGAGTCAATATTATTCTAGTCACCGTAAAGTCATCTAGTCATGAAGTCAGTATTATTCTAGTCACCGTAAAATCATCTAGTCATGAAGTCAATATTATTCTAGTCACCGTAAAATCATCTAGTCATGAAGTCAATATTATTCTAGTCACCGTAAAATCATCTAGTCATGAAGTCAATATTATTCTAGTCACCGTAAAATCATCTAGTCATGAAGTCAATATTATTCTAGTCACCGTAAAATCATCTAGTCATGAAGTCAATATTATCCTAGTCACCGTAAAAAAATCTAGTCATGAAGTCAATATTATTCTAGTCACCATAAAATCATCTAGTCATGAAGTCAATATTATTCTAGTCACCGTAAAATCATCTAGTCATGAAGTCAATATTATTCTAGTCACCGTAAAATCATCTAGTCATGAAGTTAATATTATTCTAGTCACCGTAAAATTATCTAGTCATGAAGTCAATATTATTCTAGTCACCGTAAAATCATCTAGTCAAGAAATCAATATTATTTTAGTCATCGTAAAATTATCAAGTCAAGAAGTCAATATTATTATAGTAACCATAAAATCATTGTCATGAAATTATCTAGTTATAAAGTCAATGTTATTCTAGTCACCGTAAAATCATCTAGTCATGAAATTATCTAGTCAAGAAGTCAATGTTATTCTAGTCACCGTAAAATCATCTAGGCATGAAATTATGTAGTCAAGAAGTAAATATTGTTCTAGTCACCACAAAAATCATCTAGTCATGAAATTAATCTAGTCAAGAAGACAATAATGTTCTATTATTGTAAGATCATCTAGTCGTTTGAAAAATATCATTCTAGTCATCAGATCATGTACTATAAGCGTAAAATTATTCTAGTCATGGTACAATTATCTATTAATGAGGCTAAATTATCTAGTTATTGTAAAATCATCTAGTCATATGGTAAAAATTATTCTAATCGTCAACTCATCTATGCATAAGGTAATATGGTTCTAAACTTTGTAAAATTATCTAGTCATAAGATAAAATTATCTGGTCATTGTAAAATCATCTAATCACGAGGTAAAAATTATTTTATTGATCAAATAATCTATTCATGAGATAAAAATATTCTAGTCATTGTAAAATCATCTAGCCATGAGATAAAAATTATTCTAATCATAAAAACGTGTAGTCATGAGGTAAAAATTATCTAATCACTGTAAAATCATCTAGTCATAAGGTAATAATGATTCTAGTAATTGTAAAATTATCTAGTCATGTGATAATTTTATTCTCGTCAGAGTAAAATCATGTGGTTATGAGATACATTTATTCTAGTCATTTTAATATCATCTAATCAGGAGATACATTTGTTCTAGTCATAGTGATATCATCTAGTCATGAAATACATTCATTCTAGTCATAGCAATATCATCTTATTATGAGATACATTTATTCTAGTCATTGTAAAATAGTAAAATCATTTGGTCGTGAAAGAAAACTGTTTCAGTCAGTAAAATCATCTAGTCACGAGGGAAAGTTATTCCAATCATCAAATCGTCTATCCATGAAGTAATAGTAAAAATAGGTCTAGTCATTTTAAAATTATCTAATGTAGGGATGAAAGTTTTTCTAGTCATTCTAAAATCATCTAGCCGTAAGCTGAAAACTGTTCTAACCTCATGACAAGATCTACTGATGAGTTCAAATTTCCTCCAAATAACTGTGACGTAGTTAGGATATTCTAGTCATTTCAACAATAGATAGTCATTTGGACGTGTAGGGTTACATGATAAACGTTGTTGAAAATTGCTATTTATATCTATTATTTAATTTATATTTTACCAATTTATTTAGAGCTAGTGTATTTTCTACTATTCGGTTCAAAATAACATATAGCAACAAAATGCAATCTAGTCAAATACGTTTAGATGTTAACTTAATGACACATTTCATGTAGCGAATAAGGACTTACAGTATAAGTTTTAATTGTCAGAGTAATAAGCGCGAATGGCTTTTTATTTTTACTGTTTCCATTTACAAGAATGAAGTACTGATGGATCTGAGACAAGGAAATACAAAATAGATTTGTGTAGAAACCCATGTTACTCTTTGCAGATTTAAAAGAGGAAGACTTTTAATGATAAATAGATTGACATCAGGTATTGAGCTATCAGGAGGCCATTCAACATAGCAGGCCTAAGGTTGGCCACCCCTGATTTAAGCTAACGCAGAGCTTAAATTAATCAGTTTACTTTGATATCTCAGACTCCATATTTGTCGACCAAAGTACAAAAGAAATTAAAACAGATAATAATGAATCAAAAACTATAGTTTTGTTAAAGGAACAAAATAATTTTATTATTAATATAGGTTAATTTAACAAGTATTACGTTAATTTATATCACAAAGATAAAGAATTACAGAATTATGACGTGCAAATGTAACATATACAGTGAAAGTATTCCAGTCCGTGTAATATATTTATATACCTAATTTTATATGTACCTACCTATAGATAAATATTATTTCTCTGGGCGCTTGGTTATTTCATCACTATATTTAATTAGCTGTAGAATCTGTCTGTAAATTGGAAATATGTTACTTATACTTCAATGCAAAGTAATATATAAAGGTAAATGTTATTATGTGAAACTAGATTTTAAGGTGTTTGAAATGATTTTGTTAGTTTAGGGTGTGTAAAATGCAGATTTTATAGTGTTGTCTTAGAATGCAATTGTAATCTTTATTTTCTTACACTAATTTAAGTAATGCCTGCATATGTGTGAATGGATTTTATTGTATTTGTTGCTGTAGTTAAATGAGTGTTTAAAATTTCGCTAAAATGTTGGTAGGTATCCTTATTTAAGTTTTAGTGTAGTTACAATAGTTTATTTTTGAACACGACATTCCATTTTATAGTTCTTGGGTCACGAATATTTCTCTAATTTTGTTTGTTATTTTTGGCATTACCAAGGTTTAGTTTGTTCCATAATTACGATATGATTAAAATCTGCATATAGCAACAGGTTGCTTTTGTGACAATTACACAAGCACTTGCAAATGTTCTAAGACGAACTGCTTATAAATAACACAATTCAGAACTAGCATCACAGGCGTTTTGGCAGATTCACCTCTAAGTTAACTGTCCAGGTTGGATTATGTAGATATTAATAGAAAACAAATCAAACATCCAAACTATTACATAAGCAAATCTTGTAAAAATCTATAGTTAATAGGATCACTGAATGTTCTATCTTGTAAGGTTTCAATACAAAATTTATGAGCTATAGAATGAGCCTTCTGTGTCAAACACTTTTCCATTAATTTGCGAAGTATTTAATTACTTTTGCGATAAACAATTTTGATTCTTCATTATGGGGGGAAATTACAAAACCTTTTTGTATACCTATGTAAGTTAAGTAGATATATAAAGAAGAGTTAGAAAGAAAATGCATGTGATTTTTAATTGCATTTCAATCAAATTTGGGGAAATTATCAACTAGTTGCTTCATAATTTTTCCCAAAATAGGGTTTTAAATATATAAAATGTTGAGCTTATTAAACTAAAAGTTAGAAAATAAAATTTATCATAATATTTACCAGCGATCCTTCAAACAGCTGGGATACTTTTGCTTTAAGTTGCCAATTGGTTGAAGGAAGTGACTTCATAGTTTGCAGTTATATTTTTATATGAAGCTAAGATGTGAATGCGCACGTGCACATTCTTCTGTGCAAGAATTTTAGATAAAGCCTAGCTGCATTTCAAAGCGAATCAGTCAGGCATTGCATGTCGAGAAAAGGAAACAAACTACATTCGCGTGCACTCACATATCTAGTGAATATTATATTTATTGCGTAGTTAGACTTCATACAAGTTCGACCCGTGGATTCCATTTTGCCATAGCTTTCGTTTGTAGACACGCGCGCGCTCGCCAATGGTTTTTCCTTTTGCAACGTTACGTGTAAAGGCGTCAAGCTAGTTTTGATAAGCGGCCCACTATTTCTTCTAAAATGTTCCCCATTTTATTTTTATATGGGAACGAACCTCGTAGAAATGTTCCTGTTTGTGTAACAGGGGACTAGAGCCAGTATTAGAGTTAAGTAACGTTAATGTTTGTTTTTTTATATCACGTTTGTAGTATTTACCTACTCAGTGTATTGCATAAGGTTTTTAATTCTCAGGCACTACTATTGAATAATCTGTCTATAATTGTGTAAGCTTGTAAATAATAATAATAATAATAATAATAATAATAATAATAATAATAATAATAATAATAATAATAATAATAATAATAATAATAATAATAATAATAATAATAATAATAATAATAATAATAATAATAATAATAATAATAATAATAATAATAATAATAATAATAATAATAATAATAATAATAATAATAATAATAATAATAATAATAATAATAATAATAATAATAATAATAATAATAATAATAATAATAATAATAATAATAATAATAATAATAATAATAATAATAATAATAATAGTAGTAGTAGTAGTAGTAGTAGTAGTAGTAGTAGTAGTAGTAGTAGTAGTAGTAGTAGTAGTAGTAGTAGTAGTAGTAGTAGTAGTAGTAGTAGAACTGTTGCTTCAAGAGTAATTTATTGGTAAATAAGTAGGTACAGAAACTATCTGAAAAAAAGTTGCGTGTGTCATAGCATATGAGAAACCCTAGTGGTTTACCGGGAAACATACGAGTTAGTTGGAGAATTTAATGTCATGTCGGCATGTTGGCCATAGTAGCTCAGTGGTTTAGAGCAACCGCACGGAGAGCGGGAGATCCGTGGTTCAAATCCCGACTATGGCATTGAATTTTTCAGTCTGGCTCTACTTATTCAAACCTTAGCCTACATATGGCTAGTGTGAACGAAATGAAATGGCATCTGGGTGGGTCAGTTGGTTATTTGATAGTGTTGTTATTTCATCGTTAGAGACATTTTGGGGTGGCAATTAAAAATAAAAACACATTTTTCAGATAGTTTGGTATGAAGGATTTTCTCGAAAATCTTTCTCTGGCATCATTTGAAGATCATGAACATAAATACCACATTTGGTATTTGATCCACGTTTTGATTTTGAGTTATGTAGTTGAAACATACACACAGATATTTATCTACATCTTTTTGTTCAGGAGCCATGCATTTCCAGTTAATATATCACCTAAGTGATAAAGAACTGACAAACTTTGTTAATATAGAATATACCAGAGTTTCGTATTTATTTGATAGCCTATAAAACAGGTGGTAATTGCTTTAGTTCCTGTTCTCCACTCCTCTCTCCCCCTCTCTTCCGTCTCAGCCGTTATCACAGGTTATAGTGCGATGTTTAGAGATATTTACTTCGTAGTCCAGGATAGCGTGCTGTTTAATTGAGAGCTAAAGCAATTTGCTTAGAAGTTTCATAGCAATCAGAAAGTAAAACGTAGGGTAACATGTGTCATATATCCAAAGTCACAAGTGAAACTTTGTTTACATATTTAAAAAAACAACATACGTACTGGAAAATATAACTAACATTTGATTTAAAGCACTAGAACTAATAACAAAGGTACAAATGAACTTAAAGCATCTACTTCTGACTGAATTTTCGATGAAATTTCGAGGAAAAGAAAAACACTGCTTTAAGTACATAACTATTCTGTGAAATTGGACAGTGAGATTTATAGTTCAAGTTAATCAAAATATGTATTTTTTATCATCTGAAACTGGATTGAGCCATATAATCGAGCTCTTTATTCGAAACACGTTGTCATTAATTACTGAGCTTTTTGAAACGTCTGATCCGTCGATACCGTCCGGAAATACCACAAATTAAAACAATACTAAAGGTAAATCAGATGTAACGTACTAGGCTAGGAAAATGTCTGACGAAACGACATTGTATAGGTTATGTTGAATCGAGAGAAATTAAACTAAGTGTATTAACAAATGCTAAGCGACTATGTCGAGTGAGTGTGTGTTGTTTTAGGGCCCTTCGACAGCGAGGTCTTTTGGGCCCGGCGACTATGTCGAATCTACTAGAATGGTAGTGGGATTATTTCCTAAATTGTTTAAACGGACTACAAATATTGGAACGATATCATTAATGAAGGGTGGAATAACTAATTCTTAAGTTGGGAGAAGTGGTAAAAGAACGCACGACTTGAAGAATCTGCACGCTATTTCAGCAACCGGCGCCGTCGTGGGCAACCTTCACTCCCCCTCCCCTCCCTTCCCCCTCCAACAGGATAGCCTTTTAACTGTTCGCTCAGGTGGCGCTGTTTAACAGTAGCAATTATTCCACCCATCCCTTCGGGTCAGTTTTATGGTCGGTGGCCTTTCGGTCCAAGTCTACACTTCGTAACGTAGGGATAGTGGTCCTTAAGGTCACTAGGGGACAAGGCGTTACATACTTGATGACAGCACCCTCGCATAATTAATCATGACGGACGCTACACACTAAATCATTAACATCACGTGACTGTTGTTAATCACAGGTAGGTACAGACTGCCTGCAAACAAACGACGTCTAAATAAAGATGCAATTTTTTTTGTTATTTCACTGCTGGTAGGTATTCACAATTCTACATTATAACGAATCTTTTAAGAATACTTTTAGTAGTTTTGCCAGCTATTTGTTAAAATGTTATTTTTTGATGTACCATGAATGGTTAATTAAAAAGAAATGTTTTAAATTTGCATGATTTTATCGAGTTTCCCACAAATTATTCTTACAAAAACTTATTTTTCTTAGTGATATGGGAACGTGAAGCGATTGTCAAATCTTTAAAAGTCGAATCAGTATCTGCAGTGAAATTCTGTAGCTACCGTTTCTATGACGTAGCGAAAACAAATGAATGTTGACTTAGCAGTTACAAAATATATGATAAATTAGGGGAAATTTTGAGGAAGGAGGATTTTGTGGATGGAAATCTTAAACAGTCTAACTCTAGTACAAAATTTAGTACTTATCCAACTTTTAAAAATCATATTTTGGGATGGGAACACAAATATGAAATTGTAATATCGAATTTTTGGGAGAAAAATTGTGCTTCCTGTCCTTACTATCTCCAAATAGTGAATAAAGTATCAAAAGTGAAAAAGGAAAGGCAATTTAAAAAATTTGTACACATCGGTATGTTGAATAAAACAGATTAAGGGTTTTAAAAATTTCCGTTAGAAAAATGATTTACCGAAATAAAATTTACACACATCTTGCCACTAAACAAACATTTTAAATGGTTAATACTTATTTTCTTCATAAACTTCGCTAAGGTTGCATACCTAGTTAATGAATTAATATAGATGGTAATTTAAAATGCAGTATTAATAGATGCAACGTAAAACAGGGAAAGCCAGAAAAGGAAAGGGATAAATAAAGAAGTAAGAAAATAGGAGATAACGGCAGCCATGGTTTTTAAATAAGTGAATATACTTAACTTGAAGGTGTTGAATTCAGTGGCGTAATCAGTCTTTCTCTTGCACGTCACATTTTTCACATACCTACAGAGTACTGCTATAAATATAGTAGTAAAAGAAAAAAGTCTGTCACGCAATTGCCGTTTAAAATATAAACATAAAATTAGAACTTCATTTGGTAATGCATGTCCAAGAACGTGTCTAAGGGAAGCTTTACAATAAAGTCAACCACTATATTTGGTAAAATAAGTTAATGATGCTTCATCAGTACCTACGCCTAAGAAGAGATGTCTCTAGGACTAGAAGATTCCATTGCTGCTAATCGTTATGCCAACAGTTCATGTTGCTGGTTAGAAAGTTTTACCTATATCACGAAGCAAATCGTTAAGTTTCTGCTGAACTGTGAGGTCAGGAGACTCAGGAATGAACTCTTCTGTATCTTCAAGTTCATTTTTCCCTGGTGACTCCGGTACAGCGGATTGCCAACAGATAGAAATAGGCAAGCCTTTCCCATAAAGTACACGTTTGTTCACGGAAGACATATTAGGGTATTTAATTTAATTTAATTTTGCAGGTTTCCAAGAGGAGCTGAACTGAAATCCAAAATCACGATTAAGCGTGCTCCTCTAGGAGGAAATGGCCAAAGCGTCCTTAATTCTCCGCTCCCAGTAGCTGTTGCATATTGCCAAGATGGTCGTCTCCCGAAAATTGGCTCTAATGTCGTTTATCTGGGCTGGCAGAGCATTGTTTTGATAACGACCATAGAGGCAATTTCTGGACTATATGCTTAATCGTGATGCTGGATTTCAGCTCAGCTCCTCTTGGAAACTGGCATTAAGAATGGATTGACTTAAGAAGCACAGATCTATACAGCTTGATAATCAAGTTAAGTATTTACGTTTCTTTGATCCAATTAATTTTCTATACTCACGCCATCTCCTGACCTGGCATTTAATTTACTGAAAACAGTCTTTTGTTCAGTACTGCGAATTTTGATAGTGTTTTGTCTTTGTTTATATTTGTGTTATATCCAGTAATTCATTTGTGCTTATAGCATTTTATAAATATCCTGATGATGGGAGATATGTACACTCCCGAAACGTCGATTTCTAATCGTCTTTTCACCTGGCTTGCTACCCGAGAAATGAAATGAAATGTGTAGTGTTTAACGCTCGCTTTTACTACAGACGGCACCGCAGGCGATGACACTGATGATACATGAGATGAAGATGGAGCACCGGTGGAATGAGATGGCGGGGGAAACCGGAGATCCCGGGGAAAACCCACCCAGCGCCATGTTGTCCACCACAAATCTCACTTTGCGGTCGCCTGGGATCGAACCCGGACCACCTTGGTGAGAGTTAAGCGGTCTCACCACTGAGCCACGGCGCGGCCGCTGCCCGAGAAGAAATTGAGCACATTCCTTTCATGTTTCCACACCTTGCAGCGGTTTCTTCTTCCAGTGCATGGGTCGACTGAAACCATCTGTCGCAGTGAAGCCTTACGACATGTCTCGCCCATTTTTCATTAAAAATTTCTTACGTAACAGCATTTAGTATATAAATATCGTGTACATATGTTATACTTTCTTTATACTCTGTTATACTCTCGATGAAAAATCAAACCTACAGTTCAGGTACATTATTTTATACTCAATCTGCCATCGGCTGTCGTAGCTAAGGTCCCTCGGGAAGAACAATGCTTTTAGTGGTGAAAGTATAAAAGTAATTATTAATAGTAATTTATTGAATAATCAATTCAGTTTTATTACAGGCTGTATTCTTATTCCGGGGAAGTTCTCCAAAATCAAATCGTAAAAGGATATGAAAATCACGACAGAATTGAACCATGCTGCGTTCCATGTTATCACGTGCTCTCCTAGAGTGTTTCATATTTGGTCAAATATATTTCTCTAAGTGTCAATAACCAGCGCAAGAATTGCATAAACAATGAACTTTAAACATCCCCACACTTTTTTTTTTTAATTTACGTCCTCCAACGTTAAGTCATATCGGACGGTGAATGAATTGGGTGAAATGATGCTCAAATGAGTCCAGGGTCCATGAAGCTTACAGTTACCCGACTATTGCCTTGAAGGATAACAGAAACCCCCGGATAAAACATTATCCAGATAACTCACCCTGACCGAGATTCGAACTCGGGACCTCTTGAACGTGAGGCAGACACGCTACCATATACACTACCGAGGTGGGCGTCCCCACACTATACTCCCCTTCCATTTGTATGGAAGTTATCATTCAATTCATTACGTATTATCTGACTGAAATGAGCTGTCGGACCATCGTGTGAAACCACTTTCCTATCGATGACGGCAGAGGCATGTCAACAATTAAACGTTTCAAAATATTTATGAGAAACTATAGATAAATTAGTAATTTAAATTACTCAAATTGTAATTCCATATTCTATTAGTGTTCTTTATTGTGTTAGATAATGTGACTAGCATTTCAAACTTGTGAGACACCTTGTTTGAGAAAGAGAATGTATTTTGCGTGAGGAACATCATGTAACACTTTAAGATATTAATGAATCAGTAGGACTGTGTCTTGATGCGCACCCCAACTAATTATTTACAGCTTTAGGAATTCAAAGAGAGAAAGTATTTAATAGAATGACACGCTAAGCGGAGTATCTCTTTAGCTACTTGATTTATGACGACCTATTTTTGTTATTTGAGTTTTCGACAGCTCTTCGCGGGAAGGTTTGTCATGCAAAGCGCTCCACGGCCTCAGAACAATTTTCGAACAAGTGCTGAAGAATCTGGAGGGCGCCACACGCAACAATGTGCCGTCACGCAATCCTTCCTCAACATGACGTGTGCCATCTAGCGACAGCTGTCGGAAACAATCCTACACCTACACCTATGTTCACAATTCAAAGAAAGAATATTTAATAGATGTCAATAAAACACTCTACGACGCTTTCAAATATTCAATAATAACGCTAAAATTTTTAAAGCTGCAAAACTTCGTATTACTTTCGGAGTGTTACGGCAGTTAACAGAACACTGTGTTAAATTGTGGTCAATTATTCATAACTGCCAAAGTCAATAAAGTTGCAATTTTTATAGCCTAGGTTGATTTTTAAAATGCAATTACTGAAATATTGTTTCCAATAGATAATGGATATTGCTTAGCTCAGTACGATTCAAAATTTTGCAGCTATGTAAAAAGAATTACAGTACGTATTTGAAAATAAAAATCATGAGCTATAATAATTGAAGTTTCATTTGAAGTCTCTAAATTGAGCATTTTAAAAAAAAGTATTGCTGGAGTATTTATGAAAATTGTCAGGAATTTCTGTGCACCACTGAATTCAACACATTTATTGCATCATTGTTAAAGGGATGTTTTAAACATTTTATCTACACGGTGTTGATTTTTATTCGTTATTTTCCGCCCTCCAACTATGCCAGAATGACGTCATAGTTGACTGGTGAGTCTATCTTGAAACCATAGCGCCCTCTACGGAAGAAGCGGTAATGTTTGCGGCACAGTAACTAACTACAACGCTCTGAGAGTGATTGTGCTTATAACTAATAGAACCGGCCTCGCCTTTCACCCCTCTTTACGGTAATCATGATTATCATTCTAGTACATATGTAAAGTAGCACGTTTCTATTCTAAAGTTGGATGTGTAGGCAGAGCACCTCGTCTTCAAAGTTGAGTGCTACTTTCGTACCGGCATTATAATTAGTGCGACATATATATATATATATATATATATATATATATATATATATATATATATATATATATATATTTAAACCGCTGCATAGAGGAGTTTATGCAGTCCTATCCGGCATTCAGACAAGTCTCTCGGAGCGTAATGTTGTCAAAAGTGTCCAGGTAACGTCAAATTGATGTACTTTTGTTTGCAACATAAACGTCTTGCGTTTTATCAGTATATGATATTAAAATATCTTTATTAATGTTGGTATTCTTATGTCTTTTAAAACCAATAGGTGCATCAAACATTTACAAGATACAGGATCAGTTACTTGCAAAATGAGAAATACTCGATGCTATAAAGTGACGCTCCCAATTTAGAAGTAATAAACATAATAAGTAAATATTATAAATATATAATATAAATAATTTGTTTGTCGCCCACCTCCGTGGTATGAGGTAGCGTGTATACCTCACACTCAAGAGGTCACGAGTTCGAATGTCGGGTTAAATCTGAGCTCTATGTACCCTGGACTCTTTTGAGTATCATATCATCCGTTTCATTCATTCACTCATTAATTCATTTATTCATTCATTGCTCGATATGACGTGCACTCTTGAAAGGACAACAAAAAATCTGGTTCTTTATTGAAATGTTTTGAAACAATACTTTTATTAATTTGGCATTCTTTGATAAATTATATTAAGTTATATATCTTCACAGAGAAACAGCAAATTGCAAGATATTGTTTGCACTTATCCGTCATTTAGTGTTCACATTCATTAAAACAAACTACAACAGTTATTGCATCTATGCACAGGGCGAAATTACATAGCTTTATATTACACGGGTAGAACTCACCCCTCAGATAGTATATTTACGTACCGGTAGAGGGAGCCCTAAAAGCTGCTGTCAGCAAATCAAGTACGATCGCAAACCGCTAGGGTAACCGTATATAAACTGGCTCCATCAGCGATGCTAATGATGACGTCAAATTCTGCGCGGTAGAACCACAGATAAAAATGAACACCGTGTATATCTCGCATAATAAACTTCTTACCCTTTATCAGCTATAAAAAACATTTAAAATGTATTCGGAATGAACAGAAGGTCAGAGGTTATTCCCAGAAGATTCAATATAAACGTTATCAATAATACCTATATGTAGACTGATGGATGTATTTTATTTATAACTGTGGCTATAGCCATTTTTGAGAAACTGGAAAGCGTTCGTACCTTTCATTTTTATTTTTAGGTATGCAGTGCTGTTACATTACACAAATATAACTATTTGCATCAAAAAACTGTTAATGATATTTCTACCCTTAAAAAAATAAAAGACGATTATAATTTTAAAAAAATTTACTTACCATCCTTGGGTTAATAAACAATTTCAAAAAGTTTTTAAGAGTTCGGTATCATTTTAGTTCCTCAAAATAAATATAGTATTAAAAATTTACTACATTTCTCTAAAAAAGATGAAATTCGTAATAATAAAAAATCTGGTGTTTATCAATTTAATTGTTTAGATTGTGATTAGGTTTACATTGGTAAGACGAAACGTAATTTGGAAACCAGAAGAAAGAACATTTTCGTAATATTAAGTATAAACAAACTGATAAATCAGCCGTAGCAGATCATTTTTGGTCATTTAACCATAAAATAAAACCTGAAGTTAAATTATTCAAGCAATTAAATGTTCCAATAGATTTAATGGTTTGGGAAAATATGTTCATTTAAAAAAATAAACATCGCGTAGTAAATTTTGAAATAGCAGCAGTTGATTCTGTTCTTAAGTTTGTTTCGTTTTGAGATTTTGGTAATACTGAAATAACATAGTAACATAGTAACTTGCTTAACGACGAAGTGTGTTGACAGAGGACGTGAACAAGGATTCGTGAAATCGATTTCAACTAATTCAACGAATAAGAAAAATTGACATCATTTTCTTAGGATAGATAAGTGAAGTTTTTTGTTACAAATAGTTATATTTGTATAATGCTTATTGCTTCACTGTAACTAGCTTCATATTCTACGTAATGTACTGTTACATTTACTTAGGAGCGAAAAATGCTTCTTTTTAGGTTCAATGGCATTCAAAACACGTGTTTTTCAGTGATATCGCATTTCGATATAAACATCTTGGTTAGAATTGACACCCATTCCACTAAAGTAGTAAAGAAAATTTAAAAAAATAATTAAATGTACGTCCAACATTAAGTATACCCATCTGCGAAAAGTTTTGCCTACAGTTTTCCTTGGATTGACTAAACTTGAACACAATTATTGTAGTATTAACAACAATGTGTGCGTGCGTGACCGGGGTTAAATCAGTGCTTCGGTTTTCTAAGTAGCTGTAAACACATGTATGTTATTAATATTAAAAGGTAAATTTCTGTGTTAGGACGTCTTTTACTCTCATTGATGCGGTCTCAGACATATAGTAAAAACAGTTAAAAAAGCACTTTGTTCAAGAGCGCCTATTTAATATTTAACTTTCAATTTCTATCGTAGTTAGTTATTTATTGTTAGTTCGCATGTTTTGTTCCCGCTTTGCATTACATATTCATTCCGAATACTAGATTCTCTCATGCTTTAAACTTGCTTTGACTAATGTGATTCGTATAAATAATTCTTTTCTCCTAAATGAAAGTACTTAAAGATATTTCAGCATTATAGCAAATGCTTCGAACTTTGTAAATAGTCGCCGTTCACGAAATGTATACAAAGTGTTTAAGCCAAACGCTTATTGTTTTATACATAACAGTGGAAAAGTGTAAAGTCAGTCGAATTAATGCTCCGTGCAAATCTGTTTTGCTCCCAGCTCTCATTGAGGAGTTTACAGCAAATAACACAGGGGAAGATTAGCGAAAAGTTATAAGGCTAACCGTAATGTATATTGTAGTTTTCACTTATGTGGTTGTAAGATAAAAAGCCAGCCATTCTCCTCCCACCGTTCTCCTTGTCTACGAATCCCCGAAATGGTGTTACGCAACACGGCTGTGATACGTTCGGCACACATGATTGAATTGTTTGACTCTAGTTTAAAGATGAAGCATTTATAAACTGCTTAAGTCTTGCTGGCTAGACGGCAGTGCTCTAGTTCAACATAATTTGGACTACCATCTTCTTGCCTGGAATTTATTACTAGTTTATCAGCCAACTCCTGCCGCGAAAGGTTTCACTTGCATAAAAGGCTTTACTTATTTGTTTGCAGACAAAGGCAGTTTCATCTGCGATTACTGTTTCTTAGATTAGTTCATTTTCGTTTTTTTTTTCACGTAATATCTTTTTACGCACTTTCATATTGACTTTTGTTGGAAACTAAAATCCACTGTTTATATGGTTTGCAATTCTAAAGTTGATGCCTTAAAATTAGTGTCAGTAGCTTATAAAAGAATCGTCAAACAAGGGCAAACCCAAAGAGGTAACATGCAAATGGGAGAAATTTTGAAAAAAAAAATCAATATATTACTCTGTACTGGAGTAATAAATATTATTATTAATAAAATCGTTATTTTTTGTTTTAAGAACCAAAAGTACCTCATTATAATGCCTCAGACTAGAATCATCTTGTTGCAAACATATGAGAGGCGAGAAGAGAGAGAGAGAGAGAGAGAGAGAGAGAGAGAGAGAGAGAGAGAGAGAGAGAGAGAGAGAGAGAGAGAGAGAGAGAGAGAGAGAGAGACATGTATCAACGAAATGCTCTTAGACTGCTGAATGAAAGAGGAAAATTCATGGGTGTTTATAGACGCGGTTAAAGTATCTCTATCCCTTTTTCTCCCCTCGTATATGTTTACAACAGGATCGTTCTAGTTTGAAACTGATTGTAGTCAAGCTAGTGTTTGTTCATGTATGTGTGGGGAGGTGTATGTAGATAACTACATTTAAAATAACTGTCTGGTAACATATTTTCAATTTATATGTAGCTACCATTCTTGAACTTATTTCATTACTGCTTCATTTAAACCTGTAAAAGCATTAACATTTTCTGTTTTTTTTTTAATTTAAGAGATATTGTGGTGTTAACGTTTACTTAGTATATGATATAATAAATAAGAATCCAGTGTTTTATAACAAAAATAATTGTATGTTAGTATTATTTGTCTCTTAATAATTGTGTTCGTTGTGTATGCTGATGCATTTATTGTTTTGTCATCAATTTTCCTGTTTTCTGGTTTGCCTACTTTAGTTAAATTGTGTTTTCTCGAAGCTGATGCAGATATTTCAGCTTACTGTAAACTCTTAGATTAAGATAATGCATTGTTATTATTTTTACTATTATTTCATTTTGTGTATTTTAAAGTTGTATACTTAGTCACATGTAATGTTCGATGAAGTTTAAACGGTGTTAGCTGTAATGTTTGTAAATAGTAAAAGACCCAGTGGGTTTAAAAAACGAGTGTCATCTAGTCAAAAAGTAGTGTGCCGCGGACATAAAATCTATTGTTTTGACAATTGCTGAGATTATTTTTGGCCACTTTCATCCTATTCTCTTTTTGATGTACGTGATGTAATCTACAGTTTAATTGCTTATATGTTGTTATCATTTTTATTGAAAGAAATCTGACTTGTAAAACATCGTTTCGTTAGGGGTGTTTTCTGAACATAAAAAGAAATTTGGTGTGTATCCTCACAGGCAGTTGCAGACCATTTTGTAAAAATACTCTTCTGTTTTAAATTAAACTTTCTCAAAAACGTATCTATATTTTCTGTAAAACGCAATACTTCTAATAGTTATAAGAAAATAGGACAGAAGGCAAAGCTAACGATCTAATTTGATCTAATTTGTAAATGTTACTTACTTAAATTTACGAAAACTTCCCTTTTAGGAAATATCTTAAAATTTTGAAGATATAACTACTAATTTCCCAAACGGACTGTTACAGTAATTAACATTGTGTTCAATAAATCTGTAGAAATTTGGTTATCTTAGTTGAATGGATTTGAAAAAGTTGGAAGAAATGTATACAAAAAATAATTTAAATACCGAACAGCGTTAACGTACCATTTACGTAAAAATATTTCTTTGCTTTTATTTAATAAAAAATGGTCATAAATATTTCGATTCAAATACCATTTTAAGATATTGGCATGGTATATCTAAGTAAGTATATCTGGAATTTTGTGAGAATAGCCTTTCAAATCCTGTTCATTCGGATTGGATTTTTGATACATTTTTCATACCTGTTACAGCATAAATGATACACGAAAACTTATTCCGCCAAAACCTGTAGTTCTCGTTAAAGCAACAGTGCATGTGAAATAAAAATTGTTTTGGTAGCAACCATTTCCGAGATATTCCTTACTAAGTGGGTCACCATGTTTTGAATTGACTGTTGAAAACAGCAACTGCTTTAAAGATTTGACCATTATTTCGGCCTTCTGTGTTCTACACAACTATTTGGTAAACTTTCTTGTTGATTCGCATGAATAAGATTTTGTCAGAATATTTTGTTGAAGAGTGAGTAGAGAAGGCTGTGTGAAATGCCGTCTTGCTCTCTGTTTCTGTGAAGTGCAGCACTGTTCGACAGAGTCAAGCGTAGATTAATGTACCGCCCGTGTGTCGTAGCACTGCATAATGTAACGGCCATATACTTTCTTGATACAAAACTGCTTCTTCGCACGTCAACTGCACATGCATTTGAGGTGCAAAATTGCATAAAAAGAACACTTTCTACCAACATTTCCAAAGCTTGTGCTTCTTTTGTATAGACCAACTGCGCGGTGTTTTGTAATTCAGAAGATGCTTTGTCGTTTGGTAAAGCATTGAACCAATCGTAATAATCCGGGTATATATTTACTTAAAGTTATAACACTGTCAAACAGCTAGGCAATCCAAAAGTAAATATTAAGCTACATTTTCATCAAGAAAGCACACTCATCAATAACAAACTACAAACAGATGAATTTTGCTCAAGTTGTTCTCGGGCAGCAAGCCAGGTGAAAAGACGATTAGAAATCGACGTTTCGGGAGTGTGCATCTCTCCCATCATCCGGATATTTATTAAATCTTATAACCACAAATAAATCACTAGATACAACACAAATATAAACAAAGAGAAAACATTATCAAAAATCGCATTACTGAACAAAAGACTGTTTCCAGTAAATTAAATACCAGGTCCGGAGATGGTGTGAGTATAGAAAATTAATTGGGTCAAAGAAACGTAACTATTTAACTTGATTATCAAGCTGTATAGATCTGTACTTCTTAAGTCGACGGATTTTCATTTTAAGGCCGATTTCCAAGAGGAGCTGAACTGAAATCCAGCATAACGATTAAGCGTGCTCCTCTCAGAGGAAATGGCCAAAGCCTCCTTAATTCTCCACTCCCAGTAACTGTTGCATATTGCCAAGATGGGGGTCTCCCTTAAGTTGGCCCTATGGTCGTTATCAAAACAACGCTCTGCCAGCCCAGACTTCTCAGGTTGCATTAAACGAATGCTCCGTTCATGTTCGTTTATTCTGGTAGCGATGGTCCTTCCGGTTTGTTCTGTATACGGTGTTCCACATTCACAGAGAATGCGGTACACTCCCGGAACTTGGAAGTCCAGTTTGTCTTTTACTGGTCTCAACAGATGTTTATCTTCGGAGGTGAATTTTGTGATCATATTTTTTTATTTGTTGCATTTATACCCCGGCTTTATCTCCAATGGTCATATCGGCGGCCGTTCTCCTTTGGAATATATCGAAAGTGTCAATTCGTATTCGTTGGGTTTTATCATTAGAGCACACACACATTCACACTCTCATACTGCCAGACTCTGGGAAAGATGGGGAATCATGGTTGGAGAAAACTTCCCACCCCCAGCCGGGAATCGAACCCGGGACCCCCAGCATGGCAGGCAGGTGCTCTACCGAGAGCTACGGGGTCAGCCATGTGATTATATTGTTCACACACAACAATGTTTGAATGCCCGCCTCGGTAGCGTAGATGGTAGCGTCTCTGCCTCACGTTCAAGAGGACCTAAGTTCGAATCTCGGTCAGGGTGAGTTACCTGGATAAGGTTTTTTCCGGGATTTTCCCTAATCCTGAAAGGCGAATGTCGGGTAACTCTAAGCTCTATGGACCCTTGGCTCATTTGAGCATCATTTCACCCATTTCACTCATCGCACATTTCTGTTTGAAATTACTAAATTAATAGGCATAAGATCTTCTGAGTATTAAAGCCAGAACGAATGGTATTAAATTTCAACTGCTACCTGCACTTCACGCAGAGCCGTCGTAGATTTCAAGACATAGGCTTATTCATTAAGTTTATAATTGATTAATTATTCATAAAGAATATCAGATGTAAATAAAAACAAGAAACCATGTTTTAATACATTACAACCAGCCAGGAGTACACAGACCACCCCATCCCTCGTACAATCTGTAGGTATTTGCACACAGCGCTCACGTCACCATGTTTACCTGTTCGCACTGACTCAGGTTGCATGGACATAAAGATTCCAGTTTAGATAACTTAAATTTAATTGCTTAATAATCCCTATAATGCTAATTTATTTTTTATCTAATTATATTTTTGTTTAATATACGTAAAATAAAAAATGCATAAATGGAAATTGCCTAGAATTTTTTCTTACACTATTTAATAGGAAGTTTGACGCCAGGAAAAGGTCTTAATTAACGCATTAAACAAATAAAAAATCATAATGAACTATTAAACAAGTAGAGCTATTTGTAACCGAAACTTCACTTATCTTCAGAAAATGTCAATTTTTCTTTTTGAGATCGATTTCAGAAACAAATTGCTTGCATCGTCAGTCCATCAACACACTTCGAAGTGTGCAAGCAACTTGTTTGTGAAATGGATCTCAAAAAGAAAAATTAACATCATTTTCTTTAGATAAGTGAAGTTTTTGTTACAAATAGTTATATTTGTGTAATATTCATTGCTTCAGTGTAGCTAGCTTCATTTTCTACATAATGATGAGCTGTATTCACATATATCTAGTCTCCCAAAAGTATACTTGCAAATGCTACTTCACGATAGGTAGAAAATAAAACATACGTACAAGAAGGTTGCGCGACCTAAAGGGATGATGATAGCCTTAAAACGTGGGTTGCTTAATATCGACTTTGAAATTCTCCTCTTTACATTGTTCGCACAGTACAATTGAAATATTGAATTGGAGCTAAACTGTTATATCTAAAGTTTGTCTATCTCTTATGGCTTTAAAAGTGTAGAAAATTATATAAAATAAATTTCGAATGAGGATTTCACAGGCTATTCGCAAAAAAATTCTCAACGTTCATTTGTCATGTAAACAAGGGTATGTTCTCAAAATATTTACATATATCTGAGAAAATATAAAATAACAAACAGGTATGTCTGCTGGGTAGTTTGAGGTTGGGTTATTAACCAAACTCACCTCTTGTTTATAAGTCATTTAGGATAATTGTACAGGAGAAAATATGCTTTCCAGCTTATGAAAATCAAATGAGAACTTTAAATAAAGTAGAGTTATTTAAGGAAATGAAACGTGCTATAGTTGGTATCAAACAAATTAACAAATAATACCCCTTCGCTGCAACTGCTCCGATGCTAATTTCCAAGAGTTGCATTTACTTTATCCGAGTTAAATATCCTTATGAATCCAAACACAAATGAAATGTGCTTTTGAATGTAACAATCATCTGTTCAATAGAAAGCTGAACCTAGATAATCCCAGCAGTGGTTATGCCAAAGCTTTTAAAATGATCTCTGTCCGCGGATTAGCCTTAGATATATTATTTCTAGTCAGTAGTTAATATAAATTATTGTTGTGCTAAATGTGATGAAATAACCATGCTAAAGCAGCCTACGAAGCTGCCATTTTATCAAATGATTAATTAAGGATATATTTAAAACATTTACGTTTAGTAAGTACGAACAAAATCAGTTTAGTAGAAGATTAACTAGTGTTCTAGACTTCCGAACTAAGAACAATGTCTAAACGTCTCATAGGGTCCCTGACTTTTGTTTATTTTTATTTTGATATATTTATTTGTACAGTCCGCTTTAACTTGTATGGGGACCTATGACTTGAGAATCAACTCGTTGACTGTAATTTATTTAGGGAAATTTTTATCGCTTTATCATATTATAAAGATGCATACTTCTAAATTCTTTGGAGTGAAGGGAATCGACTAATTAAAGAAACATCTCTACTCCAACCGAGAAGCGACCTCTGATTAAATGAAGTTCTACCTAAGTTGATTATTTTAACTGTAGTCATTAACTGGTAAGCCAGCATTCTGTATTCCTATCATAACATTTTTAATTTAAACTATAAATAATAAGCTGTAAAATATGTGTAACTAGAATTAATAATCAGAATGTGAGTAATAGTTTGCCTACAACATAACATAGCTAACTGGTTGAAAATAAACCAATTTATTCCACAGCTTTGTGAAAATAATGTCCCCTTTAACCCAAATCACGTACATATAAGGAAAGAGAATGATATTTATGCTTTCTTTTTCTAAGTAAAATGAATTTGTTAGCAGGATTTTGAATTCATGTCAGTATTTGCAGAGTTGATCTGTATAGTGAATGCTATAAAAAGTGAGAAAGTGATAAGCTGGGGTATTAAACTAAAAACATAATGTGTGTAACAGTTGGTGTTTTCTAAGAAGAAAGAGACTTCATTGTGTAGACATCAGTTGAAATCATTGTTAATACATCTTAAACTCGAAAGAGATTGAATGTGTTTAAAGGAATAGAGAGCTTCCTATACATTCAAGTTGTCTAGTCTAATGGAAATTGTTCTATGGATTTTAAATGAATGTTTCTACTAATTTAACGTTAAATGTTCATGTTTTCATGCAAGCAATAGATAAATCATTGAAGCAATGTAACTGAGGTTGTTTACATACAGGGTGTCCATAAAGTGCTGTTAAAAATATTTGAACTATCAAATGTACTGATATAATGATGATAAATTTTCTCTTGTCTAGTCTGACAAATAGTTTGAAGTAAAGCAGTTAATTTGATGCAAGTTTTATTTCTGTTCATACAACACATTTAAGGACATCCTGTAGAGGACATGCTTTCTATGTTGTGTAACTTAACAGTGTATCAATAGAATTTATTATGGAAAACATTATGATTAGCCATATAAATTTTCTTTTTGGTAACATCTGTAATTTGTAAATATGTTTCAATGTCAATAATACGTGTAAAATTTGATGAAAATTACCTGTCAAAGAAAGAGTTCCGACAAATATAATTTCTTTCCCAGTCTGAAATGTAATGAACAGTAGATAAATAAAATTAAAATATTTGTAAGTATAATCTACGTGTATTTATTTATTTCAATGTGACCTTTATAGTTCCTTTTGCCCCATGGTTCCTATCGCTATATATAGTGTTTTTATAGCTCCCTTTTCCTGTCCGAAATAAGCAAATTTGTGTCTCGCTTCAACAGGAGTAAGCTAGGATGAACAGCAGAGTAGCTAAAGAGGTAAGGTCAAATTAGCGTTACTTCTCAGTCAAAGGAGCACGTATCTTTTGATGAAGAGTGTGGAGATCAGAGATCTCAAAACGTAAATCTCAGAATATCTGGGTACTAAATAACATTCCTCGCAGAGGACACAGAAACAAGTGAGAGGTATATGAAGTAAAAATTTAACTGGGTAAGATGTTAAATTATATATTTAAAAACATAAACTTATAATAAGAAATAGCTTAAATTAATTCAATGAAATTAACCATACTGGTAATAAAAAGCCAACACATTTTAACTTTTAAAAACTAACCTGCACTAATGAAAGCTGCAAACTAACAGTTAATGAATTCTTGCCCAAATACTAACGAGACAGGAAATGTCAATGTTTATATATAAGTCACACAATATACACATAAACACATAAGGTGTGTAACAGTTCAAAAAAGGTATGTGTGTTTGTGTGTTCAAAAGCCCCAGAAACTAACACCAGGACTTCATATCTTCATCTCAACACCTTAAACCATGTAACTTGTGGTCGGCTTACAATATGGTCATGTCTGGTTGTACATTAATCTTTCTCCTGGTGGGGCTATATCCTGCAGAGATGGGACCTCTGCTTGTTCATGTTAATATTCTTCTGTCCTATATAAAACTTTTGTTTTTCCCAAATCGCGAAGTTTCTCAAAATGTCAGGACTAATCAAGTGTTGTTAATTTTATATTTTATGAAATTATATATCCAGAGCGTCACAACCTCAGGGTATTATAGTTATTCTGAAGAATGATCGAGGAGTGAGTGAGTTTGTGGTGTTTTAGGGAACGTCGACAACAACGTCATTTGGGCCCGATGATCGAGGATAAAGTTCAATTGTGAAACGGTACCCTCTTCCTCGGGCTGATTAATTAAATGTTAAACGAATATATATGCATGTATTAAAACAAAAATCTTGTGTGTATTGTCAAGTTTGTGACGCACTATGAAAAAGTCGTTTTCCTCCCCTTAGTAGGGCGGACTCAACAATAAACTTTAAGGGTGGCAACCGGTGTTTATTTTCAAGCTTAGTTTTGACAGGTGAGATCGCGTGGGGTCTAGAATGATGGGTGAGAGGTTGTTCCCATAAAAGAGACGATATGGGTTCTATCAACTAACTAAAACTAATAAACTGTAGGGGAACAGAAAAGAGTCGAATGACCTATCCGGGAAACAAATGTCTATCAAAAGTTAGTTGACCGCTGGGTGCCAAACCGAAGAGCCGCGTAATAAATAGCACAATGGAAGAAACCGCGTTCATTAAAGTTAGTTGGCGTCTGTGTGCCAAGCTGAAACACTTGTGTTAGTACACGGGCAGAAATCGCGTCCATTAAAATTAGTTGGCGTCTGTGGGCCAAATTGATAAGTCGTATTATAGTACACGGGAGAAACCGCGTCCATCAAAGAGTTGGTATAGGAGTGTCAAGCTAAAAATTCGTGTGATGATACGCGAGAAACAACCAGGCCAGCGCGAAGCCAACCATTCAGAGTTCGTCTAATCTATATGTTTTCGATAGTGATTGAAATATAACCGATCGTCATAAGAGAATAAAACTGTGTTTATTTCCAAGTACCCCAATTGTGATAACCCTAGATTAAACAAGTGGATTTACGATAATCCTGCCACCAGGGGGATTAGAGCGCTAGTCTCGCTTTTAATACGGTAGTGGACTAGCGAACTATGCCGCGAAAGTTTGAAAACATGGCAGCAGGATTACGAACCCACTTGTAGTAGTGATCAACCCAGATTAAACAAGTGGATTAACGATAATCCTGCGAACAGGGGGATTATAGCGCTAGTGTCGCTATTAATCCGGTGGTGGATTTGCGAACTATGGCGCGAAAGTTTGAAAACATCGCGGCAGGATTACGAACCCACTTGCTTAATCTAGGGTTATCTTTTTTATTTGTTATTAAGAATACACATATACAGGATTAACACATACTTTAATGATAAAAATTTAATTTACTACCTGTACAGATGACATTATACTTAACACAAGAATATTGTTGCAAACTTAAATTGTTTGTTGTTTGAACGTAACATATAAGCTAACAATGCACATATGTAGGATGTACTTATATTTTTAATGATAGAAACTTAAGCTACTACTTACAGGAAAGTACACAGATGACATTAACACAAGAATATTGCTGCAAAATATTTTAAATTGTTTGTTCTTTGAACATATAAGCTAATTTTATATGCATGGTACATAATGTTACTTTTTGCACTGCGTTCACTCACTTTGCGCACAAAATATTATTTTAAAAATTGTGGTGACGGAGAGATGATTGTTGCCATCATCGCTGTCGCTGTTG
Organism: Mantis religiosa; assembly: GCA_030765055.1. NCBI lineage: Eukaryota > Metazoa > Arthropoda > Insecta > Mantodea > Mantidae > Mantis > Mantis religiosa. Next base: position 182,498,004 of record CM060948.1, on the reverse strand, counting down.
TCGCTGTCGATGTGGAACACGATGTGATCCTGGATGGGAATGGTGTCGCAAGAGAGAATAAGATGTCGTTGGAAGCAAGTTTGACGGTGACTTCCTTCTGGCCACCAAAGAAAGTAGTTTTCGAGGAAAGTAGTGAAACTACGGAATACTTTCCGTGAGCAGAACGTTGTGGAAGAAACAGAAGTTTTAGGAGTAGGTTGTTTAAAATTTGGGCAGGATCGGTTTGGCAGCTTATTTTGGTATGGCAGCGAAGGACACGACGTATCGTTTGAAACCGCTTTTGAGTTGTACTTCGCCTTTCTAGGTTACACTGAACCTGCTAGAGTTGAGTTCTTTGAGTAGTTCTGGAGAGGCGTTGCGAACCTTGCTGGCAGAAAGACATCTGTGTCGTGGTCGATTTTAACGACCGTTCTGGGTCCGTGCTTTGTAGAGAGTGTTCTGACGCCTTGTACGATGTAGGCTACGTTCTCTTGTAGGACAGAAACGCTGAGAATGTCGCTGCTGTTGGAGAGTTCATCCAGTTGACAAATGGCACTCTCGGACATGCTTAGCTGAATTATGGCGTTCACCCGGGTCAACAGATTTTTGGGATCGTGCACGATGCCCGGCGGCATCTACAAGCTAAGTTTTGAATGTGCGGGTAGATGCGTCATCGTGTACCTGTTGCCGGTGAGCTGCGCGTCGCCTGTGGTCACGTTGTAATATTCAACCGGGTACCTCATATTTTGCTGAACAACCTCCCACAACCCTTGAAGCACCATTCGCTCAGGCAGTATGTTGGCAAATTTGGATGACGTGTTGTCGGTAAAGTAATCCATGGAAGCGTTGCTCACGACCGTGAGGGAGAAGGGTTCAGTTTTGTTCATATCATAGCGATCGTTGAAGTCTGGATCAAAGAGTTAAACTTGGAAGGGTATCCCTTCCACCTCACCAAAAGTTGCTTGTTTTGCCCGCGGTCCCTGGTTTCCAACACATTGTCTATTTTGAACGTTTGAGGGACTTCCACCTTTTGCAGCTCTTCGGTGTAAAACTTGCCGTAAATGTCCTCTCCGGCGAGATCCCTCAGTTTATATACCACACGCTGCCCACGCATGACTTTGTCGATGACGAATATTTCGTCCGCCCAGTTCTGCTTATACCCCATGTCAAACTCCATTATTATTTGGAAATGCGCATGTGGTCCCCACGGCATATTTTGATGCTCTACTGCGGGGTACATGCCTATCTGCATAGAAGTTGTGGTGTACTTGTGCGATGTTGGACCCGTTCACGTCCATAGGCGCCATGTTGTTGGATCTCTGATACGCACTGTTGTACGACTCGAGCAAGGCCGGAATTACCTTCACGTACCTTTAAGTGCTTGCGTGCGTGAAATACTTCCATATTTTGGTCTTGAGATTGCGACTGAAACGCTCAACAGCGCTGGCTTTTTGTTAGTGAACCCGGTTCCCTTGTCCGTCTGCAGAACCCTAGGAACTCGCTCGGAGAATATGGAGCGTAATTATTGCGCCACCTCGGACACCAGCTTCGATTTTAGAGGTACGGCCCAAGCGTATTTGGAGAAGACGTCGAATACGGTGAGAATGTACGCGTAAGGTTTGTTATGCTCTTTGACACTGTTCATGACGTTGAGGTCCGCCTCCCACAGATCGTCCATATTGGTCACGTGATAATATCGTGTGGCAAAGCGCTTCCTCATGGGTTTGTACAGCATGTAACTGTCCTGGGTTCGCAGAAAGGCCTCAATGTCCCCCTTCGGTTTGTCGATGGCTTTTCGCAACGCGTTTACCGATCCAAAGCCGGCGGGGTGTTCCGGTTTTGCATAGAATCGTCTCAGCCATTCCTTCATCGCTTACTTGTAGAGAGGTTTCCACTGTTTCGCATGAAGGTTATAGCTGCGTCTACTGGATTTCTTTCTGGCCGGTGAGGCCGCGCCGTGGCTCAGTGGTTAGACCGCTTGGCTCTCATCAAGGCGGCCCGGGTTCGAACCCAGACGACCGCAATGTGAGATTTGTGGTGGACAACACGGCGCTGGGCGGGTTTTCTCCGGGATCTCCGGTTTCCCGCGCCATCTCATTCCACCGGTGCTCCATCTTCATCTCATGTATCATCAAGGTCAACGCCTGCAGTGCCATATGTAGTAAAAGCGGGCGTTAAACACTACACATTTCACATTTTATTTCTTTCTGGCCGAGGGAGAAGTCGGTCCTTTCTTATTGAGAGGCGAGAAAGGTTTAATTTTCATGCTTTTAGGCAGCTGCTCCTATTTTACCAACAACTTCCTGCAACAGTTCATCGTCATCGTCTTCGCGAAGGTAGGGTTGTTTTACTTGTGTCACGAGATTGATATAGTTGCTCAATTTATGTTTCATTAAGCGCCACATTTCATCGGCAGAAGACTTTTCGCGCCGGAGACTGTCGATATCCTTGGCTATTCTGGAAATGGTTCTGTCTATGAGATGAAGTTCGTCTACTGTTTTAAGTTCTGGAACAACCACAATTTGCGTACTTCATCCAGCAAACTCTGACACAAACGCGCTGCCCAACAAAGCCAGGACCGGTAAGAGAAAAACCGGCAGGAAGCCGCCTTTCTGTATCGAGATTTGCTTCTTTTTCTTCAGTGGAAGCCTCTTGTCAACTTACTTACTCCAGCACGTTTTGTGCCTTTTTAAACGATTAAGGCACTTTGTGGGCAACTACACGGTTCCCTTACAAACGTTGTACATGCACTTGGAAACGGCCTTGATCAGCTCGGGGCTCGCGTCCTTGAGCAGCTCTTTCCACGCGGCTGGCTTGGCATTGGTCAAGGCCACTTAATTTCTATGTTGTCTCTCTATAAGCGGACTGCTGAGAGTGGCAATGCTGGACCACCCTCTAGGCATGTTTGAGCACAAATGAACGACTGGAAATTTTTTAATCCCATTAAAAACATTAACATTCGCTGTGCACGAAATCGGAAAGAGTTTCAGCCGGCAGAACTACGGTTCGATACCTGTAACAATCCCGCGTTACTGCGTGGAGTCTAGCACCAGATAGCCGTGATGATGCTCGGTGGCCTTTTGGAAAACCTCTAATAGAGACTTAGAGTTCCTGGGTTCGATTTGCTGGTACAGCTTTTCTATTTTCATTTTGTGCCTGTTGTTCTTGAACGCCACGAAGTAGTTCGAATTTAACGATATCGTTCTGAACTTGCTTCCCTGAGGAAAGACGTTCTGCAGAATGTATAATACTCCGAAACGCTTGTGATGCGAATCCCTGGTGAAGAAATTGGAGACGCTTAGGCAGTCGCAGTCAAACATCATATCATCCAAAATGATAAGGTGATCCTCCCCCACCTTGGATAGCTCCGTCACACCTGAATGCGTCTCGCAACGTATCGGCATGCGCCTTAATTTGGGCGAGTATTCGGGACGGTGGCACACATTACCTTTTTAGGGACTTTGTCGAACCTCTCGTCCGCGATACAAATGAGCGCCTTCGTAAAAATGGATTTACAGCAGTGTGACGGCCCCGCAACCAGCATAGTGCTCGGAAAATTAAATCTAATATTCTCCGGAGGTTGCGTCATGGGCGCCATATGTTCCGATAATGAGCACGCGAAAGGAAATGTCGTCACATTTATCGTTGCTTAAATGGCGCACCGTCCTTTGCACCCGTAGCACACGGAATCGAAATTTCCCGCCAGCACTCGGTTATTGACCACCATCCTGAATATCTTGCTGGAGGGCTCTGTCACCACGGCCCAACCGGGTTTCCTTGCTATCTGCGATTTTCTTAATTTACGACCTCCAACGTTAAGTCATATCGAACGGCAAATGAATTGGTTGAAATGATGCTCAAATGAGTCCACGGTCCATGGCTCTTAGAGCTACCCGATATTCGTCTTGAAGGATAAGGGAAAACCCCGGAGAAAACCTTATCCACGTAACTCACCCTGACTGATATTTAAACTCGGGACCTGTTGAACGTGAGCGGACATGCTACCACCACGCTACCGAGGCGGGTACGCTATCTGCGTGCCCTAAGGGACCACGGCCTTATCGTTGTCCCTCAGCACTACGTCGCGCAAGAACTCCGCATTCACGTGCTTAAGGTTGCACGAATTGAGCGTTATGCCTTTGACCTTATACATTATTTGCGTGCTTCGCGGCCCCTGTAATTCCAGGCAGTAGCTCTTCGGCTCCGTGGAGGCTAACCTGGATACGTAGGCACCCTTGGCGAACTTATCGAGTTCATCGCTCATGTCCCCCTGGAACACCCCCACGGACGGCGTCCAATCTTCGGGTACGCCGATCGCGATGACGGAGTCCGTGTTGAAGAAGCACACTTGGTCGACCAGCTTCCTGAGGAAGGTGTACAACACGAGCCAAGCGTGCGCGGTCGTGTAGGCGGCGATGACGACGCTCAAGGTGGGGTTCACTCTGGCGCTCTCCCCTCCGTACCTCCACACCACATACATGACGTCCTCGGTAACGGGTAGATACGTCTGCACTTCGATTCCCGGGTCGTTTAGGAATTCCAGCATTCTTAAATACTCCTGAACCAGCTCGCAAGTGGACAAATTGTCCCTCTGCACGTACTTCCCCCAGAAGGAATTCAGCATCAGTTTGGCAAGCTCTGGCCCCCCGGGATTGGGTTCGAAGGTGTTCATTTCCAGTTGCACGCCCTCTCTTTCGAGAAATTGCCTCACGTACTGCTCTTTCTTGGCGAGGGTGTCGCAGTCGGAAGGCCAAATGGAAGCTTCCGTTTTAATTTTTAGAAATTGGTTGACGTAGTCTTCGAATATGCCCTTCTGTCCGGAGACGGGATCGTATTGCACCATTTAATTCTCCCACGTCTCGTACACCCTCGCTAGGCGATACCCTTCTGCGAGTGCGACCTTGACTTCGTCGATGACCAAGGTCCCATTCACACACCTTTGCTCCTCGTCGTGGAGGAAATCTTCCTGGTTTTACCCTGCACATGTGCGGCATAGTAGATACATGAGTTTGCCGTCGACGCGCACCGGGAATACGTGGTAATACAGCCCTTCCGCAGGGAGTAGCGGTTTCTTAACGAGGCCGCTCTGCATGTCCTTCAGATCGGGAAAGGAATCCAAGTGAATCTTCGGGTGTCCGACGGGGTACGCCAGGGTCTTATTCACCATTTGTTAGAGACAGCAAAATTCGACGTAGAGCATAGTCAGGTTTCCCTTGGCCTCGCAGTAGCTGTTTGTACAATTAGTGCGGCCTCCGAAGAAGGCGTCTCTGGGATTTTGGGGCTCGGTAATGGGAAAGGTCTCGACAAATTCTGTCAATTTTCCGTCCCTCCGTGCCATGGCACGGAAGTCGCATTCCCACATCTCTATGACGTCCTGACCCCTCCCTCAAAAGCTGTGTGACCCTCCATGTGCTTTCGAGTCTGGAGGCCATGGTCTCGTTTCCCGTGGAGTAAATGACGGCGTGTCGGTTAGCCAAACAACGCCTACACCCGTGAAAGAAACAACCGTGGAAAACGTAGACGATATTGGCCTCCCGCCGATAACCGTCCACCTTGTGACCCAACAGGTTCATCTGTCTTCCTCGAAGAGAGCTCTGAATGAGGACGTCTTCGTGCTTTTCCACCCACGATAACCAGATGCAAGCGATGCGCGAATGTTTATCGGCCAGGTGGTAACTGCCCGGGGGTAGCAGAGCGATGGCGTTCTTGAGCATGAACCGCTTTCTATATACGCACATGCACGCCTGCGTGATGGTCACCCATTTTCTAAAGGGATCGATGCCGTTCTCTTTAAGGAATTCTTTTCTAAATGTTGCTACTTCTTGACTCAAAAGAAACACGTCCATCTTGCAGTACTTGATCAACTCCTTCATTCTAAGCACGTACTGTGATGACGTCATCTCGTGGTACTACTTCTCGAAAGCCTCTCGGGCATCTACGGACATGCCATCCCGGCAGAAGTACTTCTGCTCTGGCAAGCGCCCCACGTAGTGTTCGTTGGCTTTAGTGTTAAATAGATAAGGAAAATACCCTTTACAGTCCTGCACCTGGAACGTCTTAGGAAAGCGAGATAGTGGCATGGGGATGAAGTTTAACGAGACAAGAAAGCCAATGATGCCAAACTTCATCTTGTAGATCCCTTTTACGTGCATAATAAGCTCGAGCGTACACTTAGTTCGCTGACCATGTGATGTAATAGGAACTGACCATCATAGGAGCACATGTTGTACGCCAGGATGGTGACGTCACAACTTTCAAACGTAGGCAGAGTGACGAGAGCAAACATTGCGTCACCGGTTTATCGTCAAACACCCATTCTTACACGCCACAACGGGTGCAGTACATCATCTTATGCTGGTCGTCTATGCACAAGGGGTAAGCTTGGTATAGCACGCAAAGATTTGGGACGTGTTGAAATGTGTCCCGCTTTTCCAAATATGGAGTCTCTTGCGTGGATTCAAAATCAATGAACACTTCGAGTGCTCTTGGGACAGTACGCCTGTATGTAATATTGATGGTTTTGCTCTGCGTGTACCTTGCAATGACTCCAAAAGTTTTCGCTGCACTGGTGCGCTATCTTTCGTTGCCATAAGTTCAACAATTTATTGCAAGGACAGACCTTCTCCAAATCGCAGACAGACCTTCCATTTGGATAGAACGCTCTTTTTTCTTGTGATTGATAAAGCGCGCCTACCCATTAAAATCGCGATGAGATTTATTACAGCGTACGTATTCGTAAGAGCGAACACGGCATACCTAGTGGAATTTCACACATTTGTCGTCGCAACGATGACATTCCTTCTTATTCTTTTAAACAATGCAGCATTATCGGCAGTACCGTTTACATTTTAAAGCTGCGTGCAAGTTTACTATAGCGTTATAATATCCGTCGTGCAGCATAAGATCGATGTGCCTTCACTATGTTTTCTCGACTTATACAGCACGTTCTTTCCCGAATGATCTGCAAATACCGTGAAGGCATATTCCTTCAGTATTTCACCTAAGCATTTCACGTCTTTTACAGTAAACCTGCCATCGTTCTTTCCTACCGCCTCGCATAGCTCTACAGTTCTTTGTTTCTCCAAGAACTCACTCCTTCGAATCATGTTGTAATTGATGTCGCCGTCCACTTTTGAGTTGCACACGGCAACCGCCCTCGGAGCACACGAGGCGTCCTTTCTGTTTGCAATTTCTACTATTCCCTTGGTCCTACTGCAATCCTCGCACGGTTTAAGGCACGAAACCACAACATCTCGAGTCCACCCTTAAGTAATTTTCACAGGCCCCCTCATCAAAAATCCCGCGCTACTTTGCATGACTCTCTCTATAGTTTTAAGAACTGCCTCGACATTCACTTGATCTGCCCTTAAACGCTCATATTAAATGCTTTGGAAGGTTCTTTCAAATCTAATATGGATATTCCTAAATACTCGGGTTCGTTCTTCAATAGATCCGCCTCAACACACTTCACAAGCTCATCAAACATTGTAAACACCAACCTCGCAGGATCTGCTCCTTCAATCATAGGTGTCACGGATATCTCCGTTTCGTTATACACTGAATATAATTTGGGTCCATTGCCTGCCCCTTTGCACCAAAACTGTAAACGCAGGTTGCAAGGTAGAATCGCCACTTACCGCATTCTGCTCTTCCAAGTTGTCCAGCTCCATGTCCATGTTCGCGCAACGGCAAAGTTCCCTTTCTAAAATGCTAATGTTCTTTTGTCTGCATGGCTATTTGTTTTACAGCTTTTTTTTCTACTAAAAATAACGCAACTATCAAAGTCAATCACGCGCCCGAAAATTCAGAGCTATGGTTACACCTACCGATCAATTGATATACCAGTGATAATTCACTTTTACAGTAGTATATGCATTTTCTTAATCGCAAAGCTATTATTTTGCTTCTCGAGTATTTCACGGAAAAAAGTTCACTTCGGCAACGGCTTATCGCTCCTGAACTCATATCGCTTATCGTTACAACAACTTCCGTTTGTGAACTCTGTTAAAAGTCCAACTAAAAATTCCAGCGGTTTATCTCGTCACAACATCCCAAGTTGTAATCGGGTGCCCTTCGCCGCGGATTCTGATCTCTTCACTCGGGCGTTACTTCATCCATATCGATATGGTGTTAAATTCCAGACCGTCTACCACAAACCACATTTAAAGATTCTCGTGCTAATCAAAGTTCCTTTCTCAGGCGATTTAACAATTCCACTTGACCTTTCCAGAACTTTAATCCCGGCGGCCATACTGTAACGAAAATCCCCACTCCTTGATATCCCGTATTTTTAAATTAACAACTTTGCCTTGCAACTTCTCTTCTCAGTCTTTGTTTCACGCGCTAACACGGAGCATCAACAGACAACATCTGTCAGCGTAGTTGTAAGAAAGACTTTTTTCACCGTCTGGGCGTATAGTGACTGATCGTTTTGCGCAACGCTTTGAGCTGCATATTTCAGGTACATTCACCTATTCGGCGAATTCTCCTCCGCCGTTCCAGCAAGCCTCTAGATCCACTGCATCAAGTCAATTTCCATGGCTAAACCAACAACAGTTATAACGAAACTTCGACGGCGTCGCCATCTTTGTAGGTGGACGCTAATGCTCACGAACCTTCTGTTGCCAATCCTGACGTCTTGGCGTAATCATCTTTGGAGGTGGACGCTAATTGCAACGAACCTTCGGTTTCCAATCCTGAAGTCTTGGCGTCGTCATCTTTGGAGGTGGGCGCTAGTTCCAGCGAACTTTCGGTTTCCAATTATGTCGTCTCGGCGTCGTCATCAATGGAGGTGGAAGCTAATTCCGTCGCCACCGACAGTGGGGCAGTTCTTAATTTAAGTGAACAGAGCACACTGCTCATTTTGCCTTTACTACCAAGTGACAGTGGATTAGTGTTTCATTTCAGTGTACAAAGCTCACTGCCGCCTTCTCCACTAACTTCAACATCTCCAGCAACCATTCAATTGAGTTCTTCACCATACAGCGACGCTCAGCCGTCAGCAAGGTCTCCGGTTGTTTCACCTACTCCATCTGCTGCACATTCTGCAACCATAGTGCTGTCATCGGGGAGTGATGTGTCTTCTACCGGGTCTCCTGCGTCCTCGCCACTGTCATCAAGCGATTATGGGTCACCATCTTCGGGAGCACTGAGTTTGACGTCAACCTCTGGGTTCAATCCTCCAGCTGCGTGCTACTCTGCAGCTTCCCCTTCCATTTGTTAATCTCATTTTCCATCATTCTGTTACATCAAGACTTCCACAGCTGTTTCCTTAAAAAAATTCACTCATATTCTCTCTCTCCCCCTTCCACTTCTTCTTTTCCAACATACGGCAAAGTTCATTCTCCCAACTCAGTTTCACCCAATGCATCCCAACTAGAGGCTCCACCTTCTCGTCAGTTGTTCACGACAATAACCCCCCAACAGGCCCTTTCCTCCTCTCCAAAATCTCAGTAAATTTCTTCCAATTCAACTTCCTTACAGTCTCTCGTGCCTCTTCTCTCCTGTAGCCTTTACAGTTTAACAGGCGCGGCACTAAGAGAAATATGTTGACGTCGTTAAACAGTACATCTCCCCTAACTTTCATATTGCAATACAGTAATGGATGGTGTCTTCGTGAAAACTGCTTAGAGAATGAATACGACGCGCAGTTTCTCGACATAAATGTGGACCAAGCCCTGGTGAGTGAACTTGTCATTCCTCTACTTTTACCATTGTCACAATCAAAAAGACTGCGCTTTGGTAGGAAAAGACTCGCTACACCAAATCACATAGCGCGGCTGGTGCCCCTCTCGCCGCAGACGAAACGGCAATACGCCCACATAATAAACAGCGCTTTAGTCATATATGTGCTTGGTTCGCCAAGAAAACAAAAACTCTTTAATATCCTAGTCTGGTGCCTAGTTTACTAATATTTTCATACAGTTTTAGTGTGCTGCTTTACTATTCACAAAAGTGCTACTGCACAGTTTTCGTCGGCACGGTATGTACAATGCATTCCTTTGCTTAAACTAGTTTTAATAAAATATAAATGTTCGAGATCTTAGAAACAACACGAGTTGTGATAATTGTACTTCCTGCTCAGTGGCAGTACACAAGCAGCTCCTTCAAAAAGTATACAAATCGCACACTGTTTGGCATGGGCCAAAGGGCTCCAATGAATATTCTCCTACGTGCCTGGAATGCCAGGAACGGCGCTTTCGTGTGCTGAATAATGTATGCATTCTATACATTTACCGAGCAAAAACATGTCTTCGTGCATACGCTGTACAGGCTACATATCGTAATTGGTTTCACTGTAATCATCATGTCATCTTATTTCCCTAAAGTTTTGTTCTGATCTATTTTGCATTATATTGGTTTTTTTCTTTTTTGTATTTACTAAGTATATATGCGCTTCTGTTATCTAGTTTTAAATATTTAAATGCAAACATAATTTCATGAAAATAATTATTTTTGCTCAATATATATCTTAAACACTTATACCGTTATTCTTGGTTATTCAATGTTATCATCCAATGTACAGCTAAGTATTTTGCATTTGCTAAGTATACATATACATGAGCTCCTGTTATCAATTTTAAATGCAGACATTTAAATGAAAAGAATTACTTTTTACTTATTACATATATCTCAAAACCTTATACCGTGTGTACTTCATTTGCCTTTATTCTGGTTTTACGAAGGTAGGAAAACTTTTCTTTTCCTCATATTTTAAACAGTCATAAAAACAACTCAAAACTGTACTTAAAACTATCATAATTGTCGTAGCAAGTTATATTGCACTTTGTTTATAATATATTATGCATTTGTTTTCAGCTACCTTCTCCAATTTTACTTCGTGTCATATTCCAGCGAGTCCTCCTCCCCTCCCTCAGCTTCCACTACCTCCTCATCATACTCGTGCTCCTCCTCCTCCTTCTCCTCCTCTTCCTCCTCGGGAATTGCATCTCCGTCATAATTTCCTTCATATTTAGGAAACTGATCCACTCTACAAGTGCATACGCTCTCCAAGTTTGCAGTCATCTGCTTTAAGGCTTCAAAGTCGTTCAGTTTAGCCACATTTCCTTTTATTCTATTTACCAATTCATACTACTTCGTCACGTTTTGCTTCTTCTCTTCCAATTCCTGTTTAATTCTTCCATCATTTCCTGTATTCGTGTTGCTCTTCCTTTACATTCTTCCTTTTCCTTCTTCGCTGCATCCACTTCCCTTCTCTTTCCTCTCGTCTTACTATCGCATTATTTTCTCATCTTTTCTTTCACTCCATTTATTTATTTCTTACACCTCTCCCAAGCCGATTTCCTGATGCTGTTCACCGACACCCTACTCGAAGCCCCACCATTTCCTTCACATTCCGAATTTATTCTCAAATTCCCTTCCGCAGACCATCGAGAACAGACCTTTCCTCTCCCGCTTACTTTTCTGCCTAAGTTTAACTGCCACTCTCCATTCCCGCATTCCGCTAATATGTAAACAAAATTATCAGCAAAGTAAGAATTCATCTCATTTACTTCACTATACGCTATTACAAGCTCGCTTTCTTCCGGCGTTACTTTCCAGTCTTATTCCATACCCTCCGGTAAATCAACTGTGTCCGTCAATAAACTATAATCCACCATCTCCACCAGAATCGAACTGTTGTCGCTAGTATATGTGCGCACTGGCTTTTTATAAAACTTTCAACCTTCTTCCTTACCTTACCCTTTTCACATCCACTTCGCTAATTTACTACGTACCCCTACGGAATTGAAGTTATCCAAACTTCACACCCCCATACATGATCCCTTGGCAATTCCGCCCCTTTTAACATCTCATTATCAGCTTTAAACTATTATACACGTTCTTCAGCGTCCCCATATTAATAAAATCAGATCCAAACCTACATCTACTACCCTTACGGTAAGCGCACGTACACTTAGTTAGCAATTCTTAGTCCTCATCGCATCATCCGTTTGGTCATTCAACATAAACCCACATCTCCCATAACAAACGCAGCTATCCTCTGCGCCAGCTGTGACACCTGTTGTCAACGCAAATGCTATCGAAATCGTCTTTGTACACAATCATTTCCACTCCCTCATTTTATACATTCTATTTCCCCATATTTCTTTGCTCCAGCGTTTTCCAACCAATCAGAAACGCTTTTATTTCTACCAATCAAATCTCTACCTCCAACCTTTTCAGCCAATCAAAAACGTTCTTATTTTAACCAATCACAACTTTACACATCAGTTCCTGCCTTCCTTTTAATCATTTTCAAGGCTCATTTTCATCCTTTTGCTCCTTGAATTTCAAGCTCTTCACCGCTCTATTCCTTCTCCTGAAGTCACGTGAACTTTAATAAGGAACCAATTTCATTTCATTTCTTTTCATTTTATTTCATGCTTATGCTAAATTTACATAGGATACGTCACAATACATTATATACACACATTATGTACATTATATTTTGCATTACCTATGATTTTACAGTTTTAATGACACACACAGACACACACAATATGCTTACACACTATGTTTAGTACTGTGCTTGAATTCATCAATGCAGTAGGATGCATTTTTTATTAAAAGTTTTTTAATGCCTTGAAGCACATCTTTCCCTATTATATATATTTTATTTCTTTTGGTAGTGCATTATAAAGTTATTTTCCTATGTTTTCAATTGAACGAATATTTAATGTTCCTCTGAGTGAAGTTCTATAATCATCATGCTTATTTCTTACATTATAGGTATGCATATTACTATTTTTGGCTATTTGTTCATTTTGTAGCACATGCTTTATGCTTGCATATATGTATATAATTGGACAGTTAGAATGTTGTATGTTTTGTACATTTCTTTGCAAGTGTGTTTTCTATCTAATTTCCCGATTATTCTCATTAGCTTCTTTTGTAATTTAAATGTTATAATATCTCCTTAGCTGCAATATTTTCCCATATAGTTAATCTACATTTTATATGTGAATATATGAAAGCACAATGCAGCTGTTTCAGTGTTTTATTATGCATGGTATTTTTGACCTGTCTTAGTATATACAAAACACTGTTTATCTTTTTCGTTATGTGAAGTATATGTGGTTGCCAATTTAGATATTTATCTATAATAACCCCTAAAAATTGGTTACTAATGCCTCAGGAATAGTTTCCCCATCTATTTTGAGTTCAATATGATCTTTGAGTTTGAAGTTTTTCCAGGCAGTCCTTTTTATGTTTAATAGTAAATCTAAATTCAAAAAGTATTCCTTTTGTACTTCTAGAATGTGGTTTGCTTTATTTTTTGCACCTTTGTTAGTATTATCTCTAATTATTATTGTTGTACCATCTGCATATCCAATTGCTGTGTCCCCATTTCTTGCTACAACTTCAAACATATCATTTATATATACTAGAAAGAAAAACGAACCCAGTTTTGAGCCCTGCGGAACTCCATGTTTGACAGATTCAAATTTTGATCGGTTTTTGTATACTACCCTAATTTTTGTGTTTTATTTCCACACACTGCTGTCTGTTTTCTAAATATGATTTAATCCAGTTGTGTGCAATGCCTCGTATACCATATTTTTTCTAAATTATTTACAAGGATATTTATATTTACACAATCGAATGCTTTTGATAAAACTAAAAAACAGCAATCACAGTTTCATGATTATGTAGAGCATTCATGATTATATCATTTCCTTTATCTATTTCTTTGGTTGCTGATTTATGTTTTTGAAACCCATATTGTAACTCTGATAAAATGTTTTGTTTTTCGAAGTATTTCTGCAACTGCTTCAAATACACTCCATCAATCACTTTTGATAGTGCAGAGCATAGTGTAATTGGTCTATAGTTTTCTGTGTTAAGTTTACTTCCTTTTTGTTTGTACAGTGGCCTAACAACAACTTTTTTCAGTATATCTGGAAATGTTCCATGCATTAATGAAGTACTTATTACACGGGTTGTAACCTCAATTATTTAATATTTTATGTGTTTTAGCATTTCGTTTGAAACTTCATCCAGACCTGCAGACTTCTCTTAAAACATCATCTTCTGCAACTTTAGAAACTGCCAATGAATTAATTTGTTTTGAGTCTGTCACACATTTCGAGTTTACCGCCATTGCCATTTGACATGAACTAAGCTTTTTTGCAACATTTCTGTAATAGTAATTGAGTAGATTACATATTTATTTTGGATCGGTTATTTTATTATTTTTATGATTTATTTCAATATTTTCTATTTTTTGTGTTACATATTTTGTGCATTTTATTTACAATTTTCCATATCACTTTTGTTATCATTTCTGTTTTTCAATTTGTTCTTTGTTATAGTTCATTTTTTCTTGCGCAATTGTTGAATTTAATATTTTACAGTAATTTTCAATAAAATTTAGTGATTTTTCATTCATATTTGGATGCTTTATTGAATTTAAAAATCTCACTCTCCTGCAAGATTTGTTTATAGCTTTTTTCATCCAATTTGTAAGTTCATTACCCTTTCCTCCTGCATTTATTTTGAATTTTTAAAAGGGCATTGTTACTTCTACCCCATTTTGTATTGTTTCATTGAAAAGTTCATACTTTTTGTTTACGTCATCCAAATCATACACCTTTTCCCAACATACATCTTTAAGAGATTTTCTATAATTGTTTAAGTTTTCTGCAGTTATTTGTCTTCTGTACTCAGAAATAGTTTGTACAGAGCTATCCGTTTTTAAATTTAGCTCTAGAAGTTGACCAAAGTGATCTCCTATCCCTGTCATTTTAATTGATGTTTTCCATTTTGTCTCTGGTAAATTTATAAAAATATTGTCAATGAAAGATTCAGAGTATTCTATCCCGATATTTAAATTATGCCTATCTAAAATTTCTTTAAGTGATAATTTATATTTACTTTCTTTAAGCATATCAATATTAAAGTCTCCCATTAGTATTTTAGTTTTCGTTGTCTAGTTTATTTTAAAGATTTTCTATTCTTTTCAGAAACAAGTCTTTACTTCCACTTGGAGATCTACACACCCCAATTAACACTATGTTGGTTTCTCTTAGGAGCATCTCTACTGCTGCTAGTTCGCATAACATTTCATCCCCAAAATTACTGCAGTCTATCTCTTTGAAATTTATACTGTTTTCTACATATATGGCTACACCTCCACCTTTGTGATGTTGCCTACAACAGTGTGATGCTAATACGTACCCATGGTAATTATTTGCTAAAATTTCATCTGACTTTAGGCCATGTTCTGTTAATACCATAAAGTCTGGTTCTATATCTATGATCCTATAGACGTTCGTTTATTACTTATATACTGACAGTTTTGATGTAATATTTTTATATCAGTGTTCTTTTGTTTTAGTCAACCTTTATTTATCTTTACATTTTTGAGATCATTATGTCCTGCAATGAAATTTTCAGGGTTTTGTTTCCCTCTTTTGCCAAAAGATTCCCTTTCTTCAATTTTTCTTAAGGGGTCCCTTTTGTCAGCACCTGAAACCACTTTCAGTTTTCCTTACATGAGAATATTATGATTATAGTATGGTGTATTACTTTTCCTAATATAAGAGATCCCTTCCTATTTAAACGAAGGTCATCCCTTCCTAGCCAGCTATCATGCAAAAATTTATTTACATCTACAAAAACTGCTTTGAGTGCATCACATGCCCAACGTATTCCCTCATTTATGTCATCTATGTATCTCTTACCTACATCTCTTCTTCTTACTATACCATTTACAAATTACTAATACATTTTCTCTTTCTTCTTTCTTCTCTTCCTTCTTGCTTCCCTCTTTGTCCTGTATCTTCTGCTGTGATGATTGTTTGTTTCTCCATTTATACCGCGAACTCTTCCAGGAGTTTTCTTTACTTGATACCACGTTATGGGGAGAATTTTCTTCCTCTAGTTGATCTAATAGTTCAAAAAACTAATCACGTGACTTTTAATCCATATCTTTATCCTAGATTAAAAAAACTGTTGGGAGATGGTCCTTCATGTGGAGCTCTCCAGAAAAAACACACTTTTCACAGTGAAACCTGTAACAAGCATCGTCGTGGCTGTAGCAACAATCTGGGCAGTACCAGAAGCCCAATACATTGTCATGTTTGATTTGGCAATATTTTCTTTTATATGTAGTAATATGGGCGTAGGGATTCGGTATGCAATGTTCAATACAAAACCAACGTGTCAGGCATTCTAAACACACCGGCTTAGACGTTAATAATTTGTACTGTTGCCCCCAAAAATTACAAAGTGCAGAGGAGATGATACACAGGCAAATACAGTCGTGAAAACACGTCAAGGTCCCCTATCCCCTGCTCCGCCCCCTCCCATTTATATGCAAATTAGATATTCTATTGTTTTGGGACGCCCATCTTACTACTACTAATTGATTGATCACCTGTCAAACCCATGTCACAAGACGGCTGCACACCTGCATGTGATAAATAAAAAGGGTGTATGAACAATGGGAAGCCAACTAGGGGAGTAGGACAATGGATGGTACCTTTTACCGCCTGGTAAGGGGTGCCCATACACTTACTGACTGTCTGTGACTTTTAGTTTTCTCAACGGTCCTGAATCGAATCCCGCTAAAATGAGTACTGCTTATATTGGAATAACTACGAAACTAATTATGATAGATAGTTCGGATAAACTTTATTACTTACATATGGTTAGCGGCATCCGCAGGGTTTATGTATACCTGTATTCCTTATTTCGAGTCCTGAATTGTTTAATTTAAATATCTCTGTAACCAGTGGGCCTACAGCGGCGAGATAAAATGTATATAATATCGTAGTTAATCATACCCTATCACTGTTTAGCTGAGGAGGTCCTTGGTTCAATTCCCATCGTCCATTTAATAATTGTGTTCTATTTCCTGATCTATTGCACTTAGAACAGCGGGGGAAAGCGCAGGTGTTTTCATTTAACATATGCTGTGAATGATTTATGACTCAGTATCCTAGAGACCCGTGGTTCAATTACCGCTCTGTCGCAATAACTTGAATGTTAAATAACTCTTAAACTAATAATGTTAGCGCAATGAAATAGCGTATACATATAAACTTTAGGTCTGAATTGTTGTTGAAATGGTCATTTACGTCTTATTATCAGGGTTCAAATCTCGGTGGAATAATTTAACTAGCTTTGAATATAAATGATTTTAGGCGTGTTGACAATCTCACCCCATAAGTTCATACATCATGACTTGTCTCATGATGAGAAGAGATGTTTACCTTAACCGATTTACATTGACTTTCAAATCAAAGACTTAATCACAAAGTTTACTATATAAGCATGAGGCTCAGACATAACAAGATGGACGTAATAATTTAACTTAAGAAAAGAGAGCGGATGCCCGTAGCAACAAACATAACTAGGTTAAGATGTATCAAAAGGGTTCAGGAAGGTATGTTTGAGGACGAAGTGAAGGATTCTAAGGGTGCCCCATAGACGAGATAAACGGCTTAATAGATGAACTTGAGAAAAATAGAACTGCTAGGTTAAGAGATGTGTGAAAAGAATCAAGAAAACGTGGTTGAAGATGAAGGAGAGGTGTCTACGGGTGGCAATGGGAGCCCCTAATGTAACTTTAAAACTAAAAGGCGTAGCTTAGCCATGGTAGTACTCGTTTGAATTGTCTAAATTTTATCTTTAAATCTATTTATTTATTTATTTATTTATTTATTTATTTATTTATTTATTTATTTATTTATTTATTTATTTATTTATTTATTTATTTATTTATTTATTTATTTATTTATTTATTTATTTATTTATTTATTTATTTATTTATTTATTTATTTATTTATTTATTTATTTATTTATTTATTTATTTATTTATTTATTTATTTATTTATTTATTTATTTATTTATTTATTTATTTATTTATTTATTTATTTATTTATTTATTTATTTATTTATTTATTTATTTATTTATTTATTTATTTATTTATTTATTTATTTATTTATTTATTTATTTATTTATTTATTTATTTATTTATTTATTTATTTATTTATTTATTTATTTATTTATTTATTTATTTATTTATTTATTTATTTATTTATTTATTTATTTATTTATTTATTTATTTATTTATTTATTTATTTATTTATTTATTTATTTATTTATTTATTTATTTATTTATTTATTTATTTATTTATTTATTTATTTATTTATTTATTTATTTATTTATTTATTTATTTATTTATTTATTTATTTATTTATTTATTTATTTATTTATTTATTTATTTATTTATTTATTTATTTATTTATTTATTTATTTATTTATTTATTTATTTATTTATTTATTTATTTATTTATTTATTTATTTATTTATTTATTTATTTATTTATTTATTTATTTATTTACTTATTTACTTACTTACTTACTTACTTACTTACTTACTTACTTACTTACTTACTTACTTACTTACTTACTTACTTACTTACTTACTTACTTACTTACTTACTTACTTACTTACTTACTTACTTACTTACTTACTTACTTACTTACTTACTTACTTACTTACTTACTTACTTACTTACTTACTTACTTACTTACTTACTTACTTACTTACTTACTTACTTACTTACTTACTTACTTACTTACTTACTTACTTACTTACTTACTTACTTACTTACTTACTTACTTACTTACTTACTTACTTACTTACTTACTTACTTACTTACTTACTTACTTACTTACTTACTTACTTACTTACTTACTTACTTACTTACTTACTTACTTACTTACTTACTTACTTACTTACTTACTTACTTACTTACTTACTTACTTACTTACTTACTTACTTACTTACTTACTTACTTACTTACTTACTTACTTACTTACTTACTTACTTACTTACTTACTTACTTACTTACTTACTTACTTACTTACTTACTTACTTACTTACTTACTTACTTACTTACTTACTTACTTACTTACTTACTTACTTACTTACTTACTTACTTACTTACTTACTTACTTACTTACTTACTTACTTACTTACTTACTTACTTACTTATTTATTTATTTATTTATTTATTTATTTATTTATTTATTTATTTATTTATTTATTTATTTATTTATTTATTTATTTATTTATTTATTTATTTATTTATTTATTTATTTATTTATTTATTCAATTTTAATGTGTCTTAGTTTTTCTCTCATATAATTTGTATACTAGATAAAGAATAATCGTAAACTGCACAAATGAATAGAGTTTTCTTTAAGGTTTTCTCCGAGAGTAGAACCATCTTCGAACCCCTGTGGTAGCAAGATAACAGTTTTCTTTTAGGTTTTCTCCGATACGAGCGCCACCTTCGAACCCCGGTATTGGCGGGAATGATGAAGTTTTCTGTTCGGTCTGCACTAATTGTATAAATAGAGCTTTATAAGCTTCGGTGGTAATTACGCTAGTGAGTTTATAGCTTGGTGGATCAGCTATGTTTCGTCAGTGGAAGTGAACAAAATATCCCTATCTCCACATGATGACAAGAGAGTAATTGCAGATGATGGAGTATCCACATATGCCCATGGACATTACCATATTTTGAACGGCGAATGAAAGAACCCTAGAGCAGAAAAAAACAATTATTATTCCGAGAGACAACACACACTGGAACGTAGCTGACATGTAAGCATGAAAACAGCTGAATAATAAGAGCAGAGGAAGGCGTTATGTCTACCGTTCAGAAAAAAATTCTGACGCTGGTCCCAAGTCCAGAAAAAAGACGAGGGGCGTCTACCTCACCACATAAGCTAACTAAACGCACTTAAGTTAATGTTAAAATAGGTAAATTGAAAAAGTAATTATCCCGTAATCTTAAATATTCTTGAAAAATGTTTAATTAGTTATAAAATGATTTAAGTAACTGAACTTTGTCTAAAAAATCCTTGAAACGCGCATAAACCTGATAACATCTGAGAAAGCTTGAAAATAGCATCAGAACATTGGTTTAGCGTTACGACTTATTACAAGACGATGCAGAGGGGGTAAAAGCTTGAAAAAGACACAAGAGAATGAAGACATCAATATGCATGAAAAAACGTATGAAAACTGTACGCCTACACCATTGCAAATATACCTCTAACAGTATCGAAGATATCTCTAGCAAGCAAACTTTTAGCTATGAAACATATAGCTCTTAATCCTAGAGCTCCGAGATCATACCTCAATACCTAACCTCCGGATCCTACAGCTTTTAACCACATGACCAGCAACCTTTAGCTATGAAGCTTACAACTCTTAACCCTAGAGCCCTCAGATCATACCTCAATACGTAACCTCCAGATCCTACAGCCTTAAACTCTAGACTGAGAGATCTAACCTTGAATCCATACAACCTAACGTACAGCCTTTAACCTTCAGACCTGCGAGCTTAAGCTATGAGACCTACATCCTTTAAACCCCAGGCCCTAAGATCGTGCCTCAAGACCTAACCATGTGACCAATAGAGATGAGGAACATGACCAATATACATAGCCTTTCAGATCAGAAGACTTAATCAAAAAGCCTAAGATATAAGCATAAGACCTCAAAACATAACAAAGTGGAATAGAGCTCCTGAAAGCATAGTGAAGGTATGAAAAACAAGAAACCGTAGCAACAAAGGAACCTCAATTTTTAGGAAAAGAGAAGGAGATACACAAAGGGTTAAATTTACTGTATAAAGATCTGTAATCAGAATATATACCTCTTGCAGTGACAAAGATAGCTCTAACATCGCCATGTCTCAAAAATTTGCATCATAAATACAAGTAGTTAGCATGAGACAAAGTAGTTGAGCTTAAAAGATATGGGTAAGATAGAGGAAAAAAGAAACATGCTTAGGATAGGTTAAGGAGGTAAGTACAGGGCAGCTTAAGAAAAGAGAACGGATGTTAATACCAGAATCAACTAGGTTGAACAATGATCAAGAACGTAAAAACAAGGGATATATTAGGTTAGGTTAAAGTGGTAGAATAGAGGAACTTAAGGAAACAACAATTAGGTTAACAGATGCAACAAAGGAAGCCACCAGCAAAACACAGCTAGGTTACAATAAAGAATGATGAAAGAAGGTAGAAATGAAGGAGTATATTAGGTTAGGTTAGTTTATAATAGGATGACATAGTAAAGCATAAATGCAGTACTTGCCTCATGATTAACCACCTTTAATTGCTGGACTAGCAAACTGAACTTCAAAATCATAAGACCATACCTCAGCCCATAAAACATAGATAAAAGACCCTACGGCCTTTATCCTCTAGACCAACAACATTTAGCTATGAACCCTACAACTCTTAACCCTAGAGCTCCAGATCATACCTCAGGTCCTACCCTCTAAATCCTACAATTATTAATCTCCCAGACCAGCAGCATTTACCTGTGAAAAACCTGCAATTCTTAACCCTAGAGTCCTAGATCATACCTCAGGACCTAGCCTCTAAATCCTGCAGCTCTCAATCATCCAGACCAACAGACTTCACCTGTGATAACTCTTAATCTTAGAGCCTCAGATCATACAACAAGAGCTAACCATTAAATCACCCTACTCACTGCAGAAGTCGTCCCTGGGAAACCAATGACAAATAAGCGATGAAAGTGGACTTAAAATATACACAATAAATACACATGACACCATGGAGAGGAAATTGATTTGCATGGCAAAGCTAGCGGTAACAACATCAAGCGTGTAGCTAATAATATTTTTCTACCGACTCCTAAACCAAATGATAAATTGTACATAATTTAACCGGATGTGACGGAAAATTGCGGGAATCCTGAAAGTTTCATCGAATGTGAATCCAATAGATACTTGGGACGATGGACCATGATAAGCGAAACTACCGTAATCACATCCGTTTGAGAACGTATTCAAGCATAGTATGTGCAATAAGCAGCAAGTAGCAAGAGGTTTATGGACCAAAGGGACATACGCGGGCGATTAAAAAAGTAGTATACGAACTTTACCGTAAAATAAAAAATTATAATAGCCAAATATGCAGTTAGTTTAAATTCGTACCAGGTGGTTTTAT
Source organism: Mantis religiosa (assembly GCA_030765055.1). NCBI lineage: Eukaryota > Metazoa > Arthropoda > Insecta > Mantodea > Mantidae > Mantis > Mantis religiosa. The sequence goes on along the minus strand of CM060948.1, from coordinate 182,476,016 downwards.
AACCTTGCAAAATTCGGTGGACAAATTGTAGGAACCAACTATATTTTCATGATGATACCAACGCAATCCAAATATAGCCTTTCAGCCACCCCCAAACGTTTCTCACTATCCTTAAGAACGGGTGAATAACGTTTATGTCACTATTTGATAATCATTCCTTGCAACATTTTACCTTACGTGGTAGTAATATGGTGAAATCAAATATGTCACAGTGCATGAGCTCTGACTAGTTTACAGTTTTAACATAGAAAGACATCGTTTTATTCAAATCGGCTGATTTAACACAGAGTGTTTCTCACTGAATAATGCCCTGACGTTTTGTCTTCGCTATAGACTTCAGCATGAGTGGCATAAAATGCCTCCTTATGGAGAAACTCGTAATGTATTCAATATTAGTAGGGCATATAAAACACTGTGCTTTACGATCGTGGGAAAAAAACTTGCTCTCATTTTCTGGACACTTTACTTTGTTGTCAACTTCTGGACAAAGACCTGGAGGTCCCAGCTATTTTCCAGTTAGACGCCGTAAACCAAGTTTCGTAAATTCTAGGGCCATTCCCCCCGGCCGACGCCTTAAATTCCCTTTGACGTCTTTGTGGAATTTACCATAATGCTCAAGATTTTATAACTGGAAGAACAGGAGGAGCACGAAAGAGACTAATAAGCGATGCTCCTAAGCAGAAACCGCCATTGCTGAAGCCCAGTCGCCAAATCCCCGTATTATCGGTCTCCGTGATGGCCAAAGCAGCAAACTCTGCATCTGCCGGCAAGTCATCTATCCGTGCCGGCATTCCGTCATCGCCTGCAGCAAGGTTCCTTTGGCGCTTATAGTGCCATTCCGACCCATGTCAACGCATAGCGTGTGCTCAAAACCATTTCAACCCGAAGTCCAGCAACTTCGTTCGTGATCTGAACGAAACAAATGGCAGAAACTTTGCCTTTCATATCCACCGTAAAAGTGCACAATCACCACGCGTGCAGAATTCAGTGTGTTTAGCCATCATTAGAAAGTTTAGGTGTAAGATACTTTTCAGAAACCACAAGCTCTTTCCACCATCCAACTTCGATGCGATCTCTCAGGAGAACAAAAACGAGATGAACTCCGCCCTCTTGTGCTTAGGAGACGAACTGCTCAAGGATTGTTACAAGAGACAAATGATAGAGTATTCCTCTTGTCATGAATCCACCCCACCCCCCTAATCAGTACTCTGGGATGGAGTAGCCTCATTCCTAACAATATCCCTGTCCTTCAGCTGTCACCATACCTTGCAAGTCAGAGTCGTTTGAAGTTCATCCCAACCTCACAGCCAGAATTCTCTTCGACGTTGCAAGACATGACATCATAGATAACAAAGGAAATTATGTACTCTACCATTTGTCGAATCATCTACCCATAAATCTCCACCTTGGGGTTAAAAAATTGTCGCCAGCAAGGTTTACTCTAGCGACGCTCACATAGAAAACCCAAATTGCTAAAAATCAAACACACGCCTTCCGATGTTAAATCGCCATGCACGGTCTCTGTGGGACTTAACAAATTACCCTCCATAACCAACATCATCACCGCTTCGGGATCCTATTTTCAGTGCCATCTGCAGTAGTTACAGCAAACTATTACCACTAGAAGTGCTCTTGCGGGTATCTGCTTGCAGGCGAGAGTCAGGAATGTATGGCTATTGTTGTTTACAATTCGAATTATTGGCTTACTGAAAACAGTTATGCAGTTATGGTTAATGGTATCACCACGTCTTTTGCGTGCACTAACATGAATTCGGTGAGCAGCTTAATCAGTTACCCTTTCTCTAGAAGAACTCTGGATGAAAAAGTGCAAATCAAGCAATTGGGTAGGCAAACTCCAGAACTACCTAATTATAACGTAGGGTGCAAAAGGAGAGAGAAATAATTTCTACACCAGGCGTTTTAATCCCAAAGTGTATGAGCATAAGTGGGTATGTGGAAGCCACGAACGAAATGCTCTGTTCTGCTTCCCATGCCTGCTCTTCGGAAACAATGAACGCCTGGAGCACAATGGGAATGACAGATTTTGGTCACCTATATGTGCTTATTAGTAAGCATAAACATTTAAATAATGTAGTAGATTTAAGTGCTTTAGGCATAATAAACATTGCGACACAGTTAGTCGTGCATATCAGGAGGCGAGACTGAAACATAACCAGCAAGTTGAAAAAGAAACAGACATGTGCTGTGGCATATAATTGATTGCATTATGTTGTCAATGGAGAAGAGTATTGCCTCTAAAATGGAGGATTTTAACACCAGAGTTCTTGATAAGTTATGCAATAGAAAGGAGCACAGGAGGGGCTTCATACCTCGACATTAAGCAAGACCGTATGTATTTTTAACAATAGGTAGCTTTTCAGCACACTCCTACTTTTATTCACCAGCCGCCACTGCATATAATTCAGAATGCAACATCAGCACAACCATCACATGTGGAAAATATTTACCTTCAGTTAGTTTCCCTTTACATCTATACTAACATCACTTCACCTCAACCAGGAACATCCACAACAGGATCATCTTTACCTCAACCAGGAACATCTACACAGAAAGCATCAACTTCAAAATGCTCCCCAATGTTCCGAGATTTGCTTCCGCTTCCGGTCAAAAGCTCAGAGAAGGCTTCTACAGGAAGAGTGCTTCATTCTACAGTCCTTACGGATAATCCACATAAGTAGTATAGAATTGAGAGAATCAGCACAGTGTAGATAAGATGTTGAACTCTCCTCTGTGTTAATATATGAGTGATGTAGAATGCTCATTGATTTAGAACTCTCCTATATGAAAATCGAGTTGTAAAAGAAGGGGAGTGTTGGCGTAGTGCCGTTCTCCCCTGTGCAGTGAGATGTTTTTGAGGGTTGGGATGATGATGATGATGATGATGATTGTGTGTGTGTGTGTGTGTGTGATGTGTAATGTGTGATGGGTGGGATGGGTAACGGGGGGGGGGTTCCGGGGATGTTTGAATTAAATGTGAATTCTTTTCGATGTGTGTGTGTGCTTGAACTCTCATGTATGAATATCGAAGTCTAGGGTTCGATATTGTGATGGGGCGGGGTGGGTAACGGGGGTTCCGGGGATGTTTGAATTAAATGTATTGATAGTAATTCTTCGATGACTGTGCTTGAACTCTCATGTATGAATATCGAGTCTAGGGTTTGATATCTATTACGTTCAGTGCTTCGATGTCTGTGCTTGAACTCTCATGTATGAATATCGAGTGTAGGGTTTGATATCTATTACGTTTAGTGTATGATATATGATGTAGTATCGTTATTCTTTAGATAAAAGAATATCGAGAGAATGATTAGGTATGTTTACTGGGAGAGATTTATGAAAATAAATGTAATAAGACATTCTGGTAAGGGGTGTTCCCTATGCAGAATCTCTCCTTGAGCTATTGTATCCAAGAGCGATGTAAAGGTTAAGAAAAGGTTAAATTCCATTCCCACATCGAGGTACGAGAAAATATAAATCTATTCCACATTGAAGTATAAGGGTGATGACGTGTTGTCATTCCTCAAGATTTGTGCATATGTGTATATGTGTGGGTCACCTATGAATATCGAGTTCTCGGGGGGATTCATATATATGAACATAGAGTCCTCGGTTCGATACCCATTCATGTACGATAGGATAAACACTAGTCCTCCTCCAGTACAAGCGACGAGAAGGTGGAAGGGGGGAAACGTGATAAAACGGTAATATAGTAAATTCGAATTAACAGGTCTCACCCTGTCCCGCCAGCTCGGGAACGAACGTGTCCTCACTTCACACAAACCCTCCGTACGTTAAGTACAATCGACGATAGGATGGGGAGGGGGGAGACAGGTATGATCACGTTTCATCACCCATCTGCTCACTCGGGAACGAATGCATTCTCACTTCACATCGCAACGTCAAGATGAGTGGAACAACAACACCTATCATTGAAAGTGATACCAGATTCTGGGAGAATCTACGCAATTTCGAAGATTTGCAAAAGCATTGGGTTGAGCACCACGATGAAACGTGTGATGGAAAGATGCATCAAGTGATTTGCAAGAATCCTTCCCATCATGATTCGATCACATCTTATGCTCAATGCGGAAAGAATTGTAAAGTGTACCTCGGGTAAGTAGAATTATAATTGTGTGTTAACGTGAAAGTGTTGTTATGTGTTAGATAACTAATGATAAATATGTTTATTTCAGTAAAGCCCAAAGTGAAGATGTGGCATGCCAGTCCGAACAGGATCAAGGTGAAGATGTGTGCGGTCCGTACAATGATCGTCCGTTTAAGGATATCGGTACATCGAAACCCGAGGAGGAAGTCATAGAAAAGTGAGTATAAAATAATAAGAGTTTTACGTTAACAAGTGTATTAAATATTCACGATGTTGAGACAGTTCGTGTATGTCCGCAGATCCAGTAAGAAAGGAGACAAGAAAAAGAAGAAGACGAACTGCAAACCGAGAATCGTCAAAGCCAAGAAGACGTTCGATCAAGACAGTTTCCTCATAATGATGTTCGAACCCTTCACACCCTTCGCAGAAGAAGTAGAGGAGGAAGTTGCGAGTGATGGTAAATAGTGTGTGCATGAACGATAACGACATCTCCATCAGCATTGACTTTCGTGTGAACATAGGATTATACAATGAACTCCCATCACTTTACATTAAAGACACACATGACGATACGTTTGTGTATATTACAAAAGAGGATTGGGAGGTAATAATGTCAAATTTGTGTGTTTTGGATACGTATCTGAAAGATGGTAAGCATCCATGTGCACCGTACAGTGAAAATATAATATATGCATTTAATATAATGTTATGCATGAATAAGATGCAAGAAATAACGTTTGTGAATACATGTTTAAATGTGGGCAGTATAAATCTGAATAGTACTGCATTCAATGGACTTAAAAGACTAATTCCATATATTGAAAGAAATTTATATCAGTTGTATGATATTCATAAATCATTATGTTCATATGATGCAAAAAGCAGGAGTGCAAGGAAGAGGATATTGGAGATGTATGTTAAAGTCAATAAAAAGATAATTTGAATTTGTAATGTTATGTTTATTACACCTATATGATAGATTGTACAACATGAGTTAGTGGTTTATAAGTGAATAATTTATCATGAATAATTAAACAGAATAATGAAGTTTGTGCAGGAAAATTTGACGATGCTTGAACTTCCAATCTGACATTCACTGCCCCCGTCACATTATCCTCAGGTTGATGAGAGCAATCGATGACGAATAGCGGTGCATATTTCAGAAAGTCGTTCCTTTTCAAAAGAGGGTAATTCTCCTTTCCATAGTAGGATGATTGAAATTTGGAATATTGATCATACAGAGATGCAAATTTCGAATTAGCGAAATCCAAATTCATATCGTGATAGGGGTAAGATTCACTGTTGAGATAAAGTTTCAGATTGGTGATATTACAATTATCAAATAGAGAAGCATCCTTAGCGAGATGATTCAATCTATCCACTTGTGCACCGACTATGACGAAACGTGGTTTTTCAAGTTTAGTCGTGGTTGCAATGTTCCATGTGAACGCTTTAGTTTGAGGTACAGCAGGTTGAGTGTGAAGGTCCAAGGTTCGAAATGCGACGTGTAGAGGTTTATCCGATTTGACGAGTTTAAGTTTATCAACTCGTTCAGAATCTGAAAGTCGAAGTACAGGCATCCTCCATTCGAGTCTAGTTAGTTGTATGGTTGTAGGATCGTTTCCAATGATACAATTATTAGAATCCTTAGATCTAATGAGAATAAGTTCAAACTTGCTATTAAGTATGACCTCCTTGTGATCGTCGGCGAAACCCAGCAACATCGAAAGAGGAACGATAGCATTGAAGATACCATTCGATGTATTCACGATGTCTACCACACCTCCAGGATAGATCCATCCAGCATTTAGTAAACGATTCGATTCCAGTTCATTCAGTGCAGCATAGTTACGCATCGTTGATGAAATGCCCGGATTCCTAGTTCTATCAATAGTCGTTCCATTCATATCCAGACGAATCTCATCGAATAGGAATGCCATAGCATTGTTACTCAATTTCGATGTGGCAACGGTGCCGTCGGGTTTACTGAGAGTCCCCTCAATGTAGAGATAACTTCTACTAGGAAGCGTGTACAAATCTTCAGCTTGACATGGAATTCTAATTTCATCGTTCACATCGAGAGCTGACGTATTGTACGGTAGGAATACGTGTTCTTCCTCCTTACTGATCTTATCATCAAAGGTCGGAATCCCGGTCACGTCCAACACATCCATCATAGAACCTTGAAGCCTAAGTTAGCGAGAAATTGTCGATTAGACGATGTGATTAGCTTGCGGGTCGATGATCGAGTAGAGATCAATCTCGAGAGATGTTTTTTAATATAGCATCGTCTCTTAAAACTTATACCCATTACGACGTATGTGCAATCGTATAGTGATGGTTTCGTTCCTGAAATCTAACTTATCGCCGTTCTGGTCTACCACTCTAATGTCGAGATGATCAATGAGATTCGTATCGATGATTGGTAAATATATAGGACTTGATGGTTCCTGCGAAATATGATAACCTGGAGGTACCGATGGGAAAAATTCATACAGAGAATGACCACTTTTACCATTGATGAAAGATCCCGTTGCAAGACTACACTCGATACGTATGATGCTGACTTTGAATATGTTAACCAAATCATTAGACTCGGTCAGCACGTTTGCCGGTACCCTCTGTTTAGAGGTGAAACCGAGAAGTGAAGCAATAGATCTTTCACGACTAAAGTCGATAATATAGGGAGATTGAATTTCTGATTTCATGGTGTTATTATTAGCACGTAGAATAAAGTCGTCACCGATGTCGAGAGCATCCTTGATCAATCTGGCGATATCATCCAATTCATAAGTACCCGGTGGAATTACTATACGTTCGACTTTTCCATCGCGGACGTAATGGAATAGATTATTACTCTCGTCCACATTCGGAATTGAGTAAAAAGTCTCAAAATTCAATAGAGCTATCTCGTAATGTCCGTTAGGATCCAGATGTAATGGTGGATTTAGAAATGTAGACAAGCTGGTATCACTACCACTCACGGTGATCGTGTAACTCATCGAGGAGAAACTGAAGGCACAAGTGACCGCAAATCACAGAATCGAATTCTTGAAATCTCGTCGTATTATATAGGAGCTTGACACCCGAAAGGTACGTTTCTATCTCTTCCGGAGGTCTCAGATCGCCGAAACTGTCAAAGTAGTAGGCAACGTCACCATCCTTACGTACAGCAACCCAATGTGTACCAGGGTTATTTGATGTATCCAGATTCACTACTATTCTCTCATAGTATCGAGGATGTGGAGGTAGTTTATCGATCATGTAGACACCTCTAAAATGTGGAATGCGTAGACGTCGTGCATACGAATCGATCTCGTTAGCACTCAGGGCTTTTTCCGGGATAAATATAGGCCTCGCCCCGAGTTTTTTGATCGAAGATATAATCCTCTACCCTTACGACGTCTCTTACGGCGAAGACCTTTGCCCTGAGCCAAAGATTCCATGCGCTCGTTGTGACGTGTTAATTCCGCAAGTTGTTTTGCATCCGAACGTTTCTTATTGACAGCCGTAGCAATCTGAGCAGCACCTCCAGCTAGACCACCTGCTGCACCTAGAGCTGCTAAAAGTGGTAACAAAGGTAAGAAACCACCTCTCTTGTTGCGACGTTTACGCATGCCAGCGCCCGCTGCCAATTTACCCTTCATAAGTGTAGTCACAAGTCGAGCTGCAAGTCGTTCGCCCAAAGAAGCGTCGGCAGACTTTACACGTCTCCAAGCTTTCTCTACCAACACCTTATCAGCTAGACGACGAGATTCTGTATCAGTACTCTCTGCGTAAGCCCGATCGTGATCGAGACACGCTGAATCTAACCCGTTCACCGGTAAGTCACCTCTCTGCAAGCGTTTATGTAGTTTCGTTCCGGGACCGCAGAAACGATAACCCGGTAAATGTGCCTCAAATGGTAATGAATTAATCAAGGAATTAAGAATTCCCGAACCTTTGCGTGCACGTGTAGAGCGCATGTCTCACTATGAAATAAAAAAGGCAAAACGCGCGCTTTATAAGTATACGATTCCTATGACGATTGGCTAAATCCAGTAAAGACATAGATTGCCCTTATCACGAACGAAATAAAAGACAAAACTTATGCTTTATAAGTATTAGTCGCGATATGGAGATAGTAAAGCAAAAGTGTACGCTACCCATACAGGTGTTAGATTTCGAGGATGACATTCGCAAAGGACGACACGGTACGTTGTTTCCGAGTAACGTTAGAGCGCTCATACTTGGCAGTTCAAATGCTGGAAAAACGAACGTTTTACTCAACCTGCTTATTCACGAGAATGGTCTGAGATTCGAAAACCTCTACATATACTCGAAATCGTTGCAACAACCTAAATATCGATATTTACTCAGGTTACTGAAAACTATACCCGATATAGGTGTATTTACGTTCGATGATGGTGATAAAGTAATTCAAACGTCGGATGCTAGAGAAAATTCGATATTCGTTTTTGATGATGTGATAAATGAAAAACAGGGTAAGATAGCTTCATATTACAGTATGGGTAGACATCGTAATGTCGATGCTATATATTTAGCACAATCATATGCTAAAGTACCTAAACATTTAATTAGAGATAATGCAAATATGATTATATTCTTTAGACAGGATAATCTCAATTTAAAACATATATACGAAGATTATGTAAATACCGATATGTCCTATGATGAATTTAAGAATATGTGTAAACATATATGGGAGAGTGATGAACGATCCTTTGTTGTTATAGTACCAGAATATCCACTGAACGAGGGACGCTACCGTCACGGTTTTGATCGCTTTATCAGAATGAATAAATAGAATAATCCATCACTTAAGCAATGAGTATCGACAGGTTCGGATCCCGAAGAATCATACCCTCTAGGGGTGTGTTCAATCGATATATCATAACTAGAGATGGATCGGGAAACTATCGATTCAAGGGAAAGCGGTTGTGCAATATTCACGATCCTGAAGAAGGTGACGATGCATCGACTAAACGTTATGTGGATACGCATACGGCTGACGTCGAGAATCGAATGCAGATCTTCAGCGAGCAGACCTCGTATCAGCGTATGGGCGAGTTTGAAGCTATGCTTAGGGATCACATACAAAAATCGCTCGACATCCAATACAACAATTTAATGGAGTACTTAAGTAAATATGCATTTAAACGTGATTCCGAAAATAATGTCATTATAGATGGTATAAGAATGAAAACGCTGTTGGACCCCCTTCACGAACACGACGTTCCTAATAAAAAATATGTAGATGATAGGATTCCAATTCACGACTCTAATGAAACTCTATCATTTCGAATGAAGAGATTGAAGGATTTAGCCGACCCGATAGATGATAGTGATGCAGTCACCATGAGTTATGTTAATCATTTCTTTATACAGAAACATAATGAATTGCAAACGGGTTTAACTGAGACTATAACAAACATTGCCGATACTATTACACGGAAACAGAATGAATTACAAAGTCAGTTAACTAGAACAATCACCTCCGCTAGCGAGACTATTACTACAGCTGTAGAAAAAGAAGTGAAAGAACTAACCGCACGACAAACGGAACTTGATAATAAACTAATCACTATAAATAATGATATTCATACTATGAAAACACGAATGAGAAATGTTGTAAACACTATGTTACAACAATTGAAAGCACAACTCATAATTTCATTGCAAACACGTCCGTTTCGAGGTCCCTCTTTAAGGTATACGTTAACATCGGGACTCGAATACTATAAAGTTCCTGGAAATGGAAGTGTACTCTCGTGTTCCATCGTATCATCGGTACATCCGCATGCTGTAAATGATACATTGTTTGCAATAAACGGAAGATTAGTTGAAAGATATCCTGTAAGAGTTGAAACTGGCGATATTCTATCGTTTACAGCGCCAGTCGGACGTGCTAAAGATGGTCATATATTAAGTATAGAACTGATAGTTTCATATAAATTAGCAGTAGCTGATTAATTATACATTCATTTCGATATGGATGCTGAAGCTATAAGACTTAAGGAATCCATTGCCCGTCACAGTAGGGCAATAAGAGAAAAGTTACGTTCTCTCAAAGGAATGAAATTCGAAACGCAACGAGTCATGTCTGCAGTTCTTCAACCTGTAACCGAACCATTGAAAGTAATAGCGAAAGCACGCCAAGACAACAACGACGACGAAACTACAGATGATGCTAACGGATCTGATCTCGTGTCAAAGTATCTACACAAGGTTCGAACTGCTAGTTCGAGTGACATGGACAATACTTACGGCATACGTTACGAGGATAATGAGTATAAATTGGGTAACAAGACAGTTGTGTTTAAATCTGATGGTGTTCAGATAGGAACAGAAACGTATGAACCCACAGCAGGCTTATATGAATTATTATTTAAACGTTTACCTCGCAAGACATCGTACACAGATGATGATTTAGACGTGTATTCACAAATCTTACAGAATACTCAAGTTTACAGACACGGCTATTCAAGAGATGGACGTTTAAGAGCAAATCGAGGGTTCAAGTATCGTCATATCATTCGTGACCTTGTTAGTAATCGAACTGGATTTGGTTTACGTTGGAAAGAACATGTACCGCAGAGAAAATTAGATTACGTCTACTGGAACGATCCGAATGAAATAATAAACAGATTAAGATTATTAGTTGCGTCGAGGGATGCAGGTAATTTGAATCACTCACCCGAGATAGAAGAAATTATTACAGAACTTAAAACATCAAAAATTATAGCATGATAAAACGTCGCATTGCAACCGAGTTACATGCACCAGCTAGAAGACGATTTTTACGTCGTAAGATCATAAGCAAAGGAATGAACGATTTAGTACAAATAGATCTTATGGACATGTCTAATTATGCAAGAGACAATAGGAACTATAAGTATATTCTTCTTGCATGCAATTTTTATTCCAAGATGGCTTATGCACGACCATTACGTGATAAAAGTGGTATTAACGTTTCGACTGCTATGGAGGAGATATTGAATGAAATGGAATCGTTTCCGAAGAATGTTCAATCTGATAAAGGAAGGGAGTTTTACAATAAACATTTCCGCGAACTAATGAATCGTAATAATATTAATCATTACAGTACATTCACACACGTTAAGGCTGCTGCAGTGGAACGTTTAATAAGAACGATCAAACTGATTTTGCATAAGGAATTTATTGTTCAAGGCTCATATCAATGGATAAACATACTACCTAGAATTATTCATACCTACAATAATACTTACCATCGAACGATTCGTATGAAGCCTGTAGAAGTTCGTGATAATTCTCTCCTGCTCAGCGTCTACAAATATGATAGAAGTCTGCGTGAGAAGCGAAGATCTAGGCTTCATCGTGTTGGTGACTACGTGAGGATTTCTAAGCATAAAGGTGTTATGGAGAAAGGTTATCTACCAAATTGGAGTGTTGAAGTCTTTAGGATACGTACAGTGCAAAGGACACATCCATTGACCTATCTCATCGAGGATCTGGAGGGTAAACTGATTGAAGGAGCATTCTACGGTTATGAATTACAGAAAACTCAATATCCAGACACGTATTTAGTTGAAAGGATCATCAGACGTCGTGGTGATAGGATTCTGGTGAAATGGTTAGGATTTCCTACCCGTGAATGGATTAATGAGGTGGACATTGTATAAATAAAAAAAAAAACACACAACTCAATAAAGAAATATAATTTTAATGATATATTGTGTTTTTTTTTGTTCACATTGATTCCTGACATCTTCTGTAACTGCTAATTCACATCTCCTTAACTTAAACATGATAATAACATTTTTATACTTTTTTAAAAATCTTCTGTAACTGCTAATTCACATCTCCTTAACTTAAACATGATAATAACATTTTTATACTTAAAAAAAAATCATACATGATTATAGTTGAATTAACATTTAATTGTAGAGATTTTAACATAACGTACATGCTAGTTCACATTGAGTATATATAAATTCACCTACCCTTAACGTAAACATGATAATTACAATTTGAAGTAATTAGTAATATACGTTAAACAAACATCATACATGATTATAGCTGAAATAAGAGCCTTTGTACATGCTAGTTCACATTGATATATATAAATCTCCCCTCACCCCTTAACGGAGACATGATAATAACATTTTGATATAATTAGTAAATATATTTTAATAAAAAATCATACATGATTATAGTTGAATTAACATTTCATTGATTTCTGCTATCTAACATTTCAAAACGACATGAATAGGAAAAAATATTCCTTCACCCCTAACATAAACATAAAAAAAGCAACACGTTATCTTTCATATGAAGTAAATATGTTATTATCATGTAATTAGTAACACACTTTACAAATATACTTGAAACTCAATTATTTCGTTTTTTGAAATACAGTAATATGTTATTATCATGTGCCTAGTAATACCTTTTAACTCAGTTGTAACACACTTTACAATTATACTTGAAACTCAATTATTTTATTTTTTGAAATACAGTAATATGTTATTATCGTGGCCTAGTAATACCTTTTAACTCAGTTGAATCTATGCTTTATTGAGAAAAGAAAAAGAAATTTACACTTGACAATTTTCTATAGCATAATGTCCCCATGCTAATGTTGAAAATGAATTATTGGGAATGTATCGTTTTGTATCGATACCACTTAAAGCTATCTTATTAGATTCAATAGTATGAACATCATGTTTATAACTTCTGAAACATGTCTGCATGCTTCGATGTATAGTGTCAGGATGTGTAATACATGAGAGATATTGTTCAAAGGTTATGAATCTCATCGAATCTTTTGTTACACCTTTTGATTTTTTAATCACTTCAGTATCATATCGATAACTATATAATTTCGATTTCAGCCCTACATATTCAGTCATCACTCTACCGGCTAGCTCATCCTTGAATAATCCTGAAATTTTCTTATTTGCTAACGGAATACCATACACATTATCCATTGGATAATTCGATGTATCGAATAAATGTATATCGGTTTTAATAAATTCATATATATCGCAGCTAGATTCAAAGAGAAAAGCATCCGTGTCTGTATAGATTAAAGTTACATCTTTCAATTTTTTCTTCAGAATTTCATAATAAAAATCATACATTTTATGTTTGGATAGATCCAGGATTGCTTGTCCTATGTATATTGGCTTATTCATCAATATTTCATCTCTGACCAATTCTATACCTATTAAATTTTCATCAAAAATCACGTACCTTATACATGTCTGTCGAGCTAACAATTTACGCGCTCGTTTCCAGCTGGTAGCTAAATGAAATGAATTATAACGTTTTACATTCTCTATAAATTTTCCATAAACACAATTATTCATTAACTTCCATAGATTTTGACCAAATTTCGTCTTATCTTCAATACGTTTACGAACGTTGAGTTCAATGTAAGGATTTATCCAGTTAGATTGTTTGTAACCTATTACTCTATGTATACGCGATGGAATCAAACCAAGTTTAACACATTGTTGAAAATTGAGATAATGTAATACGTATTTATTTTTATCATTCAATGTTGTTAGCAATTTTGTATACTTATCACCTGGCGCGATTTCATTCAAAGGGCATAATGGCAAATCATTTTGTATATCATGAAGTTCCTGTGGATATTTAAAGTCTACTTCCAACACATATCCCACGTCAGAATCACTTGTAATAGACATAAAATCTATTGATTTAATTTCAGCATCAGTTAGCCACCTTATATCAGTGTATGGTAAGCTATTATTTTCCATTGTATAACTATATAGAGAATTGCAGTCAACGTACATTAAATAATTAGTTGGTTGAGTGTTATCATAGCTAGTCATGTATCTGTTATTCGCCTTTGCATACCGTTTGGACACAGTGCAAATTCCACCTCGTATTCCTTTTTCGAAGAAATCTAGCATAGTCTTATCTGTTAATAATGAAATCTGTACACCAGTCGTTCTTAACATTGCATCATAGGCTAACCCGGGAAGTGTGTAATACTGACACGGGTCGAGTCCGTACAAACCGATACTTAATTCACGGAAGCGTTCAAACACGTCCGTTAGTATTAATGTATCGCACTTAAGATATATATTTAAATATTCACCCAGATTTTTAACATTGAATTCATTCCATACCGTTCTAGCATGACTATAATCCTCATCGCTTACATGATCAAACTGATGTTTGGATGGTAGACTATTCTCGTATAATTTTTCTATAGAATCCACATACGTGTACGGGAAGACACCTTTACGTTTCATCAGTTGTCTATGCAAAGGATTCGTGTACATATTATTGGTATAATGAAAATCATCTGCTTCTAACATATCCGAAAGGTTACTAAGTTTTGAATCCAAAAAACGATAGCTATCCAGAAATCTTAGATATATACTCATTCCATTCGAATTTGTATATCTTTTGCTAAAGGATAAGTAATTTTCAGAAGTTTGTGCAATACAGTTGATAGGTTCCGTATCGTAACCTAGTTTCTTTACTATGAAATGAGCATCGTATTTTGACAAGCAATGAAAGAATATTGGTATGAATCCTGGCATTTTCCTATTTAAATTGCAGTGCTTATGAGCTGGGCCAACGTAACTTCCAGTCAAATGACAATGATCACGAACCTTTATACACGAGTTAAGAAATTCACGTTTGCATATGTGACATCGTGTTGCATTTTGATATTCTAGCTCATCCACATCTCTCATACTTATTTCAATTTTATTAGCATATATATTAATGACCTGATTTGCAATTGACGTTAATTCTTTAAGAAAATTTTCAATTGCATATGGACCTTCAAATGATTTGAAACGTGTTAAATTTTTATCATAACTACAGACCAAATGTAATGCAATTGCATACGCTTCATGTTTATGAATGCTACGTGTCCAGCTTTTACTCGATACATCTTGACACGAATCTACCTTACGTAAGATACATTCTATGTCTGCATAAACCACGAATGGAACTTTTAGACATTTCGAATATGCGTTAAATTCAACGAGATCAGTTTTACCAGCCTCGGGCATTCTGATAATTTGATTCATCATACACCTCTTTTTATGGCTATTTAAACGTGATTCTGATGTGAAATACAAGTTACAATTGTTACATAACCATTTTCGCCCATTATGTTTAGTTAGCTGCTTTCCTAGCAAACGTGACAAGTCTGTTATCAGACAATAATGTCTTTTATACATTAAAAGATTAACATGATGTGATTTTATCTCTCTTGGTTGATATAAGAGAATAATCGATTTATTTTCAACACCGTATATCGTTATTGAAATATTTGAATTTTGATTCTCGAATTTTTCTACATCTTTCAATGATACGGGGAATGTTATATTCTCAAAGTTAAATTCGTTACGAAAATCATATCTTTTATAGGAGGTGGGTCGATTCTTGTTACGTTCTACTGGGTATTTGGATGCTAACAGACAGTATGCAAAGCAATATTTATCAGTATTACGAATGTTAATAACAGCTCTCTTCGATTTTATAAAGTCGGGTAATTCAGTATACATCCCTGCATTCAATGAATCGTATTGTGTCACATATATTGTTAATTTCTCAATACTGTATAAAGCTTTTGAACTGGTACGCGATTCAAAATTATCCATATGATCTAGTATAGGTTGTACAATCTTCTCTTCATACCATATAGATTTATCTGTAGATTGCAATATCACCTCAAGTTTACTGTTAAAGTTAAATGTATGAATATTATCGCTCTCTTGTGATATTATGACATATTGACAGGATAAACAGGATCCTATCTTAAGACCTGATTTATACATGTTTAAGCCCTTATCAATTTCATTCAAAATTAAAGGTTTGCATTCTGCTAAGAATATAACGGGGTCAAGTATATTAACACAGTTGTGAATTTCGTAGGTGGTTAATCGTTTTTTGAAAGCAGACTCACTGTGAATACATCGTAATCGTTCAGC
The DNA here is from genome assembly GCA_030765055.1 of Mantis religiosa. Taxonomy (NCBI): domain Eukaryota; kingdom Metazoa; phylum Arthropoda; class Insecta; order Mantodea; family Mantidae; genus Mantis; species Mantis religiosa. The sequence goes on along the minus strand of CM060948.1, from coordinate 182,459,924 downwards.
CTGGGTCACGTTCGAACAGGTTTCATCTTGCTGAATCGAGGGTTGTCCAGTGGCAGTATCGGAGCATCTTGTCGTCGTTTCTGAAAAAAGCAATTACAACATTCGATTAACTTTACATACGGGAACATTGATTTACATGTATGTAAGGTGGTAACAGAAATAACATACATGTTAATAACTTTTACATGTATGAATCTCAATTTTACGTAAACTCTATACTTTACGTAGAACGTAACATGCATGTAACTTTTACATATGAAAATAGTTACATAATGATTATGTATTTTACAATTATTGCTATCATCACGTAACTACAATATTCAGATAGTATGTAACTGTTTTACGTAATGCTCTCTCCCTTACATAAATGATAAAAACACACAACGTAAACCATATAGATGTAAAATACCGTAACTGAACTACGATATTCACATGTACGTTTTACACATATAAATTAACGTTCTTTTTTCACCTACAACGTTACTTTTACGTGTAACAAACAAACGTAACTAACATGCATGTGAAATAACGTAACTGAACTACGATATTCACATGTACGTAATTATTACACATGAAAATTAACCCTACAACGTTCACTCTCAATTACTAATACTACATGACGTGCGATAATTAACACTTTAAGTTCTAATACAACATGTACGTACATGCAAGTAACTACATTCAATTACTAATACTACATGACGTGCGATAATTAACACTTTAAGTTCTAATACAACATGTACGATTTCACATTTACATGCAAGTAACTACATTATCACTTTTTTTTTATGAAATTTTATTCAATAATTGTACTCACCTTTTGACGACATTACGGGCTGCTTAAAAAAGACAATTTATGTCGTTTGAAACCACTTTCTAGTGTTTCCTCGCCATGGTATTGGAGTATGCAGTCACCACGATTTAGTAGATCTTTCTGCGCTGCGGTCATATGTTTGAATCTCTCCGGGAGGAAGACTTGGAAATCTGATGTTTCGACGACGACCCGTTCACCATATCTGGTCTTCACGGTTTTGACGGATCGAATGATGTGTTGAACGGACTGATCTAATTCACGTAGTTTCTTTGTGGGAAGATGTGTTCCACCTTCAGCTAGTTGATTTAGCTGTAGCATCTCATGATCTGAAACATACATATAAGCACACACGAATCAGTATTACTTCAACATTCTTCGTAAACAGAGATAAAAAATGACTTACAATATACAACTTTTCTATCTTACCTGTAGGATCCATATTTCCAGAGAATCGACTGCCTCCTCACTCATCCGTGCCGCGGTATTTATTAACAGATGCTCCGCCCCCCACCGTCCGGGAGCGGTGTTACTGTCTACATATTACGCTATGTGTTTAAAGTAGTTGTGACTACGTTATAAGTTCGAAGGTAATACTAGTAACTTTATTATCATGGTTTAAACTTTATATAGATTCATCATTTTTTACACCCCCTCCAACCGTATCTCTCCTTCCCAAACACCATGTTGCGTGCGCACACTAACTGTGATTCGTTCCCTACATCTTGGAGGGGGGGATATAATTACACATTTCTTTACACACACATACTTGTACAAAATATATTTTTCTGAACATTTGATTTTTTTACATTTGGTATACTAACACATTCATAGTATTGTTTCATCATTCATACAAATATATAGATTCATTCGTTTAATTTTAAAATATATTCTTTTTTTTTCCTAACGTTATTTGACAAAGTTAGACTTCGCTACAGCAATAAGAATGTTTTGACCACCCCTGTCACCAGTCTGGAGAGATTAACTCTTTTTTTCTCTGACCCACATACCAAAAGGGATGACGTTCAGTGGAGTATTCGTAATACTGAGGGGAGATTTTCTAGACAATTTTTTATATGGAGGGTGATATCTTACCATGGATAGTTAGGATATCTACACTATAGATCCCTAGTTGCGTATATATATTATCATATTGATTGATCAGTTTTGTATTACTCATATATACTTGAAGATGAGATACTTTTCTCTCGTTATCTTAATCATTTTTAAATAGATGGTTAGTGCTTTTATTTTATTTTCGATGTTATGTTCCACTTTTATCATGCTTAGAGGGAATATTCTTTTTAAGTTATCGTGCTTAGAGGGTGCGTTCCTTTATCATGAAACCCCTTTCAAACAGCTTTACATTTGCATTCTTATACTTTTCTCTCACTATTTTTTTATCATTCTTAAAGAGATGGGTAGTGCTTTTATTTTTATTTGCATTTGCTATGTACCACTTTTATCATGCTTAGAGGGGACATTTCTTTGTCATGCGACCCTCTCACATAGATTTACATTTCCATTCTTATACTTCATCAATGTGGAATAGATTTATATTTTCTCGTACCTCGATGTGGGAATGGAATTTAACCTTTTCTTAACCTTTACATCGCTCTTGGATACAATAGCTCAAGGAGAGATTCTGCATAGGGAACACCCCTTACCAGAATGTCTTATTACATTTATTTTCATAAATCTCTCCCAGTAAACATACCTAATCATTCTCTCGATATTCTTTTATCTAAAGAATCACGATACTACATCATATATCATACACTAAACGTAATAGATATCAAACCCTACACTCGATATTCATACATGAGAGTTCAAGCACAGACATCGAAGCACTGAACGTAATAGATATCAAACCCTAGACTCGATATTCATACATGAGAGTTCAAGCACAGTCATCGAAGAATTACTATCAATACATTTAATTCAAACATCCCCGGAACCCCCGTTACCCACCCCGCCCCATCACAATATCGAACCCTAGACTTCGATATTCATACATGAGAGTTCAAGCACACACACACATCGAAAAGAATTCACATTTAATTCAAACATCCCCGGAACCCCCCCCCCCCCGTTACCCATCCCACCCATCACACATTACACATCACACACACACACACACACACACACACACACACACACACACACAATCATCATCATCATCATCATCCCAACCCTCAAAAACATCTCACTGCACAGGGGAGAACGGCACTACGCCAACACTCCCCTTCTTTTACAACTCGATTTTCATATAGGAGAGTTCTAAATCAATGAGCATTCTACATCACTCATATATTAACACAGAGGAGAGTTCAACATCTTATCTACACTGTGCTGATTCTCTCAATTCTATACTACTCACATAAAACGCAATTGAGAATGACAGGAAACAACAGCCAGAAAAAGGAGCAAAAAAAGTATTTGTTTGCACTTGCTAAGAAGTCAAGAAATATTGAAGCTGCAGAGTGCATTTTCTGCGATAATCTTGTTTTTCATAACAGGTAGTAACTGGGTACAGTGCCAAAGATGCCAAAAATGGGCTCACGTAGAGTGCAGTGATGTTATCAGACTACAGAAATATTACATTTGTGACTTTTATTAAAAGTAGAGTAAGAAAAACAAAGTGGACACCAAGAGAATTGGTTTCTGATGTAATATAGGTACATATTATGCATTTCTTGATTGTAGTTTGCCGTTTTTCTTAACATATGCGTCTCTGGTGACCAATTGTATGTGAAATTAATGGAATATTTTTGTGTATTACATGCACCATATTGTACTCATGCAGTATATGAAATCCTTATCCGTACACATTGGGTTTTTAATAAAAAGTCATTCTCTACTTGCTTAAAAAGTTCTTTTCCCTTCAGTAATTTATATGTGCCTGATAAACCTAAAACAAAAGATCCCAATGCAAAATTTCATTTCAAAACCGGCACTATTTATGAAGCAGCAATATTAAAGAAGTCGTTCACAATGTTATGCAACTTTCCTATTCGTACGGTTGTTAAGAATGGCCAGTGCATCGTAAAAAGCTTCCATATGTATCCGTAAAATATGACGCTATTAACAGTGAAGCAAACAAAATCTACAAATATAACAATTTGTAACTTAAAACTTCACTACTTCACTTATAATAAAAGGTGATATTTTTCCTATAAATTGTCCTGGATAGCGATTTCATGTAAAACTTTTACATATCTTCAGCCGGAAACAACAAAGCTTTTTTCATCGTTACGAACGCTAGATGTTAATATGTTCTTGTTAGTATTACCAAAATCTGAAAATAAAGCAAATTTAAAAACAGAGTCGACTGCCGGTATTTCAAAATTCATTATATGGTGTTTTTTTTAAATAAATATCTTTTCCCAAACCATTAAATTTATCATACCATTTAATTGTTTTAATAATATAACTTATGGATTTATTTCATGGTTAAATGACCAAAAATGATCTGCTACGGCCGATTTACCAGTGTGTTTATACTTAAAGTTACGAAAATGTTCTTTCGTTCTGGTTTCTAAATTACGTTTTGTCTTTCCAATATAAGCTTTATCACAATCGAAAGAATTAAACTCATGAATGCCAGATTTTTATTATTAGGAATTTTATATGTTTTAGAGAAATTCAATAAAATGTTAATACTATATTTATTTTGAGGAACTGAAGTTATACCAAACTCTTCAAACATATTTTGAAAATGTTTACTAACCCAAGGATGGTAAGTAATTTTTTTTATAATTGTAATCGTCTTTTATTTTTCTAAGCTTAGAAACATCATTAACAGCTTTTCGACATTTAAATTTTTCAATTTCTATGTATAAAGTCTTTATTAAAACCATTAAAGCAGTATTAATAATATGTTTATATTATTTATTAAATTCATCTTTATTCAGGGGTATATTTATTAATCTATAAGTCAAACTATTGAAAACAGCAAATTTATATGAAAAAGGGTTAAAACTTCCATTTTTATGTAATTATTAATGTGAGTAGACTTCCTATAAATACCATAGTATAATTTCTTATTATTTCTTATCTTTAGATCTATAAAAGAAAGAAACCCATTAATTTCAGTTTCTGCCGTAAATTTTATAGCTTTATCTTTCAATTTTGGTAACTTTAAGTCATCGTTTATGAGTTTATCAGCAAAAATTGCAAAAATATCAACATATCTATACCAAACTCTATATATATATATATACCGGACAATTTATAGAAAAAAATATCACATTTTCTTATAAGTGAAGTTTTAAGTTACAAATTGTAATATTTGTAGATATTCAATATGCATTATTATGATTCATTGTTTTGAACTTTGGACCGTTAGCGTGATAATGTTTACTCTTTTGGCTAACCTGAGTGATTCCAGGATTCAGGTTTCGGTATACTCGTCTGATACAATAATAAGATCACTTAACTTGATGTTATGATTCTGTGCCGCACCTGAGTTTATTTCAGGGAGGATTTAATAAATTATTATTTCCACTGTTATTGTGTTGTGAGCTCAATCAGTGAATTCTTCTATTTATGTGTGCACCATTATCTTGACGCTGGATTGAGGTTAAGTCTGTTGAAATTATTTCCTAGCTTACAACTCGGTAAACGTAGGTGCTTCATAAAGGTATAATTTGTGCAATCAATGTGACCTTTACCTTGTATATGTGAGGGCACATTTTTGTGTATTTGTTAGAATTTCTATCAATACCTGGATTAACTAAATCTACGAGGGCTGTTCAATAAAGAATGATCATAATTTTTTTACGTTTATAACTTTTCTAACTAAAATTCAACCTTATTATATTCTGTTAGCTAAATGTGCCAGAAACATGCCATACTAGTTTCATTGTTGGTACTCCTGGTTCCCGCCTGTGAGAACCAGACAAATTCAGACATGTTCAGTATCCCCTACCACTGCAATGGAACTAACAGGCGAGGAACAATATGCGGCTTTGAAATTCTGCTTTCGTCTCAACAACTCTTTAGCTGAGACCTATACAATGTTACAGGAGGCATATGGAGAGTCTCTTGCTCCCTACAGGACAGCTCGAAGGTGGTTTAAAATGTTTAAAGAAGGGAGACAATTCATTTCAAAGGAAGGTGGACCCGATGCTCCAGTTACTGCTCTTATGGAAGAAAACATCAACACTGCTGCTGCCATTGTGAGAGAGGATCGACGAATCACCTTAAGATCACTTTCTGAAATACTGAACATTTCATTGGGTGCCACCCACACGTTGATGACAGAAACATTACAGATGAGACGTGCTTGTGCGCGGTGGGTTCCAAAGCTGTTGATTCCTGAACAAAAGGACATTCGCATGCAGGTCTGCATGCGTTAAAGTTGATGTTAGAGGAAGATCCGGAGTTTCTTTCAAACGTAATCACTGCTGATGAAACTTGGCTACATTATTTTGATACTGAGAGCAAACAGCAAATCTCAGTGTGGAAATCTCCTTCATCACCAACTCCCCAAAAAAGCAAAAGTGGTTGCTTCTGCTGGAAAAGTTATGGCCATCTCATGCTTTGATATTCTGAAATGGTTTATCGGCATGTTATACCTGCACACACATCAGTAACTGCACAATACTACAGGGATGTCCTGAAAACATTTCAAGTGCATACCAGGCGCAAAAGACCACATTTCCATGAAGCAGACTGGATGCTGCACCTAGATAATGCGCGGCCGCATATTGCCAATGTTGTTGCTGAATATCTTGCAAAAACCAATGTGAAGTGCATCCCTCACCCTCCCTATAGTCCGGATGTAGCCCCATGTGACTATTTTCTATTCCCTAACTTGAAGAAACGCCTTCGTGGTAGGCATTATGCATCATCAGAAGTAGTGGTGAAGGCTGCGGAGGTGATTTTGAAGGATCTCTCAAAATGTTTTCCAGCATGTCTCTGAAGACTGGCAGAAACGCTGGGACAAGTGCATCGCATTCAGGGGAGATTATTTAGAGGACCATCCTTTTATGAGGATGAGTAAAGATACACTGTAAAGAAATTGCGATAATTCTTTATTGAACAGCCCTCGTAAAAATCATTTCTCTGATAGCCATCAGTATTGTTAGAACAATTATCAGCTAGGTCAACAACTGTTACATTCCTAAATCTAGTTACATCTTTAGTTTCATTTACTGTATTTGCCTATAATGCAAACTCGTCATGAATTAATTTTCCTATATTTTCTCTCTTTCTTAAAATTCTCAGGCACTTTATTTGCACTCTTTTCCCATACTTTTGATATATTTTGTATTAAATTACTTTTAATCTAATCCGCTAAAAATTCCAACCTCTATAATAATAAACCTATCATTATAAAAATGTAGCCACATAGTTAAACTTACATGCAAATTTTCATGTTGCTACACAAAGTAGTTCATTAATTATTAATTAACTTTGTGAAAATATTGAAAAATTAAAAATGTTGTACGTGTCAAAAAATTTGAGCTTTTAATTTATTTTATTTTATTTTATTTTTTTTATTTTTATTATTTTTTTTTTTTTTTTTTTTTTGGCTAGTACAGAGCAATTTTAAAAGAGCCTCATTCTTATTTTTTTTGGAATATTCTTGTAGTATTTTCTCTAAAATGTTTTCCATGTGTAGCTCTCAAACTTTTGAAAATAACCTTTTTTATTCCTTAACACCATATAATTTTCAGAACATGAGCATTAACTAAAAAAAGGGGAATGTGAAGTTCCTTATTTACATATTGTTGCGTGTATAGGCTGAGCAAGATTTGGAAATTTCTGTAATCATTATTCTGTAACATTTATTTTCGATGCCTTGAGTCTGGGCACAGCTGTATGTAAAAGCTGTATGATTAAGCGTAAATTCTGCTGTCTGGCAAAACATGTACTTTGGACTGGTGAATCATACATCCTGCTGGCTAAGGGAAATAATTCACAGGTGGCCTGTAACAGGCCTCAACTTGTTCTCTATGTTTTAAACAATGAATCACACATCCTGCTGATCAAGGGAAATAATGCTTAGTTGGTCAGTAACAGGTTTAAACATGTTCTCAATGATGTAAACAATGATTGCACAATATGGTGCAAATTAACAGTTAGCGTGGGAATCGCTGAGTTGACTTTTTGTGAGGACCCCTATTTAAGCTTGGTTGAGTTAGCCCCCGCGGGGGAGAGACTTCACAGAGATTTGAGAGGGGACTTACTGATGGTCTCTGTAAAGATCAACAAGAGTTTATTTCAAAGTGCTACTACGAGTAAGATCGCCAGCAGGGCATACCAGATCGTACATCTTTTGACGGTCACACAAGATTCAAGCCATACAAACACATCTCTAAATGTAAAGTTGCATTATGTTATTATGTATTTAAATGTTACCAAAGCGCCCCTGATCTCATCCAGATCCAGGGAGTGCCCTGTAGAAATACTAGGCATCGCTGAAATATAGTTACTCAATACATTTTGACTTAGATGTTTCTTTCGCTCTACCCTTTCAGTAGCTACACCCCCAGTTGCAGATTAGGTTTGTAAGTCTTTCACCCCCCTTACAATCCTGGTCCACAACATGGACCTATCCTGTAAATTTCACCAAGTTAAATGAAAAAATTTGACGCGTGAGAAATTTTGTATACTGAAAAGTGCTAGAAAGTTTCTCAGAAAATTAACTTTAAAGTAATGATTGTGGCTTTAAACGATTGTTAAAGGTCTCTTTAAATTGTCACGTGGTGGCCTAAAATGGTACAAATGGTAAAAATAGAACGCCCTGTATTACTCGTACAAACCCTAAGCTACCAAAAATTCCAAAAAAGAAAATTCCATGATTTTCAACACTTTCGGCGAATTTTCAGTGTAGCCTTGACTTAACTATTTTTTATTTTATTTTTTCCATTTATACCCTGCCTTTAGCTCCAGTGGTTATATCGACTGCCGTTCTCCTTTGGAACATACTGAAGGTGTTAACTCGTATTCGTTGAGTTTTAATCATTAAATCACGCACACATTCGTACTCTCATTCATACTTTCAGACTCTGGGGAAGATGGGGAACTATCTTGGTTGGAGAAAAATCCCCACCCCACCGCCGGGAATCCAACCTGGGACCCCTAGCACGGCAGGCAGGTACTCTAGCGACTGAGCTACGGGGCAAACCTGTGTTAAATCTTGTCTTAAATCACTTGCTATCTTATCCATTTTAGCCCATAAATTAGCCATACGCTGTATTAACTTTTCCATCGTGCACTTATTGCCTTTATCCAGTCCTACTACTTTATTTCCCTTTCCTACTTCTCCATGTTCATTTTCACTTTTATCACCTGTTTCCTTATTAATCTCCAGCATTCTCACTACATTTTTGTTCCTTAACAACATGAAATACTTGTACTATTTATAACTCACCGCACACTCACACACAAACGCTCAAACACGCATGCACGTGCCCGCCTTGGTAGCGTAGATGGTAGAGTGTCTGCCTCACGTGCAAGAGGTCCCGAGTTCGAATCTCGGTCAGGATGAGTTACCTGGATCAGGTTTTTCCAGGGTTTTCCCTTATCCTGAAAGACGAATGTCAGGTAACTCTAAGCTCCATGGACCCCGGACTCATTTGGGCATCATTTCACCCATTTCATTTCGTTCAACGTCCGATATGACTTAAGGTTGGAGGACGTAAATTACACTGGGCTGGTCGTACCTGCTAATATTTTTCGTTTCTTCTCTCTTTATTCTTTCTTTTCTCCTATCTGTGTTTGTTTTTTCTCCTCTTTTCTTTCTTCTCCTTAGTCCATTCACATTGCCTTTACTCTCCTTTATTAATTTCTATACGCCATTTATTCCGGATGCTGCGTGGATTATCTCCTTCTGTCAATTATTTTCCAGTGAATCCTTTCCTTCACGGTCGATTACTTTACAGGATCAATCCTATCCGAGCTCCACGTTGTGCTACACCTGGAAATTGGAGTATTATATTCGTGTCCAATTTGAAAAGAGACTTTATAAAAACGAATTGTATTTTATATACCATTAACTTTAAGATTCGTCTTAAACTCCAAACAAATGAACAATTTACATTTCTGGGCCAAACAAAAACAACTGCTTCAGTGACGATGATGATTTCAGTGCTGCAACTTCAGCAACATCACTTTTGTTACATTTAATTCACAAATGTATATGCAATAACATTCGTGAACATTTTATCTTAACAGTATACAAAATGTTTCAGAAATACCTTTACAAACTTCAGGTATGGGTTCCTCACACCAAAAGAAGGAAAAAAGTTCATATGAATACATGCCCCATAATCCCTGGTTTTCGCGTTATTCCTGTCACAATGAAAGTGTGAGATCAACGGCCTTGGGGGTCCCACCTCAAAACTTCATTTCACTATGCACTCATAGAAGGCCGGGAGAAGACGATCCACGTACTGTCCAGCAACGTAAAGAAGATCCCTGAAAGGAATGTGCTAACCTTACACAGTGGGACAAGGACAGCGAATGTGTGTGACAGAGAATATATGCTATACAAGGAGCAGAACCGTTAAAAAAGCATGCGCCCTATTCACTCTGTACGCTAAAACCGAGAAGACTCATTCACAAAAGTAGAAGCCGTCAGAATGTTTTTGAATGGTCTGTAGGGCAAAGTTGCCTAATATGGGGTATATTTTTTCTTTTTGTTGTATGACCAACAATAACACAAGTTAGTGTCTATAAATAATATATGTGTATACTCCAACTCTTTTCTTGTCTTACAGAATGTAATACTCGAGCTTAAATACACTGTTATGCAAATAAAATGCAAATTTCTAAAATACAAATATGTGACTCCTAATATGAGGTGGTGCTTAATATGGGTAGAGGTTGCTAATATGGGATACATTTTCTGGTGTTAATTTAGAGTAGTATAAGCACAAAAGTTCACACTACTTAATGTCTGTATTAAATTTATTTATTTCCTTTTCTCACACACTTTTCACAACAGAACCTATTGGAACTATCACCTGCACAATCCGTGTGTGCCGAATTGAAACATTTGCTGCACCTTAGCCATGTTTCTCCCTCTTGGTCCTCAAAACAAAACAAAACAAACAAAAACTGCACAATATAGGCACTCCGCATCATCATCATCATCATCATCATCATCATCATCATCATCATCATCATCATCATCATCATCGCCGTCGTCATCGTCGTCGTCACTCTCGTTTCCCCACTCCTCTTCCGATTCCAGAGGCACAACGTCTCTTCGTCTTCGGAGGACAAAGATTCAGCAGTGCACGTTCTTTTCTGGTTTTCTTTGTCGCTTTGGTTTGCAATACTAAGGTCCATCTGGCTTTTGGTGGAATCTTGTTGGCCTTCTTTGACTTCTGTTCAGCGAGCTGAGCTTCGTATGCCGAGCTTGTAATTACACAAGATGTCCCAGCTCGAGATGAATTGGCTTGTTCTGATGAACTTGCCTTCTGCATCAGTGTTGGGATTGGGCTGATATCTGCCACCAGAATCAATCTTATCTGGGAAGCAGGTGAATCTGTCACTTGTGCCACACTTTTAGATTCAGAAGTTTCATCGTTTTGATTGCACGTTTCATTTTCATAAATTCTAAAATCTTGTGGCCTGAAAATGTTGGGGTTGAATGGATGTATTCCCGTTTTGCGGAACCTACTACTAGCTGTTTCTGCAGTGGCTGCACGTAGACAGGCTTTTCCAAAGATATTCCCTATCTGGTAAACTGTAACCGTTCGACCAATATGATTTCTCAGTCATGTTTCGATCTACTGGCAGTAGAAGTTTAGTTTGCAGCATGAATATTAAAAGTGTGATAGTAGGTCCTAATATGGGGTACCCCTAATTAAGCTCTCCATGGTACCCCATAATAGGAAGCTCGTCATTTTTAATTTATTAGTTCTTCCTGCTCCTTTTGTAATTGTACTAAGGCAAAGGACTGGACATACAAAGATAGTTTGATATTAATACTACAACTTCAGCAACGGTTGTTTAAAACAATAAATATGTTATTAAATGTGTATACACAGATGTCAACAGCAGCAAATAACTTCAAGAAGCAAACTTCCTTCGTCAGCTCACCATGAGGCGATCTTAAGCAGGAATGCCATGACGTAACCGCAGGATGCTTAGTCGCCAAAACTCTCTTAGTCCATCACATTTCTAGCAAGGTTCAGCACTATATATGAGATACCACGGTACCCCAAATTGCACACCACCCCATATTAGGCTACTTCCCCTAACTGTACTGACATGGGGTGTCATAAACATGTCCAGAGAGGGTTTGGGAACCTTCTGCAATCCCTCTGCGTCTCAGGGCACGGAGACTTTCTCTCCTATGAAGGACAGTATCAGAACAAGACAATTGGCTGTAGTATCTGGTACATCATATGCGACAACATGGAGGGTACTTCACGAGCAGCTCCTGTACCCATATCATATTCAACGTGTGCAGGGCCTTACGCCTGCCGATTATCCACCACGGGATAACTTTTGCCGATGGCTTATAGCACAAACAGCCAATCTATTGCTTATCTCGTCAGTTTTGTTTACAGACGAGGCAATATTTGGGAGAGATGGAATTACTAATTTCCACAAAGTACACGTATGGGCAGATCGTAATCCTCATGCTGTATGAGGTGCGTTCAAGTTATAACACCTCCTATTTTTTTGTTCAGGACTGGGACCGGATAGAAACTTCTGATTTAAAATAAATTACACGTGAACTCTTTGTGAATGCATGATAGTGATGGCAACACTGTACAATGCATAGAACTCTAGTGGCAGTGACGAGAGTAAGGACTGTTTTTGATACTTAAAATGGCGACGTTTTCATTACAAACAGCGTGTAATCATTCGTTTTCTTCATTTTCGTGATGTGGCACCTATTTAAATTCATCACCAGTTGAGTGAGGCATGTGGTGATGGTACCATGGATGCGTATAATGTGCGTTCCTTGGTGCGACAGTTCAATGAAGGCAGAACATCCTGTGACAACAAACCGAGAGTCACGGCCTCGCACCAGCCGGTCTGACGACATGGTCCAACGAGTGGAGAACGTTGTTTTGGAGGATCGCCGATTGAGCATTTTCAGCTCTTCATGCAGGATTGTGTACACAGATCCCACGGAAATGCCAATTTTGGAGGCAATGTCTGCAACTCTCTTGATTTGCTGTCACGCGATGTTCTGCCGTCATTGAACTGTTGCACCCAGGAACGCACATTACATACATCCATGATACCTTCACCACAAACCTCACTCAACTGCCGATGAATTTCAACAGGTCTCACACCACGAAAATGGAGACAACGAATGACTACACGCTGTTCTTGCACTGAAAACGTCACCATTTTAAGTATCAAAAGCAGACCTAACTCTCATCGCTGCCACTAGACACAGTTCTATGCACTGTACAATGCTGCCACCTCTGTCACTCATTCACAAAGTGTCCACGTGTATTTAAAAAAAAAACAGAAATTCCTTTCTGGCCCCAGTCCTGAAAAAATAAATAGGAGGTGTTATAACTTGAACGCACTTCTTACTTCAGGCTAGACATCAGCAACAGTTTAGTTTGAATGTGTGGGCTGACACTGTAGGTGACTGGTAGGTCCATACGTTTTACCAGCACGTCTTACGTGTTGTCTGCAGGGGACCTGTACACTCTTCCCGGCCTACTTCACGAAGGTGTGCCCCTACAAATAAGAAAAACAAACATGTAGTTTATGCATGATGGGGCTCCGGCACATTTTAGTTGCATTTCTTAAGATGCACTGATTGGTATCTACCATGACCGATGGATAGGCAGAGGAGAACCAGTTCCATGGCCTGCACGATCTTCCGATCTTAATCCTGTGGATTTTTACCTCTGGGGGCATCTTAAACCATTGGTTTATGGAACTACCATCCCGTATGTAGAAACGCTTCATCGATGTGCCATGGAAGCCTGCAAAACCATTCACCACCATCCCGGAGTTTTTGAAAGGGTACGACATTCCATGGATCGACGAGTACTGGAATGCATAGAAGCAAGAGGAAGACATTTTGAGCATTTATTTGAGTTTTGTATGTTATAAGCGTACCACTGTGTTGAACACCTCCTCGCGGGAAAACAAAGGATTATGAGACATATCTTCATATGAACTTTTTTCCTTCTATTGGTGCGAGGGACCCATACCCAAAGTTTGTAAAAGTATTTATGCTTCTCTATATATTTTGACATAATTCCAGGATTTATTGCTTTTACTTCAACTTTTAATTCAAACATATTGCTTTTGTTTCTATAATTATATGTTTACCTACGTTACATTATTCACATTTTACGTATACAAACAGTGTAAATAAATATTTATTAAATTATACTCATAGGCCGCGCCATGGCTGAGTGGTTAGACCACTTGGCTCTCATCTAGGCGGCCCGGGTTCGATCCCAGGCGACCGCAAAGGGGAATTTGTGGTGGACAACATGGCACTGGGGTGGGTTTCCTCCGGGTGCTCCGGTTTCCCCCACCTTCATTCCACCAATTGCTCCACCAATCGTTCATCTCAGACGATGGGCCTACCTCTCAACCCTGATTTTATCTCAGGTCAGATGCTTCGGCTCCCACGCTCTGAAGGAACCCAAGCGCCTCTTAACGTCAGCATTGACGAGAAAGGGAGAAAAAAATTATACCTACTTATGGATCAACAATTTATTTTCAATATTCCCGCAACCTCTTGCCCTTTAGGCTTACTTTTTTTTTTTTCTAAATTTGACACAAAAAACGCACACACACATACACACAAACACACGTGGACCTATTTATAAAAATGTTTTGTGTGTGTACGTGTTCAGGAAACCTCAATACTTTCAGTGAAATGTTGGTATTTAATTTTTGGGTGGAATGCAATACTTCTCTACGTATGGCAGATAATGTGAAGATAATGACATTAAAAAATCATGCAGTATACCAAAGTAATAGATGGGGCAACAAAGTTCTGTACAATTGTGATAGTAGAGGTATCCCATTCACTGTAATAGTTGTATTTTTATGTTAATATTATTAATGACATTTTTCAGTTTTGGTGAGTAGGTATAACAAACAGACAAAGAGGAAAAAGCTGCACACATTATTTAAACTACTTTCATTGCCTCTGAACAAACAATGCTTCATTTGAAATTTTGTATTATAAAATAAATGTTTGTGCATGGAAAAAAGTGAAACTGTAAAATGTGGATTTTTCATCTTTCTACTTATGAAAACTGCTACCCTGTTGAACAGTATTTAGATGATGATGATGATGTTGATAATAATGATGATTTATATACAAGGGGTCTCAACTGCTTGGTGATAAGCGCCCTTTCGAAAATTAAATCATGGCAATAGCCAGAGATAAATTTAGCCATAAATTTAAAAAAAATACATACAAAATGGTAATAAAATAGATATGCGCACTTAGGAGGGAAAAAACCATGAAAAACTACCTATAAATAGCAATAAAACGCCAAAAGGCATAAACATATTTTTTCAATATTAAATTATATAACCTGCATGAAAAAGCAAACTACCTGCCAGCGGCGGTCGAACCAATTTGCTGCTTATTTTGGGGGTTGAGATAGCATTTTCAGCAGGTTTATTCTGCCCTTTTTCACTGTCGTTTTGATAGTGAGGGCAGGATCTTCCAGCTCTACATCCTCTATGGAGGACGACCGCTTTCTAACTCAATATTTTGGTACCTCAAGCACGAACCGATCGGAAACTGCGATCGACGAAGATGATAGTCGCCGATCTGAGTCCTCTCCAGATGATTACTCAGAAGATGTTCTCGGAGCAATTATTAAAACAAAAGTTATATAAAAACCTCAAACATTTAAAGTTATTAATCCGGACTTTTATGCTGGTTTATCTTCTTGGCACTAGTCTCATTCTCCCTCAGGAAGTCGGTTCTTTCATATGAGTCCTTGAACATTTTAGGCGTTGCATTATATATCATTGGCTCACATGCTCTTGAAGTAGGTGCTTTCGGCGGTGATTTGGCTGAATCGTTCTTCTTAGGACTGAACTTGGTAGGCGCGCCCACTGTTGTTCGTGCTGGTGTCTGTTGCTATGGCTGTGATCTTGGTATATTTCTTCTTTCCGCAAATACTGTCCCGTTTGAGTCCCTAGTTTGTGTTGCGATTTCACGTCGAGGTACAGACTTAGCTGCAACTGTATTATAAGTAACGGTCCTAAGGACAGAAGGCTGACGAATACGCAAGAGCACCCGGGCTTCCGAGAAAGATACCTTCTCTCTTACGCGGACCTCTTGGATCGCCTTTTCCTCCACAGTACGGGGTCATTCTCTGGAGTTCGATGAACCTCTGCAGTTGACCTATGTTGCAGGTGAAGTACATGCATCATGACTTCCCCGCAGTCAACGCACGCAGCAACTCCATTACAAGAATCACTCGTGTAGCCAAAGCACTGCATTTATAACACCTCAATGGATTAGGTATATACGTGTGTTGTTGTGTGTGTTGTGTGTGTTGTGTTGTGTGTGTGTTGTGTGTGTTGTGTGTGTGTTGTGTTGTGTGTTTGTGTGTGTTGTGTTGTGTGTGTTGTGTTGTGTGTGTTGTGTGTGTTTGTGTGTGTGTTGTGTGTGTTGTTGTGTGTGTGTTGTGTGTGTGTTGTGTTGTGTTGTGTGTTGTGTTGTGTGTGTTGTGTTGTGAGTGTGTGTTGTGTGTGTTGTGTTGTGTGTGTGTTGTGTGTGTGTTGTGAGTGTTTGTGTTGTGTTGTGTGTGTTGTGTGTGTGTGTTGTGTTGTGTTGTGTGTGTTTGTGTTGTGTTGTGTGTGTGTTGTGTGTGTTGTGTTGTGTGTGTGTGTTGTGTTGTGTGTGTTGTGTGTGTTGTGTTGTGTGTGTGTGTGTGTTGTGCGTGTGTGTGTTGTGTGTGTGTTGTGTTGTGTGTGTTGTGTGTGTGTTGTGTGTGTGTTGTGTGTGTTGTTGTGTGTGTTGTGTGTTGTGTTGTGTGTGTGTTGTGTGTGTGTTGTGAGTGTGTGTTGTGTGTGTTGTGTTGTGTGTGTGTGTGTTGTGTGTGTGTTGTGTGTGTGTGTTGTGTGTGTTGTGAGTGTTTGTGTTGTGTTGTGTGCGTGTTGTGTGTGTTGTGTTGTGTGTGTTTGAGTTGTGTTGTGTGCGTGTTGTGTGTGTTTGTGTTGTGTTGTGTGCGTGTTGTGTGTTGTGTGTGTTGTGTTGTGTGTGTTGTGTGTGTGTGTTGTGTTGTGTGTGTGTTGTGTTGTGAGTGTGTGTTGTGTGTGTGTGTGTGTTGTGTGTGTTGTGTTGTGTGTGTGTTGTGTTGTGAGTGTTTGTGTTGTGTGCGTGTTGTGTGTGTGTTGTGTTGTGTGTGTTTGTGTTGTGTGTGTTAGTGTGTGTTGTGTGTGTTAGTGTGTGTGTGTGTTAGTGTGTGTGTGTGTGTGTGTAAAAGGTGTGAACGAAATATTCGTATGGAGTGGTGTTGTAATAAATATCTTACATGATAATGAAATTACAAATTGTATTTCAGAGTTTTAAAGCTAATATAGTCCTATATTTTCATTCTAAATATAATTTTGAGGATATGTTTTCAATTGCTCATTACTGTATGTTGGTACTATTAACATTCCCCCTCCACCTCTTGCAGTCGCAAAACGTCAGAGCCGGAGATACAACGGCCGGACTGTAGTAAACAGATCCACTAACAGAGCAGATAAACAGTTCAAACCCCTCTCCCCTTCATTCCTCTCTTGCCTTCTTGTGATGGGCAGACAGTAGTACGATTGTTTCTTCAGTCTAAGTGAGAAATCGAGCTTCTGTTCCGGAAAGGAGGTATGTAATTTTTCCATATCAGGCATTTTGTTATCTTTTAAGTTCTTTTAAGATAGATTTATAACTAAATGGCGTTGAAATTGATCCAGAACCTTAAACAGTAAGAAATTATAGACTTTCTTACATCCATAATCCTCCTTGCTATGATAGATACTTAACCAGTGCTGCAAACGGGTAAAAAATAAATACTGAAACAACAGCGTGCGAAGCCAATTAAGGGAAGGAGAGGGGGTTCAAATATTTAATTTTTCATTTTTTATTTTACGTTCTCCAACGTTGTAATGGGCCCAGAAAAAATGGAGAATGGTACCACGAAATCTGTGTGGGCGCTGTGGGTAAGAAGCAGTTCATGTCTGGAAAATGTGAGATGCATAAAGATATGAATATACAAGTGTATAAATGTATTATTTTGTTCTCATGATTGCATTATGTACTGAAATTGAATGTTCCACCGTTTTTCTTTCCATTCCGATTTGTCCGCTATGACAGTATAAAACGGGAGCATATAGAAAATTCTTCATCGAAAAACTTAGCATTTAACATAATCTAGAATGCCTAGGCTTCAATATAAGGCAAATGCTTTCGTATTTACATGACAAATAGGAATACTGGGTGTACATTTTGGTTTTAAGCTGAATGAATCTGGTAAAGTGTCTGACAGAAAAAAAGTATTTTGTAAAATGACTATGTGAGTCTTCATGTAAACTATTGTTTGCATGTCAGTCTCACAAATCTTAGTAGATATTGGTATAATACGTTATTAAATAATTACAAAAACATTGTAGATCTAATTCAATACATATATAAAGCATATGCACTTGATGCGAACACAAATTTTGAATCTAAATACAAGGGGCGTCCAGAAAGTGAGTTTTGTTTCAATGTGTCTCCGCTGCAGCGCTGTGATCGCAGTTCCGCACATGCGCGGTAGATGCTCTGTATCAAGGAGAAGAAACGTGCGCCATTGTTTGTTGTTGTGATTTACGTCCTCCAACGTTCAGTCATATCGGACGATGAATGGAATGGGTGAAATAGTGCTCAAATGAGCCCAGGGTCCATAGAGCTTAGAGTTACCCAACATTTGCCTTTCAGGATAAGGGAAAACCCTGGAAGAAACCTTATCCAGGTAACTCACCCTGACCGAGATTCGAACTCGGGACCTCTTGAACGTGAGGCAGACATTCTACCACCACGCTACCGAGGTGGGCTAGTGCGTCATTGTGAGATCACTGTCAGTCACGTACGCTTTGTTGTGCTTGTTTTCAATGTCGGTGTTAATTGAAAATCACGCCACTTGTGAAATCAGATCTGTGATTCGTTTTCTGAATGCTAGGAAAGTGAAACCAATTGAAATTTATCGGCAAATTTGCGTTGTCAAAAGGTGTTGTACATCTTGACAACGCACGACCACACACTGCAAATGCGACGAAAAACATCCTACAGGGATTTGGCTGGTACGTGTTTGACCACCCCCTGTGAAGCCCTGACCTCGCTCCTAGCGACTTTCATCTGTTTTTGCATCTCAAATCTTTCCTTGGCGGTCAACACTTCAACAATGACGAAGAGCTGAAAGAAAATGTTTCCAACTGGTTGAAGACACAGGCGGCAAACTTCTATGAAGAAGGTATACAAAAACTTGTGCCTCGCTATCACAAATACCTGCAAAATTTCGGCAGCTATGTGGAAAAGTAGTTTAAGAGTTGTAGAATTTTGTGCAACAAATAATTTTTCTGTATCTTTACACAATTTAATTTGATTACCAAACAGAACTTACTTTTTGGACGTACCTCATATTTAAAAGTTTCATAAATAATTAAATAGGTATACAGAGTATTAAAGTACTTTATATAATCCTTACACCCAATTTTCGAATCAGATAATATCTCGATTAATCGATTAAAGTAACATGGTTAATCGATTAAAAATTGTGATCCACCTACAGCAGTAATTATTAGTTATTTGATGTTTAAAAATGTATAGAGTGTTGACACATTTTTTATATTGCAGTGTTTTTGATACTGCAGTTAAATGTGATCTCTTTTAAAACGTATAATCCCACTTTACTTTCATTACAAGCATCTCCACATCTGGCACCACCAAAATAAATGCTAACGAGCCGCCACTGCTTGATATTATGCCTTTCTTACTTTCGCGTTCACAAGTGTCATTACTTTAATTTGTATTATCAATATACCGCTTATGTACAACTTACACAGTATTTTACCAGATACTTTCCTCAGATTTATTCACACACGGAATAAGTATTGGGAATGCATTCTTCTTCACATGTTCACTGACTCCTATAAATAATCGGATAGATTTGCATTTCACTATGAGTGCTCTCTAAATCAGGATAGATTATGTGTATCAATCTCAAGGTACTTCTTGTGTTAGGCAAAAATCATTTGCTATGAATATCCATTTTAGAAATTGAAAATGTGGTTAACCAAGAGATTCCCTATTCAACCTTGTTTACATCATAAGTTTACGACAAAAAAAGAATCGGACAGCACAAATGAAATGCAATACAAACGAGTAGGTGAAGTCTGTCAGTAGACAAAACAACATCGTAGAAGAAGTACGTTAATGTGCACCAGAAGAAGGCAAGAGCATTGTATGGGGCTCAGAGGTAAGCAGAGTACCTTTTTGAACAGAAACAGTGATCTATCACTATGAAAAGAACAAAACATCCCGGGAAGTAGCAGAGATTTTGAATCTTAGCAAAAGTACAGTTAGTGACATAATTCACCGATATAAGTATGAAGACAGAATTGAATCTCGAGCAAAGCCAGGGCGTCCAAAACTTCTTACCGAAAGGCAGGAGTTTTATGTTATGCGGAAGGTAAAACGGAATCCGCGTATAAGTACTCCGATGATTTGTGCTGAGATTCAGGAAGAACTGGGACTGGCAGCCCTGAAACGGTCAGAAGGACCATGCGAAAACAAGATTTTAATGGTTGCGTAGCCAGAAAAAAGCCATACATTTCCAGCCAGAATAGAAGGAAGTGATTACAGTTTGCCGAAGACTTTGTTAACAAGACAACCGATTGGTGGGACCAAGTTATTTTTTGTGACGAAAGCAAATACAACCTTGCTGGTTCCGATGGCAGGGTGGTTGCGTGGAGGAAACCAAACACGGAGCTGGAAGAGCGCAATTTACAAGGCACAGTCAAACACAGCGGAGGAAGTGTAATTGTATGGGACTCTATGGGAGTAGAAAAACTGGTGTTCATAGACACAACCATGAACAAGGACTATTACAGCAAAATTTAAAACAAAGTGCAGAAATGATGGGTATTTTAGACAGCCTCTCATTTTATCAGGATAATGATCCGAAGCATACGTCCCACATTGTGCAGCTATAGTTACTTTACAACTATCCTCATGTACTGCACCCACCCCCTCATTCCCCGGATCTTAATTCTATAGAAGCAGTATGATATAAACTGAAGAAGGCCGTGCGGAAGACCCCATCACCTCCAAGCAGCACTTGAAGGAGAGGTTGCAAGAGGAATGGAACAAACTTTCTAAAGCCTACCTGAAAAACTTGGTTCACAGCATGCCAAACAGGTTGCGAGAAGTAGTGAAAAGAAGAGGGAGAGTCACAAAGTACTAAGCCACATTTTGTATTACACTCAAATTATTATGTCCGATTACTTTTGAGGGCCAAAAAATGCCATATTTCTTTTTACTTCTTGAAAAAGCACGCATTATATAATTTTTATGTGAAATAATATTTATTTTCTTTCAAGAACGAACCATTTCATTGTCTATTATCACTAATTTCAATAAAATAGCACATTAAATGTTGATTTTCACTTCAAAAACTTAGTACTCTGCTTTGTCAAATTATTTATGGGAGTCTCTGTATGTTTATTAAGTCAACGTTATTCTATGGGTCGATCAATCTCAGAAAATTATGTTATAAAACACTGTGTAGTGCATAAGTAGTATAATGATAACATAAATTAAAGTGAACTCACTAAAACTGTGACATAAGAATTAATTCCCAGTGACTAGTGTTATTTTCTGCGCTGTTGAATCTTAGAAAATTGTTGTAAAATGCTGTGCTACTTGTTCATATGCGGCATATTGATAATAAAAATTAAAGTAATGGAACTGGTGAACAAGGATATGAAACAAGATATGAGGCGTGAAGCATGGAAAAGTAGACTTGTGATTTTCTGGGAAGATGATACATTATACCAGTGTCACTGCTGTAATATTTCTCGGGCACGGTCCTAGAGACACCATGTGGCCATAACGCAAAGCATTTTAACTATATCTGTAAAGTTTCGATTGGTTTTGATAGATGTCGCTAGCGTCAAATTGTGTGTCTGCGTGTTTTTTTTTTTCTTTTACCTGGCATGCTCCATTCCTTAGGAATACTACATGCCTTATTTTATTTACATTATATACAACTTTTACAATAATTTTACAATGATTTTACATATCTTGTATTTGTATTGAAATGTTTCCTACAATATTGCACAATATTCTTATTAAGCTAGTTGCAATTAATTAGCAGTTTTATTGCATTTTTATGCTTCATTTGCCTACTCTATATCTGTAAAGCTTATTGATTTAACAAATTTGACGAAACATGTTAGATGTGTGTTAATAAGTTCATCTTTGGTAATGGGCCACGCGCATTGTCTGCTTTTTATTTTCCTGTTCATTTCGGTTCTTTGTCTGTTTATGATTTGACATCGGAATATTATGTGGTCTGCTGTTTGGTCCTCTTCTTGACATTTGCATACTGGTCTATCTAGTAAAGCAAATCGATGGCGGTATGAACAGAGCTATCCATGTCCTGTGACAATTGCTGTAAACTCTTAGCATGTGGGAAGTTCTTGTTTTAGTCTATTTCTCATTGATGGGAGGAATTCTTTGGTGATGGCTTATTCCTTGATGCTGTCCATTGTAGTTGCCATGCATTCAGTCCATTTTCTCTCTCCATGCTGTGTGCGTGTGTGTCTGTTGTGTGTGTGTTGTGTGTGTGTGTGTGTGTGTGTGTGTGTGTGTGGTGTGTGTTGTGTGTGTGGTGTGAGTTGTGTGTTGTTGTGTGAGTGTGTGTGTATTGTGTTGTATGTGTGTGGGTGTGTGTGTTGTGTGTGTGAGTGTTGTGTGTGTTGTGTGCGTGTTGTGTGCGTGTTGTGTGTGTGTGTTTGTTGTGTTGTGTTGTGTGTGTTGTGTTGTGTTGTGCGTGTGTTTGTGAGTGTGTTGTGTGTGTTATTGTGTGTGTGTTGTGTGTGTTGTGTGTGTTGTGTTGTGTTGTGTGTGTTGTGTTGTGTTGTGAGTGTGTGTTGTGTTGTGTGTGTGTGTGTGTTGTGTGCGTGTTATGTGCGTGTTGTGTGTGTGTTTGTTGTGTTGTGTTGTGTGTTGTGTTGTGCGTGTGTTTGTGAGTGCGTTGTGTGTTATTGTGTGTGTGTTGTGTGTGTTGTGTGTGTTGTGTTGTGTGTGTTGTGTTGTGTTGTGAGTGTGTGTTGTGTTGTGTGTGTGTTGTGTGTGTTTGTGTTGTGTTGTGTGCGTGTTGTGTGTTGTGAGTGTGTTGTGTTGTGCGTGTGTTTGTGAGTGTGTTGTGTGTGTTATTGTGTGTGTGTTGTATGTGTTGTGTGTGTGTTTGTTGTGTTGTGTTGTGTTGTGTGTGTGTTGTGTGTGCGTTGTGTGTGTGTTGTGTTGTGCGTGTGTTTGTGTGTTGTGTGTGTTATTGTGTGTGTGTGTTGTGTGTGTGTTGTGTTGTGTGTGTGTGTGTTGTGTTGTGACTGTGTGTTGTGTGTGTTTGTGTTGTGTTTGTGTTGTGTGTGTTGTGAGTGTGTGTTGTGTGTGTTTGTGTTGTGTTTGTGTTGTGTGTGTTGTGAGTGTGTGTTGTGCGTGTGTGTGTGTGTTGTGTGTGTGTTGTGTTGTGTGTGTGTTGTGTTGTGTGTGTTGTGTGTGTGTGTTGTGCTGTGTGTGTTGTGTGTGTTGTTTTGTGGGTGTGTGTTGTGTTGTGTTGTGTGTGTGTGTGTTGTGTGTGTTGTGCTGTGCGTGTGTGTGTGTTGTGTGCGAGTGTGTTGTGTGTGTTGTGCGTGTGTTGTGTGTGTGTTGTGGTTTTGTGTTGTGTGTGTTGTGTGTGTTGTGTTGTGTGTGTTATGTTGTATGTGTGTGTGTGTTGTGGTTTTGTGTTGTGTGTGTGTTGTGTTGTGTTTGTTGTGTGTGTTTGTTGTGTTGTGTTGTGTGTGTTGTGTGTGTTGTGTGTGTTGTGTTGTGTGTGTTGTGTGTGTTTTGTTGTGTGTGTTGTGTGTGTGTGTGTGTTGTGTTGTGTGTGTTGTGTGTGTGTGTGTGTGTGTGTTGTGTTGTGTGTTGTGTGTGTTGTGTGTGTTGTGTTGTGTGTGTTGTGTGTGTGTGTTTTGTTGTGTGTGTGTGTTTTGTTGTGTGTGTGTTTTTTTTGGTGTGTTGTGTTTTTTTGTGTGTTGTGTGTGTTGTGGTTTATGTGTTGTGTGGTTTGTGTGTTGTGTGTGTTGTGTGTGTGTGTGTTTGTTGTGTGTGTGTTGTATGTGTGTTGTGTGTGTTGTGTTGTGTTGTGTGTTGTGTGTGGGTGTGTGTGTGTTGTGTGTGTGTGTTGTGTGTGTGTGTGTGTTGTGTGTGTGTGTGTTGTGTTGTGTGTTTTTTGTGTGTGTGTTGTATGTGTGTTGTGTTGTGTGTGTGTGTTGTGTGTGTGTGTGTGTGTGTGTGTGTGTGTGTGTGTGTGTGTGTGTGTGTGTGTGTGTGTGTGTGTGTGTGTGTGTGTGTGTTGTGTGTGTTGTGTGTGTGTGTGTGTTGTGTGTGTGTTGTGTGTGCGTGTGCATGTGTGTACTTTATTGTATCCAAATACATTATGGTACATAGCCTCTTGAGTCCCGTGTTTTATTTTATGACTGAAGAAAAAATATGTATTAACATTTTTGGGTTTAAAATGTTATCAAAAACACAAATTAAATATTTCAAATATTTTGTTTTGATAATTTCTATAAAAAATAGATGGTCCACATTTGTGGACCTTGGTCTGTAACTACGACATTGCTTGAATTTTACTTGAGTACCCAATAGTCTTTGTATCAAATTTTGGATAGGGATAGTGAACTGAATATATAATGATATTACTTTTTATTGTATATTTATCATTTATATTTTGTAATTAATAATATAGGAGTTCCCTACTTTGTGTGATACATTTTAAAACAATTATTACTCAAAATACATAAATACATACATTTGGTGCACATAGCCCTTGTCTTAGATTTGCATCCAGGATTTCTACACTTGGATGCATTTTTGCCTCCAGAAATAGATGTATGTGTCCTATATTGTCATAGTGTACTTCAGCTATAGGTTCTGACACTACCTTTCATGGTTTCTTAGGATGATTCTGGTTACTGTGTAGGTCTTCATCCATATTTTCTGACATATTTAATAAGTGTGGCCAGCTCCTGTTTTTGCCAGCAGAAGAGGTATCTGAAACCTGATAGTTTATCACTGCCTTTGCTATGTGAATTTTGTACTGTA
This sequence comes from Mantis religiosa, assembly GCA_030765055.1. Taxonomy (NCBI): domain Eukaryota; kingdom Metazoa; phylum Arthropoda; class Insecta; order Mantodea; family Mantidae; genus Mantis; species Mantis religiosa. The sequence continues at coordinate 182,434,794 of CM060948.1, read as the reverse complement.
TCAATGACTTTCTAAGTATTCCAGGAACACCTTGAGCAATGCACCACCTATTGTACATCACCCAACAGTTCACTACAACTAGATCTACAAAATGATTGTGCATACGTACAGGACATTTTCTTGTACGAATATAACATCTGTAGTAACTCATAAATCTGTCATACAAATCAACACCACCCATTTTTTCATTATACAGATTAACCACCCTTGGTTGTGATATCATAACCCTTTTCTTCTTTTGACCACCTTTTACATGTTGTTGCTGGTTCACTTCCAACACAAGAAGATAGAAGTAGTACAGACTTGTTGTCTTTCCATTTAACTACACAGGCTTTCTCACTATCCCTCAGTTTCTCATTCCATTCACCTCTTTTTAATTGTGCTTGTCTTTAATTTTTCTACAACACTACCAATGCGATTTTTCATAACTGAACCTGTCTGGTAAATACCCTTTCTTTGCAAGTAATCCAATGATTTGATGCTGGTGAAAAACCGATCAGTATAAATGTAATGACCTTTATTTTCAGGCACAGTTTCTGACAGAAGTTTAATTTTAGCAGCTCCTAGGCCCAGTTCTTTCAGATCTAGATCTGGAAATGTACTTTTACCAACATAAAAATGAAAATCTAAAAAGTCCATCAGGAGCTGCAAGCACAAATCACTTCAGACCCACAGGTTTTGGTTTGGAAGGAACATACTGTCGAAATAAACAATTTCCAGAAAATGGCACCATCTGTTCATCCAATGATAAAGGTTTTGAACGTGGAAGACTAAGACATTTTCCCCTAATGATATCTATCAGTGGTCTGACCTTCCACAACCTATCGCTTTCCTCGTGTTGTCCTTCATTATCTACAAAATGCATGCAATTTCTCAATTCAAAAAATCTGTTCCTTGACATACAATTTACAATGACTGGGGCAGCAGTGTCATGCTGCCAATACATTTTGTACTGTCGATATCCCAGGCAGCCCAACATTAGATACATTCCTGCTAAATGCATCAGCTCCTCTGCACTTGTGTTTACAGATTTGTGGTCACGTGTCTGAACAGAGTACAGATTTGTTTGCTGTGAATGGTTCTCCCAGAAATGTATAGGAAGATATTCTAATAGACAGTCCAAAATTCCTTTTTCATCTTTATAGTCAGGAAGAAGATCAACATCCTCATAGGAGCTTTGTGGCATTTTGAAACAGCAAAAGTGAAGCTGTGTTATGTAATTGAAACCAGAGACCTGTAGTAGTTTTATACAATTTAATTTCCTTCAATACTTCCCAGATAAAAATACATACACAGTAAAACATGCTTACTTGTTGCTTTTCCACTTCATTTACCTTCTGGGTTCAGACATAGAAAATTGTGCTGCTGGTTGTCCCACTTAAGGCTCTGGATCATCCTCTTCAGGCTCAGCATTAATTAAACTTGGAGATTGCTGTAGTTCCTTAAGTTCTTTTTCCAAGTCGTCATCACAGTCTGACAGCTCAGCATTAATTAAACTTGGAGATTGCTGTAGTTCCTTAAGTTCTTTTTCCAAGTCGTCATCACAGTCTGACAGCTCAGCATTAATTAAACTTGGAGATTGCTGTAGTTCCTTAAGTTCTTTTTCCAAGTCGTCATCACAGTCTGACAGCTCAGCATTAATTAAACTTGGAGATTGCTGTAGTTCCTTAAGTTCTTTTTCCAAGTCGTCATCACAGTCTGACAGCTCAGCATCACTGTTGTTAAATATCTGAAGTAGTAACTCCTTATCAAATACATTTATTCCTACAGGACAAAATTTGCAATGTTATTCATATACCTTTTATAACTACTAATAATTAGCACACCTGTAATGCAAAAATACTTATTGCAAATGGTAATTATTTTGTTTAACTAATTCCTGAATGCTGCTGCACTAAGATGCAATGCATAAATCATGTTTAATAACCTATGAAAACACATTCACATAACCTATTTTTGATGAAACTAGCAACCCACCAAAGTCACCTAGAAAACCAGGGTCCACACATGTGGACCTGTAGTTAATTAAAAATATTAACCATAAAAATAATAATAATGTTAAAAACTCATATATTAAGGTGATTACTAATGTTTGTTTTACTGGTAAAAAAATTATAACTAAAGTACTTTGCAGTATACGGTAAATAAACACACTTTGAGCTTGCTTCTTAGTAGCTGCCATCTTGACTCACATCAACAAAGAATGACTAACAGGGAACAGATGAAGGCTTGTGGCAGCGCTTCAGTGTTAGAAAAACGAACTAGAGGTACTCAGCTGTTGACCCGTGGGTTTGAATTACTATTTTCCCATTTGGAAAGAAAGAGAAAAATTATTGAACTTAGATCCAGTGGACTTAGATATGGATTTAGAAGAACTACGTACACATCTACAAATAACGGGACAACTTCCCGTGCATCATGCATACCGATTGAATAGAAGAATACAGTCAAATGGGGAAAGCCAATATGTACCCACTCGGTCTATCAAGATTACTTTCAGAACCCAAACATTACCTGAACATGTATACCTGTATTATCAACGCTTTCCCGTAGATCCCTTTACACAACGAGTAGTACTATGTAGCAATTGTGGTAAATTCAACCACCGTGCGAAATTTTGTCGTAATAGTAGACGATGCCTGCGATTTGGTCAGACACACGTGGAGGGACAATCAGAATGTCAAACAGATAGACCACGATGTGTAAACTGTAAACAGGAGCACGCAGCAACGGACAAACAGCACTGCCCAGCGTACAAATTAGAAAATCAAATTGCAAGCACCATAGCCAAACTACCAGTATCGAGGTTTGAGGCACGGCAAATGGCGTCAGGGAATATAACATATGCAGACATAATGAAACGCTCAAGAGATAATCCGACAAGAGAGGAAAGGCAGGACAACTATCCTAGATTATCGGCACGAACGGACCAGTACGGACCCAACTACCATTCAGTGGGGGACAGGGTATCCACGCAGAATAGCTCTACAAAACGCAAGTGCCTGGAATCACAAAAAGCTACCCCACCAGAGTGGAGATCAGAGTGCTGGGCACCACATGGTCGCTGGCCAGTAGAAGCAAAAAGACCAGTACAGACACGGGTGACGACCAATATTGGGGGACAGAACAGGAGTCCAAGGGCCTTGGAAACGGCGATGCGGGGCGAGGCCCCGATAAAACCCAGAGAGAGGTCTCGAGAGGGACGGATAGGGGCACGAGAAAAATGGTGACGCAACAGGGAAGGAGTGGACCTACGGGAGAACAGCATATAGATACTAGATTACTACAATAATTATTCGCGAAGTTAATGGAACAAGCACCGGAACACCTACTACACACATTAATGGGGTTACAAATCCATTTACATTTATAATTAACATAACAAACCTGAATATGTCTGATTTCACGGTGTTATACTGGAACGCCAGAAGCATTACCAGCAAAATAGATGAGTTCCAAACATTTCTAGCGCGAACGCGGCCGCAGGGTTTCATCATTGTAGAATCATGGTTACAGACCCACCGAAGATTCCGAATCCCAGGATCTAAAATATATCGTACGGATAGACAAACACACGGAGGGGGGGGGGGGTGGCCATCAGCATCCAAGAGAATCTGGTCGTATACAACTGGAAGACAGATATTCGTATACCACCACACCTGGAAGCAGTGAGGATTAATTTGGGACATATCAACCTGTTAGGCATCTATAAGACGGGACGACAGTTATCGAGAGAGGAATGGGAAACCCTGCTCAAGCCACGCCATAACAAACACGTACTATGTGGAGATTTTAACATCCATAATTTCCACAACCTTAGTGCACAAAGCAGGTGTAGGCTGCCGATAGTACAGATGGTTTCGACGTACGACTGGGAATTAATATCGGGACAATACACGACCAGACAAGGGAGACCGGGACAAAGTGACACCACGCCTGACCTGATTCTCGCGTCAGCGGACATAGCATCTAAGGCTACAGTTAGGAAATACACTTACACTATGGGCAGTGAGCACTTCCCATTGATGATAAACATTTCGACTCCCGAACACAGCGGACATCCAGCATACCAAGCGCGCAGGAAGGGAGGATTTGATCCACAGCACTTCCGCGAATATATAATAAGGTCAATGGAACATATCCAAGAGACGTCGGTGGAATACGTACAATTAGAAACATCACTAAGGCAATACGTGGAAGATAACCATCCGGTGACACTGCAACGACAATCCCGAATACCGAGACCACCTTGGTGGACACAGGAGTGCTCACGTCTGGTGGCGGAAAAACGACGAGCTTATGCACTATACCAGCGGAAGAGAACACGAGAGACGTACCTGACGGCCAAAAACACAGAGACACGAGTACACCGGAAGATGCGAAAGATCATGAAAGCGTCGTGGGCAACATACTGCGCATCTATTACATCGAACACACCGACGACCGTCATATGGCAGCGGCTTAAATGGTTCAAACATTCGAGAAATCAACAGAAACCATACCCAATAACGGGACAACAGGAGTTGCAGGTACAGTACTTACATAATATAGCACTGGACGACGTGATACGACATACAATGGGAACCCCAGAACCGGTAGATATGGAAGATTTTCTTCTGCGTCCCAATGTGGCACAGGAGGTCCTCAACCACCTGCGAGGAACCAAGGACATATCTATGCCGGGCGAAGATGGTATCACATACAAACATCTAAAATCTATTCCTGAAGCGTGGTATCGCCTTTTAGCCAAAGCATACACACAAATATTACACGCTGGCTACCCCCCAGACTCGTGGAGACATGTCATAATACGTCCAATCATGAAACCGGGAGTTGAGGGTCTACATCCCACAGACTATCGACCCATAGGGATGCTGCTTACACTACGCAAATTATTTGAAAAAATCTTGCAGGATAGACTAACCTTTCATCTGGAAAGAAACCAGCTGTGGCCAAAAACTCAGTTTGGTTTCCGTACGGGGCATGGGACAGCCTTCCCGATATACGTATTGACCACGGATATCCAGATAGCGTTCAGAACCAAAAGACAGATTCTGGCCCTGTTCTTGAATTTGTCATCAGCATATGACCATGTCTGCATACAACGTTTAACAGAACGTCTCGCAAAATACGGGATTCCTGGGATTATTGGTAGACTCGTAGAAAACCTATATAGGCATCGACAAACTTCCCTGGCAACGTACATGAGAAACACAAACAGTCGGTCAACATCACGAGGCTTTATCTAAGGATCGTCACTCAGTCCACTGCTTTACGCGTTGTATGTTGGAGATATTACCTCGTCCACAAGGGTCACGGCTAGGATTCTACAATTTGCAGACGACATAGTGATATACACACCAATATCACTGGGGTCGCAGACAGACGTACAACAATTTGAGGCAGATTGCAACAAGGTCGTCAAGTATCTAAATGATATAGGCATGGAAATAAACTTCAAAAAAACACACAGCGTACATTTCCAGAAATCAATGCGTGCATCACAATGCACACTGAGAATACAAGATCTTATAATCAGACCAGTGCGAAGTATCAAATTTCTAGGGGTGCACTTACAACAGAACCAGCAATACACAACGCACTATCAGACATTACTATCGAAATTGACAAAGTTGAAATTGTTATTTCGAGCAATGGCAGCAAACCATTGGGGCATGCACCCCCGACTCATGCTGAAATTAATACCACCTTTAATACACTCCCGCCTTGAGTATGGATTATTAATGGCACCAGCACCAACCGAGGGTGTGCGTCGACAACTGGAGTCCTTCTTCTACCAATTGTATAATATAGTTTTCAGTATTCCAGGATGACCGGCGAAACTCCTCACTGCCAAACATTTCCCAACATACGACATACAAGAAAGGTCGTGGAAAAACGGATGTCGCTTCACAGCAGATCTGCTTACACACACGCAGAATATATTGCTTCCCAAACTGATTCGACTAACAGAACTATGAGAAAGGAACGGGAAGAGGATGGACATCTTCACCGTCCACTGACACGTTGTATGGTGGCATTTCAAACTTATACATACATCTACAGGACACCGACGTGGCCCATATACTTATTACATAAGCCACCATACGAACTGCCACCCAACATTAAAGTAGACATGCAGTATTTTAAGAGAGTGGCGACAGATTACGAACAGGCATGGCGGGAATTTATATCACCGGTTTTAGCTACCAGGCGTACACAATCGCCAGTTATCATATTCACAGACGGATCAAAAACGGCAACAGGTACAAGTGCAGGTATCTATGTATGGAATTCAGGACACAAAATGACATGGGGACTGCATACGGATACATCGATATATACGGCAGAAACCATAGCTATATACCGGGCACTGAAATATGTGCAAAGTCACGGATCAACAAAAGTATTTATACACTCCGACTCCCTTAGCTTGCTAACGGCACTACAAAGACCAGTGAAGGGGGCAAAACGACCCATATATGAGATAATTATACGAAACCTGTTGGAAATTTTACCGCCGACGACAGAGATCGAACTTATATGGATTCCGAGCCATGTAGGAATTCTTGGAAACGAGAGAGTGGATGAGGCAGTGCGAGAAGCCACTATTAATAAACCGGTATCAAACGAATATCTCATACCACCAACAGACATAGCGAGGAATATGACACACAATAACACAAAGACAACCTGCTCAGCCGGACAGCGTAGTAACGCCTTGAGTACTTTTATTAACACGCCGTATTTAACAAGGAAGGCGTTATCACTATATTTCAGAATACTATTTCAAGTGGCATTAACACCGGTGTACCTCCTAAGAATAGGGCGACCAGATAACGACCTATGTGAATGCGGAAGAAGAGGTGATATTAATCACCTCTTCTTCGCCTGCCCAGTAAGACGTGCCGACACCTTGAAATTACTAAATGACATAACACGCATTTACCCTGTGGGACCATATCAGCTACCATCACTACTAATACCTTACTCAGGGCCAATATGCAAGGCATTATTCCGATTTACAACGAGGACAAGAATGAAGCTGTAGTAAGATAACACTGCCGTTATGTATTTACACCACGGAAATCAGAGCTTCCTGGATTCAACGTTATATTCAGACGCAGTAGCCGTCTCAATAGGCTGACAGTAGCGTCTTAAAAATAACCTAACAACAACAACTTAGATCCACGTATGTGGACCCGGGGAGCGAAGAGGTTATAGGAACAATTTTTAAACAACAGTTAGTTAACGCAAGATAATAGCGTACAACTATTTCATAACTGTGGAAATATCACAGCAACTGCTAGAAAACTTTCTAGTATCACACAATATAATTCGCAGATCGTTAACTTTTATAAAATGTTATCACTGACGTGACATCAAAACGAATTTATATAAACAATTTTTAAACAACAGTCAACGCAAGATAATACTGTAAAACTATTTGATAACTTCAAACAGTGCTAATATAACAGCTACTGCTAAAGAAATTTCTAGTATCACACAATTTAATTCACAGATCCAAACAACTCAAAAAATTACTTTTAATTGTTGGTGGTTGCAGGGCAACCAATTAATAGTACCAAACAACATAAATACGTTTTGATGTCGTCAGTGATATTTTATGAAAGAGATTTGTAGGAAATTTAATAAAATGACGGAATCAACTTCTGCAAGTAAGGAATGTGAATCACATTTTAAGAACTCTGAACTTGCTGATGTTGTTTATAAGGAAATATCGCAAATAAACAGAGAAATAAATCTAATGGCCAAGGAAGAAATAAGATCAAATTTAAAATCATTAAACCTCAATACAGCCGGTCACCATGAAATCCTGAAGAAAAGGCTGAATAACTATTACAAAAACGAGAAGTTAAGGGCTGGAAATATATTGCCTGACGTCCCACTTTTACCATACTATGTCGTAGTAGATTTTGAGGCTACTTGTGAGCAGGTGAACCCTGAAGACTATCCGCATGAAATAATAGAATTTCCGGCCGTGCTGGTGAATACAGAACAGCTGAAAATAATTGATCATTTCCAAATGTTTTGGAAACCTGAGAAGAAACCTATACTTTCGCAATTTTGCAAAGAACTGACCGGCATCTCCCAGGAAATAGTGGATTCCTCGGATAGTTTTCCTGTCGTCCTACAAGAGTTTGGAGCATGGTTACTCAAGCATGAATTAGGATCCAAACACAAATTTGCACTGGTCACCGATGGCCCATACGACATGCAACGTTTCCTTTATGGACAGTGCAAGATGTCAGGCATTGAGTACCCAGCCTGTGCTAACAATTGGGTAAATATTAAAAAACAACCTTCCGAAATTATTACAAATCAAGAAATGGCACGTTGCAGAATATGCTAGAACGTTTAGAACTGCATTTTGAAGGACGACCCCATTGTGGTCTAGATGATGCTTGTAACATTGCTCGGGTTATGATGCAGCTGATCGCTGATGGACCATCTGTTCAAGTCAATGAGCACATTCACTCCCGTGAACAAACATCCAGCGACATATGTGAAGGTTCAGCGGGAATGCAGTCAACCGTGAGTGGGTAAGCAAATGCATTGAATCTTAGGAAAGCCGGGAAAAATCTGAACAGTGAGGCAGTAGTGATTATTTTGTGTCATCAACCAAATGAGCTGATCAAGGTACATTTTGTTTTTGCAGTTGGACTCAAAAATTGCTCAGACGATTTTGATTAAAGTACCATGTGTGTAAGATATTTATTGCCATGACAAGTAAATTTTTTGGGCAATATCTTTTGAAGTCCTCTTCACTCTAGATGACTTTTGCATAATTGGGAAATCATAGGATATAAATAAAATCTTGCTGCACAAAAACTGCAGATCTTGTTAAAGCACTTTCATAACAGATGCTATGCATTGCAAATCTAATTTTAAAAAATGTTGAGACCTACTGCAAAAGCCAAATGAAAATTTAAAAGTGAAATAGCCATATTGTATTTGTAGTTACTAGTTATATGTTATGCTAGTATTCTAATGCAGGGAAGTATACTATCCACCAAAAAGTAATATTGGAAACTGATCTGAAATGTTTGTGTAGCTAGTTTTGTCCCTTCAGAACCTTGTGGAACCACCTTTTGCTGCTATAACAGCAGCCACCCTATCAGGCATGCTTTGTACCAGTTTGTGTAAGATTTCCACTGGTATGCATTGCCATTCCTCATGCAACATGTCAGTCAATTGGCCACAGGAAGTTGGCTGCATCTCCTGACACCTCACATACTGGTCCAATTCATTCTGAAGGTGCTCAATGGGATTTGGACCGGAAAGGACTCTGTGCAGGCCAGTCCAACCATTGAACATTATTGTTTGCGTACCACTGCACAGTAGCAGCCAAAACATGGTACCTCTCACCCTGGAAGTAAGAAGGGTCCATTCCATAAAAATCCCACAGTGTAGGAAGCATTTTGTTATCTAAAATTTTACAGTATGCCTCTGAGTTTAGGTGTCAGGAACAACAGCAGTGGTTTCACACCGTAGCACAAGAAACACCCCCATACTATTCACTCTACCACCACCAAATTTCCTGGTAGGCACTATACACTCTGGCAAACGCTGTTCCCTGGGTAGTTGCCACACCATGTACATCCATCAGACCAAAATAATGTGAATCAAGACTCGTCATTCCATAGAATGGATTTCCACTGCTCCAGTGTCCAGTTGCAATGGTCCAAACACCACTTGAGTCTCTGAGCTTTATTCATCTTTGTGATATGTGGCCTATGTGCTGCTGCTATTCTGAAATAACCGAGTTGGTGGACCTCTGTTCGTAATATTCCAATGGAGACAGACACATTTATCGCTGCTTGAAACTCCTGTCTGATGGTAGTCATCAGTTGTCCCCTGTTCTTTACAATTTCAGGTTTAGGGTTCTGTGATCTCTGTTGGTCTTAATTTTTCTCACCCTGGACATTTAACATTGCCACAATGTCCATTGACCTTCCTATTATCTAGGACGAATATTATTGTTGATTTCGGCATGTTTATTTTAGCAGCTATTGTACTGCTAGACAGTTCACTGAGGTGGCAGCCCACAATGATGCCCTTATCAAAGTTTAATACCATCCCGTTTTCAACTGGTTCTCTTGCACATTGCACACTGCTCACTCCTTACTATAACACAGATGCCACAGTAGTCAAATGACATGCTAAATGAACTACAACCATGGGTGCCCAGTTACGTTTTGGTAGATAGCTTATTTGATTTTGTCTCTGTACATAATTATCTGTGTCTGCTTTCATATTGCCTCTGTATAATGTATCTTTTATGTTCGATATTCAAGTATATATGCAATTAAACTGCACATTTTTTGACATGTTCAATGTTCATAGACCTTTAGGGCTACTACAGAAGTCACAGAATGCAAATCTATCTGTCTGTTACAATCCATACCAACTAAAGTTTTGTGGAGCAAACCATTCCCAAGATATATCTTGGTATTGGTTTAAATTTTCAAATACTTAGAATGGAAAGCAACAGAAGATTGGCTCCATTCCAATAATATAGAATTAATTTTCAATGAAGACAATATTAGTGAATACAGCCATCATAATGGTTTAACACACAATCCAGATCTTTTGTTTCCTTCATCAAACTTAGCAGATAGAATGTCATGCATTATTTCTACAAGTGTGGCTCCAACCATGGAGCAATAATTGCTAACATAACATTGAGTAAAACCAAAACAAAAACTTACAATTTGTTGATTATTTCCTTCAGTAGGCTCATCACATTCTGTTCCAAAGATGTAGGCCCAGATTCATTTTTATACTTCCAATTAATAGTAGTATAGTTTCTATTATTAACTGCAATACTATTAATGCACCTCCTTCCATTGTTTCTTCTAATAGTTCTATGTCTTGCATTAAACACTTTGATTCTCTCTCAGTAAATTTCTGTAGATATCCCCTTGCTTTGTGTCATATATACAAAGCAATTTGCTGACTTGTCTGTTTGCTATGCTTGCTCAGCTGCAACCTGGTTGCTACAATTTATAAATGTTTAAGTATGTATGTTTAAGTATGTTGCATATTATTTTTTTTATGATGATTTAAAAGACTGTCAAGAGCAGAGATATTCCTTCAACTGGAAAGATTTCACCAGAAATTCATTGATTAGATATGTGATATCATAAATGTATAGACTATCAGAAAGCAATTACTGTTCTGAGGTTGATTAACACTGATAACACTGAATTTTATGGGGGTAATCAAAGCTTTACTTTTCTAATTTCCTTACTTTCCTGTAAAACTATCCACATGTATTGCTTCTAAGTTACCAGTGAATGAGGTCTTATTATTTATTTATAATTCTGTATATTCAGAATCTACATTGAAAAAGTTTGATTTACATTATTACCATATATAATGAGGTTTATGTATAACATAAGAGACAATACATTGCAGGAATCCACCATTACCATTTATAGGGTATAACTCTAAATTATGAATATTATGTGATAATTATGTGATATGAATATTAAAATAGTCCTTCATTTAAATTTAGAATGAGTATCTAAGAGTAATTTAGTATTTTTCAAAGGATATTATAACCTTTTAATGCATATTATTATTCTTTTACCAACAGTTTTAATTTTAGTATGTATTTCAGTTTTGTATTTGCTTTAGAAATCAGTTATCATGTCTTTGTAATTTACATCCTCCAACGTTAAGTCCTATCGGATGGTGAATGAATTGGGTGAAATGATGCTCAAATGAGTCCGGGGTCCATGGAGCTTAGAGTTACCCGACATCCGTCTTTTTAGGATAAGGGAAAACCCCGGAAAAAGCCTTATCTAGGTAACTCACCCTGACCAAGATTCAAACTCAGGACCTCTTGTCAGTTATCGTGTGAAACACAACTTCATCTTTGAAGTAATGTAAGAGAACCTCGACCTTATTCCATACCATGGATATCACCTCCCATCACTCTGTTATTACTATTATTTGTAATTTACTTCTTAATTACCCCATTTGGAAAAGCACTTAAAACTACCTATATCGTGGACTATTCACACAAACTGAACAATGGAGTATTTTATTTATCTTAGTATGCTTACAAAGTTACTATTTAAAAATTGATTAAAATAATAATACACCAAATATAACAATAATAAGTTTCATAATTAAAATAACAGTGACACTAAAATATTTTTTATCACAAGAAACCTTTGTTATTACACTTAATGTTTGCATAAACAAGAAACCGAAGATAAATAGATATATTTTATTTACAGTGTGAATTTTAAACCCAAATTTATCTAATCTGTTCTTTCTCGTGAGTAGAATGGCGCAAATAAACTGAAACACCATTTGAAATTCCCGGTTAGTTGTGGACACAGGCTAAGGAAAAGTAACGTCTGCCAGCTTCGAAAAGCGAAAAGCTACAAGAAAGGGAAAGCAACATACTGTCAAAACGCATTGAAGGGGAGGTAGGCGTTGAGTGAAAAGTGGGTGTTGTGACAGTTTTCGAATACAGGAGATTAATCGGGCAGCTTCATTTTATCTGGGTATGATAAGGAAGAAAAATTTGAAAGCCTGCTCTTGGAAGATAATATAAGTACTGCGTGAATGTCTGATAGTGAGTTTGAGTCTGCAACCGAGTATACTGGTCTAATGGATGCGCATGTAGCTCCTGTACGGACAGAACCTGTCGCAGAAAGAGTGGGTAGAAGACGGAAACACCGAAACTCTCAAGAAAATCCTGCAGAACCTGTTGAGGATGAAACTGCACAGGTATTCACATAAATACAGGGACTACTTGCTCAGTAAATATTAAGGTCTAATATATTTGACATTTCTACCTTAACCTAAAAAAGGAAGCTAAATCAGGTGTATGGCCTGCTAATATTCTAGTATTATTACCGTTATTATAACAAGCCATTACGTATTCAAACTTTCAATGAATACAAATGAAGTTGATTGGTTAACAGTGAGGTGTAACAAATTAACAGCATGTCTGTGCTTTCCATAAGTACCCAGTTTTCTCTTCTTGTGTCCCTATTCTGTACCATTAAGTTGCTAGTAAAGTCATTTTTGTTTTAATGTAAAAACAAACATACTTCCATAGTACAGGGAAACTACCAGGGTGGCACCAATGTTGTAAAAAAGTAATAGATCACGATTCTGGTACCACTACCTTCTGAGTTCTAATAGCTAACAAAAACTTCAAAGATATAAAACATTATGTAGTTAAGACATGGTCATTGGACACACATGCGGGCACATTTATTTCTATACAGCTATACAGTTGGGCATTTCTAAGTGACCAATATGTTTGAAAATATACCAGGGTAATTAGAACTCCATAATCTAGTCATGAAACCAAAGATATAAAACATTATGTAGTTGAGACATGGTCATTGGACACACATGAGGGCATATTTATTTCAGTACAGCTATACAGTTGGGCATTTCTAAGTGACCAATATGTTTGAAAATATATCAGGGTAATTAGAACTCCTGGGTATATTTCTGTTAATAATTTTAATATTTAATGCATTCCAAAACTGTGATACATGTAACTACAAAGGTAATTTCATCAGTATTTTATCTATGCATTTTTTAAATAGCTGTTTATAGGAAAGGCTGCCAATTCTTTGCCCTCATGCCATGATACTAATTAAATAAAACTACAGAGAAATGCATAATTTTAAATATTTTTACCTTTTAGTTTGGCACCAAAATGTTACCAGAAATGCACGTTTTGAGATCCCTGAATATGAAAACAGTTTGTTTTAGAAAAAGGTGTGTGTGTGTGCAGTATAACTAAAATTTTGAAAGTCATTTAAATAACAAAAATGCAATGCCATGGCCAGGATTTGAACCACGGAACTCCTGGTTTCCATCCAGTTGCTCTTGCTCTTACCCCTTGAGCCGTCATTACATGAAATTCTCCAATTGACTAGTGGTATACTGGGAAAATATGAGTCAATTGGAGAATTTAATGTAATGACGGCACGTTGGCCTTGGTAGCTCAATGGATAAGAGCGAATGGATGGAAACCAAGAGTTCCGTGGTTCAAATCTTGGTTGTGGCATTGAATTTTTCCATTTGACTCTATCTAGTAATGGGTTATTATCATCATCACTATCATAGCCCGCCTCGGTAGCGTGATGGTAGCATGTCTGCCTCATGTTCAAGAGGTCCCGAGTTCGAATCTCGGTTAGGGTGAATTACCTGTGTAAGTTTTTTCCGGGTTTTCCCATATGGGTTTTCCCATATCCTGAAAGACGAATGTCGGGTAACTCTAAGCTCTGTGGACCCTGGGCTCATTTGAACATCATTTCACCTATTTCATTCATTGTCCAATATCACTTAACGTTGGAGGACGTAAATTGTTGCAAAAAAAATCATCTTACTTGGGATCAATCTGCTGGGTTCCACTTCCATATGTATAACATTACTAAAATGTGAGAAAGACTTATGTTAGTAATTTCAGGTTAGGTGTATGTTAATCTTTAGTTAATAAGGAGTAATAGATCATAAGGGTTTACCCTATTCTGATGTTTCAGCTACATTATTTCATTGCTTCTCTGTGCTCTATATAAAAACATTCCCATGCTATCCTTTGCAGCTTAGAGCCCTCAATATCCAGGTTTCACTGCATCTTAGGGCCCTCAGTGTATTTTGCTATACTTGATATAAATTGTGTCACATGCAATGTTAAACATAGTTCATAGATGGCAGTGTGGTGCGAGTACAGATTGACCCTAAGTTCAAAAACTTATTGCAACTTTGTTTTTGTGTGGAATTAACCAAGAGCAGGCACGTTAACCTTCTTAACAGGAGCAGGCGTGCGGGGTACTCTATACCCCACATTCAATATTTTAATCATATTGATACACTTTAAATATAAAGATACTTATATTTTGGGCCCATTTACTTTATTAACATAGAAGAATAAAGAAAAGCAACATGTGAAACTTTTATGCACAAATATAATAATTTGTAACTTAAAACTTCACTTATCTTATCAGAAATGATGATAATACTTATAAATTCTCCAGGATCGCTATTTCATGTATACTTATACACATTTCCAGCTGAAGATCTTTATAAGTATACGTGAAATCGCAATCCTGGAGAATTTATAAGAATTATCATAATTTCTGATAAGATAAGTGAAGTTTTAAGTTACAAATTATTATATTTGTATGTATTTGTTTGCTTCACTCTTAACAGCTTCATATTTAACGTATGTAAAACATTTTCCTGGGCCGAAAGCTTCAGCTTAAACAAAACATAAATTAAACTGAGTTTTCATTTATGGACCTCTTTAACTGCTGTATTTCACAGTGTCCCATTTTACGTTGAGCACGAAAGACTGATAAATTTTACCCAAAGGCCTCTTTATGAGGCTGGAGATTATTCTTCATACGTGCCATAAATCCATAACACAGAATCACTGGCTTTACTTTCTTAACATGTTAAATGTTGTAACCAATGTTGCAAAATCCATTTTTCTTCCTTTGTAATAGATATATTTGCCAGAAAAATAGTTTTCAGAACTAAGCGTCATAGACTCCTTTACTTCACTTTGTTCAAAGTCAGTGTTGTGGTCACTTTCAATTACTTCATCTTCCTCTGATTCGCTGCTGTCTATTAGGCTGTCCTCTGGCAGTTCGTTGAATATCTTAATTTCTCTGGAGTGATTTTCCTATGTGAAAAAGAATTTTTATTGCTAGTATAATAACTACTATTATTGCACGCACACAGACACACCCTTACACGTGCGTAATTATAACAGTAAGTCAGGAAAATGAAATATACTTATGTAGACAGGCGCGTGGGGAACTTTATACTTCAGCTTGACAATGCAGTACAAACCCAAGTATAAACAATCCTTCACACTTGAAAAACAGAATGTGACTATGAACACACGCTTAAAAGAACAATGAACGAATAGCAAGTGTAACAGACCAATGTCATTGGCAATGTTGCGACATGCAAAAATATAAGATGGGGTACATTAACCCCAGAGCGCCTGCTTTTGGGTTAAGCATTTTGGACATATTACTTGTTACTGGTTTGAATTTTCAAATACTTATACTTTACTACATAAAATATAATTATTTGTCCCAAACTTTACATATTTTTTAAGATAAATTATGTAAATATTGTTTCTACCTTTTTTTTTTTAATTTACGTCCACCCCAACGTTATGTTATATCGGACGGTGAATGAATTGGGTGAAATTATGCTCAAATGTGTCATGGTCCATGGAGCTTAGAGTTACCCGACATTCATCTTGAAGGATAAGGGAAAACCCTGGAGAAAACCTTATCTAGGTAACTCACCCTGACCGAGATTCGAACTTGGGACCTCTTGAACGTGAGGCAGACATGCTACCATCTACGCTACCAAGGCGGGCTGTTTCTACCCTTAAAAATAAGACAATTATAATTTTAAAAAATTTACTTACCATCCTTTGGCGAGTAACAGTTTCAAAAATTTTTTAAGTACTTGGTATAATTTTGGCTCCTCAAAATAAATATTATTAAACAATTTGCTACGTTTTCTTAAAAAGATAAAATTTCTGATGGTAAAAAGATCTGGCATTTATCAATTTGTTTAGGTAGAGACCAGGTTTACATTTGAAGGACCTAACATAATTTAGAAACTAGAATGAAAGAATCTTTTCAAAATATTAAGTATAAACAGACTGATAAATTGGCCATGGCAGATCATTTTTGGACATTTAACCATGACATAAATCCAGAAGTTAAATTATTAAATAAATTAAATGGTCCAATAGATTTAATGGTTTGCAAGAAGATATTTATTGTACAAAATAGAAATCGCATAATAAATTCTCAAATACAGCCAATCGATTCTATCTAAGTTTGTTTCATTTTCAGAGTTTGGTATCAGGGGCCAAAACCCATCAAACTTAATCAATAGTCACTCGTCTGTTTAACTGAATCATGTCACGTGCAAGCTCAATGTTATCAGTTTTGGTCGTAGCTGGTCGTCCGGCTCCTTCCTCGTGTTTAGCACTTGTGCGACCATTTTTAAATTTGTTATTCCATTCGTAGACACTCTGCTGTGGCAAGAAACTGTTCCCATATTGTGCTGAAAGTCTTTGATGGATTTTGGCCCTTGATACACATTCCGACTACAAAAATAGGATCACTGATAGTTCCTCTTTGGTGCAAACTTCTAATGGAGCGGCCATGATCTATCTGCAACAAAAGGAAGACCAATGGCAGAATGACAAATAAAACTTTAATAACAGAACTGCAACATCATAAAAATCAAATACCCTAAGACAGAATTCTGCAAGTCCAATGTAAGAAATGTGAGTTACTTTGCAGATAATTTTTGACTTACCCTCATATTTGTGAAATTAGTCTCTTGAATTCTATGGAAATTTCATCAATTTTCTTAAAAAGACAAGTGAAGTTTGTGAGAGGTAATTATATTTTATGTATTTGTTACTATACTATTGTTAGCTTCTTTTTTTTACATATTACTTACACTTTTCTCAAACAGAAAGTTGCTATTTGTTTTTTTAACTCTTGATCATACAAACAACAAAATTTTAAAGCTGTCACCTAGTGATCAGCTCTTATAGGATTTGTTATTGAACAAAGCTACTGTATTCCTATATTCCCATTGTATCTACTACAAAATATGCAGTAGGACAATTTATGTAAATGTTTATATTGATCAACATGATGACGACGACAATGATGATGATGGAAGCTCAGCCTAAAGGGAATCAGCGTAATAGAGCTGTGGTATATTTCATCTCAAAGAGGAAATTTTATATCAAAATGGATAACAATTATGAACACACACAAATTCAGAATTGCTTAAAAATCTGATGTTGAATAGCAGTTTAAAAATGAAGTTGTATTCTGTGTCCAAAAATACATAATTTATGTACTACATGCCAGATACAAAGTGACTGTTGACTAGTGTTATTTTCATTGCTTCAAAGCAATTCTACCAAGAGCTGCACTTTGAAACATTTTTTATTGATCTAACAAGGGACATCTCTGACCTCAGATGCTTGGAACCGCACAAAACATGCTTAGAATAACAATAAATCATAAACAAAACAGTGGTCTATGTCATTTCTATGCGAAACATTGCATTCTGCTTCAGTGACACATAATAGAGTGAAACAAAGCATCAAGATATCAGTACCATAGGAGGGAAATTATACATAATTCAATTTTGCCAGGCTGTAATTACATTTTCAATCAACAATGCTAAAAGCCCTCTGCTTAACCCTTTCACCGATATGGACGTCATATGACGTCCAAGTTAAAAGGCCCCAAACCGATATGGACGTGTATAGACATCCTGTGCATACATGCATTTAATGCGTATTTAATGATAATTCTTTTAAACCTTATGTTTTACAGTAAATTTAAATAAATTCTATAAGAAGTAAAAGCCTACCTTTAAAAGTTTTTTCTTGAATGGTACACCTCAAAACAGGGATAAACACACAAGGGCACATCTCCACATTCATGGCAAATCGTACTAGTTTCCTTTAGGACACCTTTCTTGCGGCACACCAAACATTTTCTAAATGGACGCGACTTTTTTGCTGTGGGTGGTACCCTTTTAGGAAAATTTTCTCCTTCAAGTCTGAGGGGTGCTGGGGTGGTGGATTTTTTTATCCCCAGTATGGAGAGGTCTCTGAATTTTATACTGCTCAATTAGACTGCAAGCTGTTGATATGCGAAAGTCCAGGTATGTCATTGTCTTCCGTGGGTTTAGAGCTCTCCAAATTACTAAACAATTGTATATGGTTATATCCAGCTGGTGTAAAAATACTTTTTTATACCATTTGATTGTTTTTTGCAAAGAGGGATATGCGTGTAATACCTGATCTACTAGATCCACTCCACCCATATGCATATTATATTCCTGGATAATATCGGGCTTGAAAATTGACATTTTGTTACGAGCATCAATTTTTCCAGTGTCAATCATCAAAATCTTAGAGCTGCAATTGGATAATGCTGTAACAACCCTCCTGTCTTGCCAAGCAACATAGGTCAAGGGTGGGAGCTGATGCACCTATATTTCTCCTCTTCTTAGAGCCTTCGTATTCACATCTTTTGGCAAACCAATACGATTTGAGCGTACTGTTCTAATTGCATTTGTTTTTCGTTTGTGTAAGGCCATGAATAATTTAGGGGAACTGTACCAATTATCTAAATATACAGTCCTACCCTGATCAATTACAGATTCCATCAGGTGCATTACTATGGAACCAGATAACCCCAAATCTTTGTCTCCGGTGTTATCAGTACCTTGGTCAGTGTATATGCAGCTATTGTAAAGATATCCTGTTTTACTTTCACATACATCAAAACTCTATGCCAAATCTGGCCCTCTTTGTTTTGATGTATTGTTTCCAACCTAAGCGGCCCTTCCAAAGCATCAGGCTTTCATCAACAGTGATCTTTTCACTAGGCACATAATTTTCTTTGAATTTTGAAATAATGTAATAAAAAACTGGTCTGATTTTGGATAGTTTATCATTCACATTTTCTGTGCAGGTGAAATGAAGGAAGCGCAAAAAGGAAGTAAACCTGTTATTTGACAAGCATTTCCCAAAAAATGGGGTAGCTAGCATGTCATCTGTAGACCAGTACATGTCTAGCATAGGTTTACGAATAACACCCATGAGCATAATTAGACCAAGTAATCTGTAAATCTCATTCATTGTTACTTCTGTCCACTTCTGCAATCTACTCTTAGGTCCTAAATTGCCTTTAGCAATCAGGTCTTCCTTCACCCTACTCGCATATACATTTGTTTCCGAAACAATGAGAGACAGTAAGTCAGTAGTAAAAAATTTTGTGAAAATGTCAATTGGTTGGCTGTCAGAAGTTAGCTGAGTATGCGGTTGTACACCAGAGGTTGTGCTCGTGAACGTATATCTATTTGTGTTAGTTATTTTGACACCTCCATAATGTTGATTCTTCATGAACACCTGTCGGAAATGAGTCATTTTCCTTCTCAGTGCTACCTATATCCTCAACACCCCCCTCAAAATCTGAAAACTCGCCATCAATGTCCAAATCACTGTCTAACAGCAAAAAGTCTTCCGCATTTTCTGATGTAATATCAGAAGCCCGCACTCGTCCTACACTAGCTAATTTATATGCTACATTACTACTTGAAGCCATGATTAGCACTGAGGAAACTATTTCAACTGTGTTTTAGCTAAAGAAATTGCTTGGAACTCTGACGCAGTCTAAATTACTATATGAACTGAGCGAATAAAAAAGTTACGTCAGCTAACATAAACTTCCGTTGTGCAATTAGAGAGATGCTGACGGAGTTTTCTTTCCAGCGTGTATAACGCAATATATACAGTTATTATTGCGTGTTAGCATAAACTGAAACCTATAAACCTTGAACCCAACACTTCGTTTATTCAGCTGATATATACATAGTTTGTAAAACAAAAGTACTCAGAATTTGGCGCGTTCGACGCAAAGAATGGCTTTCTTTACAGTGATACAAATTAATGAAGTTTCAACGATTTATTAATATAGTCTCTATTTTAATGATACCACAGATGTATACAGCTTTTAATGGGCTTTAAACCAGTTTCTGTTTCCCTGAAATAACTTAATAAATACGGAAGATACGAATATTTATTTATGAAGCATTTTTGCAGCATTTAACAATTTAAATGTCTTGTTCTGTTTATTGGGTAGCCGTTCCCGGCCGTATGGGGTTTAAATGTCCATCGGCGAAGCGGTTAAAGTACTTGTAATAGAACAAAACACACATATACTACACATCTGACAGTGATTACATTGCAGTCTGATTTTTAAAAGAAGATATGTGAAGGTCATCTGTTTCTCCATGTGGGTGCTGCAATGTTGCCATCAGATCCCCTTTCTTTATCCTCTCAACACTCGAAACATAAACAAGGGTTCGAGTTATCTCACCTCAGCAAAAATATGCAGAGTTAATCTGTATTACCCTACTTTAAAAACAAATAAGTTGTTCACACATTCACTGAGTTTTAGTGTCTTCACATGTGAGTTCTTTTAAATAATTTTTGCACTATGTAACTAATATTCCATACTTACCGTTATTGTTGCCATGCATCGTAAATTGACAATCATGCACTAGTGCGGTAAGTATTTCTCCATAGCAACACATATAGGTGATGCACTTTCTAAAATCTAACATTTATCTTATATTATATTTATTAATATTTCAGCTAATATCTTAACTACTAAAATTCAGATTGATATAAATACAGATAGTGCAAAAAAAATAATGTGCAATACACATGTGGTAAGCACATAATGGAATCTTGAGAATTGAAAAAACTCGGTGCAAGCGCCTCGTTTTTTAAAAACGTTTCCTCGTTCCGTATAGATAAGTATCACAATATATTATTAACTACTTTGTTAATTGACATGTTCATATCAACGTCGCCGATATGCCAGAATTTTGACCCACAGGAATTCTTTCACATGCAAGTATATGTACTGACATGGGACTGTCACTTTTGGATAAAAGGAATAAGCTGTTCATTGATAAGGAGCAAATTCTCGTCTTTCTGTTGGAAGAATTCTATAAGAGAACAGACAAATTCTCTAGCTTGGGGCTGTGCAATGTAACATCCTGACCGTAAGCTGATCTTTGCCTTGGGCCATGATTCCTTGGTCCACCTCTAATCCTACCGCCACTAAGTCTTGCTTTCATAAAAACGTATTTTAATTGTGTTTAACAAAGTAGGCTAACAATACACTGTGCAACTGAACACTCCAGAAAACCCTGTTTCTCGCATACAACTAGCAATAACTGCGCTGAGGAGTATGTGGTTCACCAGTGTAAGCAATCTGGCAACCTTTGTTTACATTACCATAGCAACGACCTTCATTTATAGCAACGATATTCATTTATATACACCCTGTATATATTCAGGTCCTCAAAATTTGTATTTCTGGTAAAATGTGTATATCTTACCTACTCGGTAGGTAGAGAGTTATAAAGGGTACAGATTTCTAACTTCATCAACAATGTATTTTCATGCTAGGAGAACGGTGTTGTGAATCATACACCTTCTAGAGAAGATCCTTCTGGTGAAGATCCCACTCCAGGACCTTCTGAATGGCCAATGGAAGAAGAAGAGGAATTGAAATATGGAGCCAAGCATGTCATTAAGTTGTTTGTTCCAGTGTCTCTGTGTATGTTGGTTGTGGTTGCCACCATTAGCTCTGTAAACTTTTATACCACCAAAGATGTATATTTGTAAGTATTATAAGTATGCCCTCTGTTATTAAAAATAAAAATTAAAAATGGATCATGAGCAATTCAAGTTGTTTCATGCTGTTGTATCTGAGCTAACATTGGTATCTCTTGTGATAAATTGCCTGGGAATGCAACAGGAAGGCGAGAATGCTATGCGCAATTGTACAATCAATAGGAAACAGGAATTAGCAATGCTTAACTAAATTTGTAAATTTATAAGTTTCCACCGTAAATTGGGAATGGGAAGTGGAAAAACAAGAGTAATCTGTAGACAGTTGGCTTTTAATAATTCATAATGAACGAAAGATAGAAATGGAAAAGCTTAATACGTACATCAGTAGCAACATGGTAAATCAGTTATGCATGATTGGAGGAATTTAGTAACAGTGCCATCAAAATTAATTGAAAATACTATTTGTAATTGGTTTTAAACACTTAGTCACTTACGTTTTTATATTATTGAGGGAATAGTCAGACCTTTGAGGTTTAAAATGGACACAATGACTTCTGAAACTAGTCTCGATAATATAAAAATGTAAGTGACAAAGTGTTTAAAAAGCAACTACAAATAGTTTTTTCAATGGTAAATGAGTTTTGTGGATTTAGATATTATTTGTCTAAAACAGTTTCGTTTTGTTTGAATGCAGTTTAGCTACAATGAAATTGGGTAAACTGTTTTAAAAGATGCATTAGTCATTTGTGATTCTCCAACTATATTCAGTGCCAATCAAGAAGGTGATTGAAAGTTCCTAACTGTGTGATCATGGGCTGTAAATGAATGGCAGGGGATGGATATGCCATAGCAACGATACCTTGTTGCTGATATTGTATCTCATGATTAGTACGTGCTTGACGAGTGAACAAGCAGTAATATAAACTGCATTTATCTTCTGCTGTCACTGTTATATAAACTCTGCCTTCTGGTAGCCTGATCTTGCAGTGCTTGCATCAGTTTAATAGAGATTGTCTTTTTATTGGTGAATTTGTTTGCATCATTCTATTATTTGCCTTAGGTTTACTTGTGTGTGTGCATGTGAAAAAGTGAATGTACTTGAGAACCGAATAGAAATGTATATGCAAAAACCTTGTTGCTGAGCCAACCGACAGTAACATAAATGCATTTCTTATCTTCTGCTTTTACTGTTATATAAACATGGCCTGCCTGTAGCCTATGCTTGCATCGGTTGATAGAGATTGTCTCTTTACCAATGAATTTCTTTGCTTCATTCTAATTACATGATTATCTTTTTAAGAAATTATAAATTCTTCATAGGTCATAGAAGAATTTATAATTTCTTTAAAACATAAGTGAAATTTGTAACAAATCATTATATTTTATTGCAATACTTGCAATTATGTTAACACTTTTAATCAATGTTTAACTATGTCCAAAAGATTGCACAGCCATACAGAAAAGTGAGTGTACTTGTAAACGTAATAGAACTGTATTTGGTAAAATAATACCTACTCTACCCTCCAGGGACAGTCCAGTTGCCTTTGTAGACATAATCCTAATGTGCTCTCCATGTAGCCATGATAAGCAGCAACGTCACCTCTATGTGAAATGTCAGTTGCCTTCTTGATTGGCGGAAAGTATAAATGCCAATATTGGTAATAGAATAGAGTCAACATGAAAAATTCAATGCCATGGCCGAGATTTGAACCACAGATCTCGTGGTTTCCATCCAGTCGCTCTAACCCATTGAGCTACCATGGCCAACGTGCCGTCCTGACATTAAATTCTCCATTTGACTCATATTTCCCCGGTAGACCACTAGGGGCTCTCATATCCGAGATACACCGTTTGTGGCGACTTACTATCATAAGTACTTGAGTCCCAGGTTTCATCATTTAACTCTTTATTATTTTAGTTAATTGATGGAAATTAATCATTTCTTCACACTAGCCATATTTAGGATAAGGTTGTTGGTAGGTAGAGTCAACATGAAAAATTCAATGCCATGGCCGGGATTTGAACCACGGCACGAGTCAAATGGAGAATTTAATGTCAGGACGGCATGTTGGCCATGGTAGCTCAATGGATTAGAGTGATTGGACAGAAACCAGGAGATCTGTGGTTCAAATCCTGGCCATGGCATTGAATTTTTCATGTTGACTATCAACAACTTTAGCCTATATATGGCTAGTGTGAAGAAATGATTAATTTCCATCAATTAACTAAAATTGATAATACATATAAGTTCAGTTCTTAATAACTGTGGAGAAGTACTGATAACATCATCACCTTCAACTTCCATGATACTGGAGCACGCACAAAATCAAGCTCTTAGATTAATTACTGGAGCTATAAAAACTACTCCTATAATAACCTTACAAGCATTTACATGTAACAGACCCATAATGACAGATTTAGAAATGCAAGCCCTTTTAACATATGAAAAGCTCTTAAGAATTCCAGAGAATAATAAATGGGTAAAACAACACACATCCACCTTCAGTTTGAAAACTCAATTAGGCTTCATAAAGAAAGTCGATGGCCGGCTGAGGATAGAGGCAAAGTCTCTGAAACATGTCCCGTAAAAATTTAAAAGTAAGTGTTGTTTAGTGTCATTAATCGACTCCCTTTAAATTTAATTCATACAGAAAGTTCAACAACTAAGAAATAAACTAAATTACCCATCCAAAATAGAACCTTTCATGTCTCTTAATAACCCACTGAACATCATTGAATTAGAATACTACCTAGATATACTTGCAGATTTTAAAAAGAAAATACTCATCTACAGAAGCTAAAGCATATGCCCTTGAAACCATAAATGTAAGATATCCAGTTGACAAATGGACACACATCTATACAGATGGCTCTCTTTATAATCAAGAAGATGGAGCAGGAGCTATAGTATAGCAATGCAAAGAAAATCACTGTAAGGAATGTGCTGTGGGACAAGTACAGTGAATGTGTGTGGCAGAGAATGCTTGCTATACAAGGAGCAGACCGTTAAAAAAACATGTGCCCTATTCACTCTGTACATTAAAACCGAGAAGATTCATTCACAAAAGTAGAAGCCGTCAGAATGTTTTTGAATGGTCTGTAACTGTACTAACATGGGGTGTCATAAACCTGTCCAGGGAAGGTGTGGGAACCTTCACCAACTCCCCTGTGTCTCGCCCCTCGGAGACTTACTCTCCTGTGGAGGAGTATACCTGTAAATTCTTTTCTTTCTATAAGCATGTTGGAATTTACTTAACAAGTTTTGATGGAGAAATTGATGCAATTTATACTTCCTTACAAAATCTATTTGCCTGGACAAATAAGCTTCCCAACATAGTTTTCTTAACAGATTCTAAAGCAGCTATCCAGGCTATTATTTCAAATGACTGCCCAAAAACCGAAAACATAAATGAAATTCATAATATGATTAAACATCTTCAAAATTTAAATATATGTATAGTTTTCCAATGGATACCATCTCACTGTGGAATTTCTGGCAATGAGCAAGCAGATATGTTGGCCAAGAAGGGTTCCAAAATATCTCAAACAACGAAACAAAATATCCCCTATGAAACAGTTAAAAGGTTAATCAAAAACATCTTCGCAAAACTATATAACAACTATCTAGTTTCCTCTGAAAAACTTAATTGGAAAGATCTCCAAAACAAACTAAAGACAATTCCAGATCTACCTTGAAAATCTTCAGTAGCAATGTTCAGATTAATCACAGGTCACGATTGTTTGAATGGACATTTATTCAAGGTTGGATTAACAACTTCTCCACAGTGCTGTTTATGTGGTAAAGACGATTTAATGAACATTGATCATCTAACTGTATGTGAAACTCTCCAAAATCAAGAAGATCTAATCTCCAAATATTGGGAAGCAAGAAGAAAAATGATTTTATTATCAAATTCTGAGAATTAAACACACACACACACGCGCGCGCACACACACACACACACACACACACACACACACACACACACACACACACCACACCCACCACACCACACCACACCTACCACACACACCACAGCACCACACCACCACACACACCACCACACCACCACCACCACACCACCATCACATCACACCACACCACACCACACCACCCACCCCACACCCCCCACTAAAATTGATAATAGAAGCTCATTATTTCTATAATGTCAGTTTTGTTATTCCAAGCCTGCTACCAAAGAGAGTTCTATTGGCTGTGAGGTTTCATAGCCTCCTTTACTGTCTTCTCAATACATCTAAGCACACAGTATGCTGTATTGGGGACTGCAGACAGGAAGCATTAAACTTGAACAGTTTTTTCATTAGTGTGCCCAGGCTCTGGGAAGCTTCCCTTTGATTGTACATGCTCATATTTGAAAATAAGTGTTTTAATCATTTTGTCATTATAGTTCTTATTTCCATTTTCATTCCAGGGCAATCGTGCACTAGGATTAACAGGACCTCCAAATGTGCACTCTTTTAAAGAGATGATGCAGAAAGTTAATGAAATTTGTAATTGAACTTCAAATATTGTTCTTCCTAACCTGAGATACTTATTTTGAAAGAGCAAAAAATATTAATGTAGTATTTTTATTACCATCGTTAGAAACGATGTAAATTCTGTAAAAGAAACCACTTCTTTGTTAACACTTTCAAAGTTTCTTAGTTTTAGATATTAAAGAATTTTGACTTCATAAGTACAGATTAATGTGATATACTTCATTCATTACTGTAATCCTGTAAAAAACTACATAGTTAAACAATTATTTATAATTAAATAAAATTATACAGACATTTGAATACGAGGAATTTTTTTAATTGCTGTTCAAACATTGTGCCGTTTAATAATTTTAATGTTTAATTTCTTGCATCATCACATTGTTAGTTTTTTAACATGTGTAAATATAGAGTGAGCATTTCTTTGTTAACACTTTCAAAGTTTCTTAGTTGTAGATCTTAAAGAATTTTGACTTCATAAGTACAGATTAATGTGATATACTTAATTCATTACTGTAATCCTACATAGTTAAACAATTATTTATAATTAAATAAAATTATACAGACATTTGAATACAAGGAATTTTTTTAGTTGGTGTTCAAATATTGTGCCGTTTAATAATTTTAATGTTGCTGGTAATTTATTAATACAGTTTAATTTCCGGCATCATCACGTTGTTAGTTTTTTAACATGAGTAAATTTATGATAATCAGCATTGCAATAGCTAAAATAGAATTTATAAGTGAAATGATTGTTAAACTTTTCTTGAAAGCATTTTATACTACATTGCTACAGTCAGTTGAACACTGTGAAACTGAGTAAACATATGCTTGTATCGAATCAGTAGTTTTTGAGGTTTACTTTTGTGAAAACAAATGAACACAATATATAGAATAAAAAGAAGTATTTCAGAAAGTGGAGTGCCATTGTTACTCAAATTAGGCAAGTGAGTCAACCTTGTGTATACTTTTCTCCACTTACAAGTTTTTTGAACTCATTTGGCAAATGCCTGATAATTGAGTTTTCAGTGTGCTATTTTTTAGAGGGTGGTTTAGTAAATGAACAACTATAACACAAATTTCATCAAAAAACTGATCTATAGACACAAAAGAAACAAATACTTAAAGGACATTACTACGTTAAAAAAACTAGAAAACCCAAACACCAGATATGGAAAATTTACATTTCATCCAAAATACTTCAAAAAATTTGAAAAGATATTTAAGAGCTTCAACATAAAATTAGCCCCTCAAAACAAACACAACATCCGCAACTTACTAAACCACCCTCTAAAAAATAGCACACCGAAAACTCAATTATCAGGCATTTACCAAATGAGTTGCCAGGATTGTGACAAGATATACATTGGTAAGACCAAAAGGAATCTAGGAACAAGAATGAAAGAACACTTCAGAAATATTAAATTCAAACAAATGGACAATTCGGCCGTATCACATCACTTTTGGTCTGAGAATCACAACATAAAACAAGAAATAGAACTGATGAAACAGGCAAAGAAACCTCTGGAACTACAGATTTGGGAAAACATATTTATTACGAAAAAAACAGGACCTCTTGATGAATTTTGAAGTTCCCGCGGTGGATGACGTCATCAAACTTACCAGGACGTTAGATGGCAGCACAACACCAAGCCAGATGCAGACACCGGATGCATCATCAGTCTACCACAGAGCTGACGATAGGGGAGAAGTCCCCAGAAACTAGTCTTCATAAAAAAACTTGTAAGTGGAGAAAAGTATATACAAGGTTGACTCACTTGCCTAATTTTAGTAAAAATGAACACAACTTGATTTTTTTTTTAACAATGTTTATCTATTTACTTTGTTTTTATGTTGTTTACTAAATTGAGCGTTCAACATTGTTACATTCATTTCTCGAACTCCATTGTAGTTCCAGATGAAAAGCATTTCACAATTCCAATGTGTAAGGACTATGAGACAATGAAGCACAAAATTAACATAATTTTGAGTCAAACTAATACTCAATGCTCCACTTGTTGCTAGTATTTACCTAGAACACATTTCGTTAGGATCTTCCCTAACATCATCAGCTGTTGTCGACTAATGGATGTTGGTTTGGTGAACTCATTGGAGGCGATAGGTGCGTCTCTGTCGGTATCTTGATGAACTTGAGTTTGGGTTTTCTTCAAAGGTAGTGTCGAAATTAAACAATTTTCTTTCATATTTCTTTATGAAGATTTTTCCCACATGGTTAATGCAGCTTATTAAAAAGTGTCCAAGGTCCAGTAGCATTAACCACGTGGGAAAAAAGGCTGATTTTTCTTCTCTGCGTGAGCGAGAAATTCACACATAAAGTTTTGTTATTTTTGTCATTTATTGTTTTTGTTACTTTTTATTTATGTATTTATTTTTTATTTTCACCTTTTCATAATACATAACGTACAATACAACCAACATATTAATGTTTATAAGGATTATTTTATTAGGTATAAACTTAGAAACTAAGTACTGCTACATTCACTTAACGATATAATATTTTGTTTTATTTATATAACAAACATATTGAATGCATACAAAGAAATTTCAAACAATATGAATATGTAAGCTTTAACATTTATTAGTATATTCTAGTACATTTTTATAAAATTCTTTAGCTTTTTTTGGAATTTCAAAAACTTTAGCTAGATTTTGTTGCTTCCTGGCTTTGAACCTAAGATGTGTGTCAATTTGTGGTGTACGGAATCGAAAGATTGAAGAAATTGTAAAACATGTATTTATATTTTGAAAATGAGCAGACTGGTAGGTTTCTTAATCTTCTTTTGTTGCAAAATTTGGTCCACATTTTTCTGATATTAATTTCTGGAGGTAAATATCTTCTCCTTGATTTTGCTCTTCCATAATGACATTCTCTACATCTGCACTTCTTTATGTCTTGCTTTATAGCAACAGAAATGCCCTTTTGTAATATTCCTGTTCTGTCACCTCCTCTGGTTTCCTTTGGCGCATTCCCAGATAAGTAAAATTTTCTAGCCAGGAGAGACAATCTATCTTTTGACACCTCTGTGATTCCTTGGAAGCTTGCAACACATACTGACAATACTCGGCCATCATTAGTTCTCGCACTGTATTTAATGCTAACAGTCTGTTGATCATCTAATTAAAAAACTGAGTACAATTTGTTATAATTTCAGACAACTGGTACACATAGTTAACATAAAAGCTCTCAGAAGCATGTATTTTTTGTGTGCTCACTCCATTTTAAAATATGACATAACATTATGGGGTAACTCACCACATTGTAAATCATTATTCATAATGCAAAAACAGGTTCTAAGAATACTTGGAGGAGTTAAACCAACATCTACATGCAGATCATTATTTTAAACATTTAAAATCTTACTACTTCCATGTATTTTCATTTTTGAAATTTTAAAATTAACAAAGACAAATTTAATGAAACGGAACCGTCGCTATACCTTTAATGACACAGTTCATAACCATAATACTAGACAGAGAATGGATATTCATGTGAATAGAAGTAACACAAGAGCTCATCAAAACAGTGGATAAACCTAGGAATCACTGTTTTTAATAAACTGCCTATAGCCAATAAAACCACTTGCAATTTTTCAGCATTTAAAAAGTCAGTTTTGGCATACTTGCTAGACCACTGTTTTTATTCTGTTAGTGAATTTATGGAAAGTTTATAATATTGTTACATTTCTGAATTAATTGTGTATGTTATAAAATTCTTGAGATATCTTTATAAAACATTATTTTGTACAAACACTGACTTGTCCTTATTGGATGTACCTTGTGAATTTACAAGTATAGTTAATTGCACTGTATATTCACAATTTGACGTGTCTTATATCATAGTACTCATGTAGAATGTATAATTTAGAAGATGAATAAATTATCTATCTATTTGCAGCTTCTTTCTTCACCACTCTGCGATTAAGAGGTGTAATACTCATATATTTCATAAGGAATTTATCTTGATCTATTTTATTTAGCATGGAAAGATGATGGTGAAATCCACTTATATCATTATAAGTCAAATCGGCTACATCACAGAGCTTATGCCTTTTACTTTTAAGATTTCATGGAGTGCACTCGAGACCAGGTGAACATGAAATTACTTGAGTATGAGCTTTCCTTGACTTGTATTTTCATTTCCTTTCCTTGTTTTTGCAATTCCTACCTCCTGTGCATTCTACGATTGGTACAGTTTTACAATCTGAGCTCCTGTCCATTGTGCCTAGTACTGTGCAGTGTCTCAACTAAGAATAAAAATGCCATGTATATATAACAAAGCTTTCAGAAATGAATGTGAAATCCAAGCGTACAACCTGAGTTCGCAGTTATTGCCAACGGTGCAGCAGTGTACAAAGCTTGCAGGAATGACTGAGAATTCCAAGAATCGCAATAGTGAGATGGCAGTCAATACCAACATGCGTTTCTTGTAATTGAGGTTGCTATATGCTGGATCATAAAGTCATAAAATTGCATCTATCGACTTTTGTTTTAATTGAGCAAGTGCATCTATCAAGTTTTGAAAAAAACTGCTAATATTCCCTATCTTCTACACACAACTTGAATCGAATTTTGCAAAATCTGACTTCACAGAACGATGTAGAAGGTGAAAATTATGCTGATACTATATATAACTCAATTTTGAAAAATTTTGCATCTATCGAGTTTTGAAAAAACACTCCTCAATTCTCAACTCATCTAAAGGAGTTGTCACCACCTTCAGTCTCTCAAATGAGGAAGTAGTCACCTACCTCTCAAATCAACATGTATGTTAAGCATACCAGTTAATTTGAAAGTAGGATGGCAAAGACAGTATGGACAGTATTCTTACATATAAGGGTACTAAGTTACCAAAATATATTTTCTGTGGATATGAACATGCTTGCGTGTGCCAGTATGTCCCAAACCCCATGCATTGTTTTTAGTGCCAGAGGCTAAGACATACCAAAGGATTGTATACCAGCCCTGCCCTTTATGAACATTGTGGTCTATCAGCCCATGAGGATCTGACCGGCACTCGAAGGAGTGCTTCACATTTTGTAAGGCATGGCGGCATTTTGAACAGCTTAAGCCTGCTAACACCACAAGCTATGCCTCAGCAACCAGCCATACTCCTGTTACCACAGTCGGCTTGCAACATGTGCCTGTTGCAGATACTTGCACCCAGACTGATATGCCAGTGAGTACTTCCCCATTGCATCGTGCCATGTTTGCACTACAAACTACAACTTCAGGTGTACAGACTGTAGCTCCCAAGCTAGCAACAAAAAGTACCAAACATGTGTTAGCCTTAAACAATTGTTCCAGGCGTAAGCATAGATTCTGCACTTGCACTCCCTCTTTGAAGTCCTATTCTAGCTCAACGAGCCACAGAGGATCTTCTGGCTCCTAAACACTAGAGGAGTCACAAGAGGATGGCAATTTTAGAGTCTTAGTTCTGAATTCAGCCAAGCTGAAAAAGAAAATAATGACTGTCCGTTAATCCCTTTTGTTTTTAATACACAAGTCTAAACTGTATTTTTGCATAGGGGCATTTTATATTTTTAAGATTTCCTGTGCAATTTTTATAATTTTACCCTTTTACATCTTTTAGCTTTTAACTTTGACTTTGTATCCAAATGACCTAGCTGTCAACAGTTGCTTAAACCCCATACTCTCACTCTTTTCATTATTGAATATTTATTAAAAGTCTTGTTCTATGATAATTGTTAGAGTTATGCTGCATAACTTCACAATAAGTTTTCAAAATAATTATTGAATCTTTCTTTAGAGAGGTCTTTTTGGTTTACTGAAAACTGTTAACCTCATAATCTTTACTTTCTGCCCCTAATCCATGCAACCATTACTGAGCATCTTCTTAACTTAAATGCCCACATGGATTACAGGTTACCTACAGACTGAATTTTGGCTAGCCATTTACAACAGCTTTTTCTAAACAAGGTAATTCTAAACTTCACAGCAATAGAATGAATTTCAAGTGGCAGCATGTAAGTGAATCAATTAACGTAAAACATTTTCATACTAATGTAAGGAAATATGAAATATTAAAATGAACAGAATTAGGAAGAATTCAAATTAAGGAAAACATTGAAAAGATTGGAAAGGTAGAGTCAGATTGAAAAATTCAATGCCATAGCCGAGATTTGAACCACGGATCTTCTGGTCAAGTGGTCCAAATCCCAGCTATAGCATTGAATTTTTCAGTCTGACTCTAGCTTTCCATATTTTGTGCTACACATGGCTAGTGTGAAAGAACAATTAATTTTCATTGGAAAGATTATTAAAATGTTGGTTTAGAATCGATAACTTAGGTGGAAAGATATCATCCATCTTTGAAATTACATAAAGGCACAATCAAGGAGAAACATGGATTAATAAAATTATAAAATACGAGTAAAAGTGGTTTGAAAGAAATTTTGAGGGGTAGAGAATTGTTAGAAAATGGTTTTGAAAAGGAATCAAATTGACAATTGAAATTATTGAAAAGTAAGAAATATTGTTAATTTTTATTATAAAATCTGTGACTATATGAACTATTTAGATGTTGAACAAAGTAGGAAAAGTGGATTTTGCTTAGGCTATAGCAAGGGGGCTGTAGATAAATGCCCACCTAACCAGAAATATGACTTACTATAAAAGAGTTATTTGTAGGGACCCTGCTGTCTGCACTGTAGTGGCTCCTTGGGACGGCCGCCCTCTGTCTCCTCTCACCTCATCCTTCCTCCCGGGGATGCCCCACTTGGGGCATAAGATACAGTAGACCAAGACTGATCGTAGTATTGAATCCCCTCAAAAAAAATAAACAAAAAAATAAAAAAATAAATAAATTAAAGAATTATAGACTGAAGAAGTTAGGATTGAAGAAATGTTCTAAATTAAGGAAAATTATATGCTAAAGATGGCGAGTGTAAAATAAGAAAATGTTTTAGAATGTTCATGAAATATCCCTTTATGGCCAAAAAATTGGTGTATGATATGCCATTAGCTAAGAAAGAATTATAGGGCCTATTTTTTTGAGTCAACAGTTGACACCCGTATATATGTGAATACAATTTGCCCTCCCCCCTATTTTTTTAGATAGAATTAACAGACAGGTAGTGCGATTTTGCCTTCTTTCAACAGGACTTGACAACAGCTCAAATGGCCAATATTTTGACGAGAACTGTTGAAAGTATGTTTCAGGGAAGAATTATTAGTAGAGATTTGTGGTCCTCTTGGTCCCCTGACCTAACCCTCGCAATTTCTATATCTGGGGTAATTTAAAACATAGAGTGTACAAACCTGCATACCCTGGAAGAATTAAGACAAAATATTCGTTAAAAAATTGCCACTGTTTCACAACATGAACTGCAGCGAGTGATAGTTTCCTAAAGAGGTGCCAAAAATATATGGACGATGATGGCCAGTATCAGCATCTCCTTTCATAATCTGGGTAAGCAAAGCCCTTAAAACTGATTTTGAAAATGTATGGTTTCACTTGCCTCTTTCTATGATAGCAGCAGTCAGCAATGAGCATCGAGGACGTGAACAAGCAAAACACAATGTAGCCAGTTGGGAGGTTTTTGACTCTCCCGTTAGAAAAGATTTATATACCGTCATTGCGCCTGCAAAATCAGCTATGTGCACTTTTTTATGAAAATGAGTTATGTGTACCTCAAGGAGCAAGAAAGCAAGCATAATTGATCATGAAAACCGTCTATGGGAATCCCCCATGGTTTCGCTTGTATAGGTGAA
The DNA here is from genome assembly GCA_030765055.1 of Mantis religiosa. Lineage (NCBI taxonomy): Eukaryota > Metazoa > Arthropoda > Insecta > Mantodea > Mantidae > Mantis > Mantis religiosa. The sequence goes on along the minus strand of CM060948.1, from coordinate 182,400,308 downwards.
AATGCAAATTCGGCTATGTGCTTGAACTGCATACTGTTCCTACCAGATCAGCTTTGTGAATCTCTCGCACATAGCCGACTTTGACTCCGTTATATTGAGCTTTATCATGCATATAGCTGATTATGCAAAATCTCATTTTATGACTTCACACTACTGAATTAGTCATTAGTTCTTTTATATTTGATATTACACACAAATTAAAGTGCACACTTTTCTCCACTTTAATACAACAATCAGATAACATACAGAAGTATATCATAGCATTCCAGTTATATAATATTGCAATACTGAAGACATGTATCACACAGATATATGATAAAACAGATTTAAATTGAAATGAAATAGTTAGGCTATAATTATGAGAGCATTAATTATAATGGCCCAGTAGTCATCACAAGAAATAAGCACGAATGGTATGAAACATAATATAAATGACTTACAAATGCAAAAAAGAAAACTGCAAAGTGGATGAAGATATATAAAACATATCAATTAATGTATTTATAATAAATCTGAAAGAAAACTTTTTATATATAATGGGAAGAATACTTATTTGGGAAAGTTACGGTTCACTGATATTTTAGATTATCATAGAACAAATGATATTCCTTGTTCATGAACATTTTCAGAGACTGTAGGCTTTCAAATTTTGTTTTGTCTATCTTCAGCGAGTCATGGTAGAGATTTTGAGGATCAGTTACATTCAATTTGTGCCTGCGCTGTGGAAGTGGTTGCCACTCGTGTCAATGGTTCACTTTGTAGTAAACCTCCCCCTCTTTGTAAAGTAGTGCTCGTATGTCAGTGACAGTAGGATTGCCTGTTTTCTTTCCTGGTCTTATAGATGGAAGGCTTTCAAAATTTTTGAAAAACGAATGGTCCAGATGATTTATTATGTATGGATGAGCACCTTTTTTTTTGTTCCTAGCTTCCTCCATCCTACTGACATAATGTGCAGGGGTGTATATTGGTGGATTAAACAGCCTCTCTAATGTTAAATGGACGCTATCCACCTCCATCATTGTATGTCCTTTCTCTAGTATGATTTGTTCAATTTCAATTTGAAAATTACTTGATGCATCAGCCAAAGCACTTGCCAAAACTTTATTTTTGTTTTGGTATGCACAACCATTGGACACCAAAATGTTTTTGTACTTCAAATTTTTCCTTATGAAATCAAGGATGGAAGTTGTAAATTCATTGGCTGTAATTTTCCCTTCTCCTTCATGTCGCACATAAAGGTGTACATCTTTTGTATTACTGACATAAATTGTAAAATTGTGTATTTGCAATTTCTGGCTGTAGTATTGTTTAGAAACAGTTAATTTTGGGCCCAGAAGAACACTTTGGACATCCACTGTAGCCACAAGGACACTATCAGATGCTGAAGAAATTGCATCTTCCTTCGCTTTTCGCACTTCATTTTTCTTCTGGACATGCAGATTATAATCTTGTTTCAGGTTCCCTTCCTTAAATGCAATACAACTGTCGCATTGATCTTTCCTAGGTTTGTGTATGGATATTTTCTATTTTTCTAAAATTTCACAAAACTTCTTCCTTTCCACTGATTCATTTTCTGTTTCTTCACACCATACCTTATAAATTTTGTGCATTTGATTAAAAGATCTAAATTCTGAATCCACATATACACGTGAACTACTAGTTCTACAGTTGTGGCTGGGAACTTTTGGAATTAACTCCAACCACTTGCTTACAGATTCTGATTTTAGCAGTTTCCTCTTATTTGATGGTTCTTGTGTACGTTTCCTCTTTCTACCCTCCACAGCTTCAATGTCGGATTCTTCACTTTCAATGGTTTCATTTGTCTTAATTTCATTAAAATCCTTGACCCGTTATTAAAAACAGTTTTCTTCAGTCCCAGGGTAGAAAGAAAAAATTCTCTACACACCCTTTCCTTTGACCCATCTACTAGGGGTAGATAACAGTCATGGCCATACTGCTTAGTAGGATGATCTTTTTCAGTACCCTTTCTTCTTCTAATAACTGGCCTAAAGTTCACATGACCATTAATATACACCTTTTTCTCCTCCCAGGTAGTAAAATTCCAGAATCTTTCATGTACTTTCTTTCGTATATTTTCGTTGAATTTATAGCACATGTAAGCTCTTTTGCCTTATTTGCTCTCTTTGTGTAGACAAATTTTTGGGTAGTAATTTTCTTTCCTCAAGTTCCACAATAATGTACACATTGGCATCCTTCTTCCGCCCTTGATATTTCTTCCCGTGCATTCTTAATTCTTTATTATCTGCTCTGCTATTATTTTTCTTCCCCAAGTCCCTGTCATTCTCTTCATTGTCACCTTTATTTCCACTACATAGAATATCGTCGTTAGAGACAGGTAGCTCTGCTATAAAAATGAGTACATTTAAATGATAGTTAAAATAAAGTACGAAATGGAATAATTAGGTTTGGGTAATGCTAGCCAAGAAATAAATGAACCTTTCGAGCAGGTAGAAGCGACCCAAAAGTGCAAGTTAACACAGAGAGAGGAGGGGAGAGATAGAAGTTGATGTTGCTTTATTTTTGGAGTATATGAGAATAAACAAAGAGAATGAAATAGTATGGTTGGCAGAGTAAGATAATTGTTTAAAAGGCATATGTAGAAGTAATGGTAATATAAATAAATGTGCGACCAAGGAATAAGTAACTTACGTCCCTAATTATTATAGTTTAACAATAGGATGGGAATGACAACGCACAGTGGGCACAAATGAAGGTAACAGACAGGTAAACTGAGCTAATGACACTAGCTGATGGGAAAGATAAAGAGTACAGCGAATGGTGCACAAAATGTTAAACAAGAGAACAGAAATAGATGCTGCATCGTGTTGGTAAATAATTGTCGTGTATTGTTCGAGAGAAGATCGAGCATTTGAAATAAAATGTATAAAATCTAGTGTTGGTAAATAATTGTCGTGTATTGTTCGAGAGAAGATTGAGCATTTGAAATAAAATGTATAAAATCTAATAAAATTGTGGAAAGGGACAATATTGCATTAATGAAACCCTTTAAAGAGTTAAAAGAATAAGAAACAAAGATTAATATTTACGATGGAGTGTGTCACGGGTAAATATCATAAAGAATCTTCTCATAAGTCGGAATAAATGAAAGTGTTACTGGTAAAAACAGAAGTAAATTGATGAAATATGTACCCCATTAAGCACATGATAAATGGTAATGGTAGTGCAAATAAGTTGTATAGAAATTAATTCCTAAAGTGCACCATTATTGTTATACGAAAAGAGAAGGGTATTTAAATGTATATGCTAGAATAAGTGATTGTAAGCATACCGGTGTGTGAAAGTTTGTGAAAATGAAGCGTGTGATATGTGAAAGTGATTTAAAACTAAACATAAGAATGTTGTTACTAGAAACAGTGCAAGTGACTTTGCAGAACAAAAGTAACAGGAAATAAAAAGGCCAAGGCCGCGAAAGTGTTAAAAGAACATATAAGACACGAAAAGAAATGTTATTCCTTTAAAAAGTAATACTTGAATGCTTAGAACTTAGATTATTCATTATGTAATATAGTCATAAGCTGTATATTCATGTATGAGCATATTTAAATGTAGTTTACAATGTACATATGTAAAAGAAAAATGGGAATTGTACGGGCAATCACACACACGTAAGCAATAGATTGAAAGAAAGAAAAATAAATAGCAGCACATATCGGATGGGGACGCTGATAGAACATCAACTAATACAAAGGTATAGTAGCCATTCTATCAGCGGGGCAGTTGAAACAATACTTTCAGTTTGTGAGTGATCAGGAAGAAGTACCGCTAGGCGAACAAAGACAGGTAAGGAAGGGTTGGTCATGACCCCCAAGAGGGAAGGGGTAGTGCCAGCTGGAAAACCAGGAGACAAGTGAATACTCTACCTGGAGGCACTCTTGTTCGGAATGTCGATGGACACAGTGGGGTAGGATGGTGAGTTCAAAGCGATGTGTGTAAGAAATGTGTGTGTGTGTGTGTGTGTGTGTGTGTGTGTGTGTGTGTGTGTGTGTGTGTGTGTGTGTGTGAAACCCAGGCAAGAAGAGTAAGTGATGATGAATAAAGAAAAGGCAAAAAAACGAAGCAGTCTGTTGTGTACCACTCTTGGGATCAAAGAGCCATGCTTTGAGCTAGCTACGAACCCATAACCCGTCCCAATTAAGTCCATAAAACCAACTCCTCGCTTATACCCCTTCCAAGCATGAGTACCACCTCAGGTTGCAACCATGCCATAGTTTTCTTAATTGATTTACATATTGTAGCTACGCCCCCGGAAGGAATTTATAATATGATGGAATTGTTTCAGGGTGTACACTCCGTTCCATGAAGACAGTCCTGATACAAGCACCAAAGTATGGAATGCAGTAGCCAATTCTCTTATATTGATGGCTGTAATTGTGGTGATGACTGTACTGCTAATTGTGTTATACAAGAATAGATGCTATAAGGTAAACACAGTCACTTAGCATAATAAATTCATTACAATCACTTGAATAAAAAAATGCCCTTTGTTGTACTTGCTGTAAATCAAATATATTTGCTTTGCTATGTGCACAGTATAACTTCAGTCTTCTGTTTCTGGAATGATTGCTTTTCAATGTTTATCATTCTGTTTATGGGGTTCTGCAATAGTTTCATTTGTAATATGTGTTGTTAAAATCTGCAAGAATCGTTACTTGCATTGTTTGTTCATAAATTTCAGTCCCAACAAAAGTTCATTCTTAAGTGGTCTTTTTCAAACTAGAGTAATTGAAATCAATCTCAGAAACTATTTGTAGTTGGTTTATTAATACTCGTCACTTGTTTATATTTATGAGAGACTAGTTTCAAAGGCATTCGCCTCCATTTTCAATCTCTTTTCAACTGGCATCTGTTGTTGTCTGCTCTCTCTCTCTGGTGGTGGAACTATGAACTGTTTTGTCAAATTATCTACTGGTGGGATTTCAAAGTTCATTACGCGATCCTTATTTTTCCATATGAATATGTTCTCCCATGTTGTCAATTTATTTTGGTTTATCACTCCTTTTAATAATTTTGGATTTGGATCAATGCCATTGTTTTCATTCCAAAAGTGAAATGCTACTGCTGACTTATCTTCTTGTTTCAATCTGATGTTTCTAAAGTGCTCTTTGACTCTGGTTATTAGATTTCTTTTAGTTTGACCTATGTAGCATTTTTCACAATTCTTACAACTTATCTGGTATATTCCGGATCTGTTAACTGATGGGATTTCATCTTCTGTTTTTGAATTTAGCAATTTTAAAATTGAGTGTCTATTAGTAGGTGCCAAGGTGATATTTTGTTCCTTGAAGATCTTTTTAAATTTATTAAATGTTTTTGGGTGATATGTGAATAAACTGAATATGCTGTTGCTGTCTTTTTCTTTTGTAAATGTGGTTGCTTCCTTAATGGTTTTCTTTAGTTTAGCTTTTCTAATTTTCTTCAACACCAAACTTTTGTTGTATCCATTTTCTTCTGCTATGTGTAGTATTGTTTTTTGTTCTTTGAAATATTCTTCTTTTTTCATGGGTATGTTAACTAGTCTGTGTGTAAGGCTGTTTATTATTGCATGTTTGGTAAATTCCAAATTTTATTTTTGTGTCATTCCTGATGATATTTAGATCCAAGAAAGAGAGTTGTCCATTGGTTTCCTTTTCTATAATGAATTTTATAGTCCTTTCTTGTAGATTGAGTAATTTTAATGCATCTTCTAAATGTTTATTCAGTACAATTGTAAAGATGTCGTCAACATATCTGTACCAAACTTTGAAGATCAATGGGAAGGACTTTTTGATTTGTGTTTCAAATGCACTCATAAATAAGTTAGCCAAAAAAGGTGAAAGTGGATTGCCCATTGATAAGCCTGATTTCTGCTTGTAGTGTTTTCCATTAAAGCTGAAGAAGTTTTGTTCAATGCATATTTTTGTTAGAGAAATGTATTCTTCTGTTTCTATTGCTTCCATTTCTATTGTAGTTAGCCACTTTTTTAACACAGTCTGTAATTTTTCTGTTGGTATGCTTGGAAATAAAGATGTGACATCAAATGACAAGAACAAAAAGAACAAAAGAACAAAAAATAATACTACACATAGCAGAAGAAAATGGATACAACAAAAGTTTGGTGTTGAAGAAAATTAGAAAAGCTAAACCAAAGAAAACCATTAAGGAAGCAACCACATTTACAAAAGAAAAAGAAAGCAACAGCATATTCAGTTCATTCACATATCATCCAAAAACATTTAATAAATTTAAAAAGATCTTCAAGGAACAAAATATCACCTTGGCACCTACTAATAGACACTCAATTTTAAAACTGCTAAATTCAAAAACAAAAGATGAAATCCCATCAGTTAACAGATCCGGAATATACTAGATAAGTTGTAATAATTGTGAGAAATGCTACATAGGTCAAACTAAAAGAAATCTAATAACCAGAGTCAAGGAGCACTTTAGAAACATCAGACTGAAACAAGAAGATAAGTCAGCAGTAGCATTTCACTTTTGGAATGAAAACCATGACATCGATCCAAATCCAAAATTATTAAAAGAAGTGATAAAATAAATTGACAACATGGGAGAACATATTCATATGGAAAAATAAGGATCACGTAATGAACTTTGAAATCCCACCAGTAGATAATTTGACAAAACAGTTCATAGTTCCACCACCAGAGAGAGAGCAGACAACAACAGATGCCAGTTGGAAAGAGATTGAAAATGGAGGCAAATGCCTTTGAAACTAGTCTCTCATAAATATAAACAAGTGACGAGTATTAATAAACCAATTACAAATAGTTTCTGAGATTAATTTTGACGTCACTGTTACTAAATTCCTCCAAACACAGAATTGAAACCAATATATTTTGTGCATAATTGTCTGAAATGTTACTTGATTGATCTTAATCAAAGCAGATTATGCCTATCTGCTATAGGTGGTAGTGCAGGACCATCTGCTGTTGACTGTCAAAAATGAGTGGGAATGTGCAGAAGGGAACATATACATAGTTCTGTAGTGTCTGTCATTTTGTATTAGGTTTGATGTAGTTTTTAGAAGCCACTTCAGCAATGAAGGAGCTATGTTGTTTAACCTTTGTCGTTTAACCTTTGTCAAGATGATGACCCAAGTGAGGATTATATGCTAGAAATACTAGAAGGTGTGTTGCAAAATAGTATTTAGACAATGATTATGCTGCCAAGCCATCCACATTGATGATGTCCAGGTGTAGCAGGCAGGCAGGCAGGCATTTTGAGTCAGCCCACTTATCACTGACTCTCATGTGCTGGAAGGTGACCGGCACATTGCAGAAGCCAAGCCCTTTTTTGTCAAAAATGTGGTGTTATCCTCGTCTGTAGGATCTAAAGCCACCTGCCAGTATAATTTCAAATCTAGGGTCAAGAATCACTGGGCACCAGCAAGTGTGTCCAAGGTGTTGTCAACCTGGCACAAGGGAAACCAGTCCTTTGAGTGACAGTGTTCGACTTCCTGAAGTTCATGCAGAAGCATAATTTGTGTAATAAATACGACTCATCTAAAAATTAATAATTTGTCTTCTTTTTCACCAGAACCACAGGTGACACCAAGGGCTGTTAGACTCTTTGATTATCCCCCTGGATGTCATTTCCTGCAGCATTTCCCGTACCATCTCAGCTACGCCAGAGAGACACGCTTTAAGGTGTTGTTGAAGGGCTTGCATATTTCCATTAGAGCACTCGTAATCACGTCTGCTTGGCTGAAGACTTACTGGTGCGTCTAAGTAGACACTGGACACTCTCCTGTTGAATTGCAGTTAGATAGCGGGCTACTCTCTCCAGTAACTCTTCCAGCCAAGGCATCAGGTCTTGCAATTGTGATGGCTGCACAGGTCTGTTGCATGATGTCACACCTGCAGCTGCTTATACTTCCATTCTGGCCTGTATGTCCCAGTCGGTGTATGAATGGATCAGCAGCCTCACAGGCACATACTCTTAACAAGGCAATAATGCCCTGGCAATACATGGTATGTCTAAAGGCATCTTCCAGTGCAGTACCAGGTTCCGTAATTGCTGTACCTGCAGATGCACCTTCAGGACCACCTCACTTCTTGCAGCACTACTACATCCTCCATCAATATCACCATGCAGATCTCTTGATGTTTGTTGGGATTTCAGAGTGTCACCTTGTTTTGGCTGAGGTGCAATATCCTCCTGTCAATGTTGACCATAACATCATGGCTTCTGAGGGTATCCAGTTGTAGTGTCGCCTTCTCAGCCATCATCATAACACTCACACTTACAATGCTCCGAACCAAGATCAACTCTAGCTAGTGCTCTTTCTCCATAGGCAAGGTGTTGCTTGATTCTGTCACTATTTGGTAGGGTCAAATGTATTTCCTTGACTGCAATCTCTTTGCTACATCAGGTCTGATCACAGTCATGGCTGCACCCATGTCTACCAGTAATTGGTAATGCTTACCCTGTACAAATCAATCTGCAATAAGATTGGAGAGATGTGTGGCATCACTCGAGGGATTTGCAATGATGGTCCCAGCATACTGGTAATCATTTACTTCCCTCATGCTTGTTGACCAGTTTTAGACAGTCCTTCATGAGGTGTCCTGGCTGGGTATACCCCAGCACACACCACTGTAAGTTTGTCGACATCCCTGGGTCTATCCTCCATTCTGGTCATATTGGGTGTTCCTGGATCTTGTGGTAGGGAAAGTTGTTACTTTGGCTGTTTACAACCTAAGAGCTGTCGTTAGTGTCTCATGGATGGATTGTACTCACCAAGCATTAGGTGCTCTTGTATTTCGGCATTTCACAACCTGTTGACAAAGGAGTAGGCAGCTTTCTTGGACATGTAACTAATGAGCAGGTGCACTGTAGCCCTACTTGCCAACTGTTTAACTGCCAGGGCAAACTCCTGCAGCATTTCCCTTAGCTGTTGCAGCCTTGACTGGAGCTGGCTTCTGTAGGCTAATGCCAGACAGTGGTTTCCAAACTGTTTTTAAAAGCCTCTCAGATGTCTCCACACACCGCTGAAATGGATTCCCGTTCATGACCACTACCACCGTGCCTGGAGGTAATCTATTAGCTATGTGGCCTGATCTGCAGACCATGGGGTTGTGATAGGCGACAGGAGTGAATTGTCGGCAGAAGACTTGAAAGATTGACACCTCATCATACTTGGGTGGTTTGATGTATACAAAAGTTACTTTCTATCTACTCATCTCAGCCTTCAAATTCGTAAAGTCTCGCTCAACATCTCTTCCATCATGATGTTCACTTTCTTCCAGGGTGTTAACGCATTGGTCATCTTTCATTTTTCCACCGAGTTGTTTTACATCTTACTCATAAATTTTAGTCAATAACTCCATCTTTTTCTTTTTCTTGGACATTTCTGTCTTCATTTCGTCCATTAGGGAATTTAAAATGTCATTTTCTTTTCATTTCTTCTTGCACTCCCTATTTTTTTTTATCTTGTTGATACTGGTTTTCACTCATTATTTCACTTCTTATTCTCTCCATTCCAGATTTCATTGTTGTTATTTCACTTTCCATTTTGTCCATTTTAGCCAATCACTTCTGAAGCATTTCCTTCACTTCTGCCACTAGTGTAACAAGATGAAAACACCACCAAGTTTGCTAAATTTATTTTATTTGACATCAAAATTGATAGCAGACAACGTACACTTGTCACTTTTGTCAGTACTCAGAGAAAGCACAACTGTAGTGCTATAATAATAATAATAATAATAATAATAATAATAATAATAATAATAATAATAATAATAATTATAACTATAATAATAATTATAATTATAATAATAATGGTTTATTCACTTATAGACATGAGATACATGTTTCAAGTTTCGGCGAGAAAGTATACATATTACAATATTGTAAATGATTAGTTACATACATAAAGATTTATAAATTTTACAGAGCATATACAGAGATTAATAAATAATGTAACTGTCTTCATGGTTAAAAAAAAAAAATCTTCGGTTTTCCCTTTCTTTGAGGAGGGTATCGCGGTTCTTCCTGTCCATTGGTCATAAGGTGAAGATCTCAGTAATATGAAACAGAAGATGTAATAAACTGTATTAGTATTTTCATATTTGTTATATAATGATTGAACATAAATAATAATAGTAATAATAAGAATAATAATTAATAAATATGTACTTATTTACTGATTTCAGAAATATATTTTAAAGATTATACTCACTTGTTGAAATTACTAGACAGATTGACAGTTTGATCTCCCATTTATACCCTCATTGAAATATTTACAAATTACATGTGTCAGGAAAAAAAAAAAAAACTTTTCAAATTACAATTGCAGATATTCATCTATTTCATAAAAGGCCCTCTCAATTAAGTAATTTTTTAAACATTTATTAAACTTGGAACCAGTTGATTGTTTAATTGTGGCTGGCAGCTTATTGTATAAAGTTTTTCCGATTACAAATGGATTTTTATCAAAAAATTTCTTACTCTTCGCTTCCCTATACATATTCTCTTTAGTTCTTGTGTCATATTTATGTATATTGCTATTACTCCTTATATTTGTAGTTCTCCTAACTAGTAAAATAATTCTAAAGATATATAATGCAACCACTGTAAGAATTCTTTCTTTTTTAAAAATTTCTCTACATGAATCCCTTGATTTTAATGAACAAACCATCCTTACACACCTCTTCTGCAATACCAGTAATCGTTTCAAATTTTCTTTAGACGTTGTACCCCATAATTCAATACCATAATTCAAATGAGGATGAATTATCCCATAATAAATCAATTTAAAATTAGGTTTGTCCAAATAGTGTGCCACGTAATTTAATAGATAGATACCCTTACTTATTTTATTGCATATATAATTTACATGTTTTGTCCATGATAAGTTTTTGTCAATATTCAATCCTAGAAATAAGTGATCATCTGTTGTATCTATTTCTTCATTTCCAATTTTAATTTTCATATTGTTGTACATGAAATTACTAATTTTAAAATATATTATGCTTGTCTTATTTAAATTATTAACTAGGTTGTTATTAACAAGAAATTTAAGTATTACATCTGTACCTGAGTGTATATCATTAGTTAAGTTGTCTTGATCTTTTCCCCAACAAATTATAGATGTGTCATCAGCATATGATACAGTTTTAACATTATTAATCACAGGTAAATTAATAGTGTATAATGTAAATAGTGTATAATGTAAATAGTAAAGGCCCAAGCACAGATCCCTGTGGGACTCCATATCTAACGGTTGCTAATGAAGACTCATATTTTGTTTCTATTTGGTTTAGTTTACATATTATTTCTGTACTTTGTACCCGGCCTTGTAAGTATGTGTTAATTAATTTACCTGCAGTCCCCCTTATACCATAATGTTCCAATTTTCGTAATAAGACTTGATCAACACTATCGAAGGCCTTTGATAAATCAAGAAAAATCCCCATTACTTGATTGTCATTTTCCATTTTGTTAATTAATTTGTCTATAAATTCTACCGCAGCAGTAATTGTAGAATAACCTTTTCGAAAACCATGCTGGGAATTAGATAAAATGTGTTTGTCCAAAAAACTTAAAATCCTCTTTAGAATAACTTTTTCCAGTAGTTTAGCAAAAGTATATGTAAGTCGGTGGAAATAAAGAACATTGTTGAGTTGGTGTAATTGGACTTTTCATTTCACGAACCCACAAAGTCACAATATGTTAAAGTAATTGGTCTATAATTACTCATATTAGTAACATCACCCTTTTTGTGTAATGGTTTTACAACCCCCTTTTTTAAACAGTTCGGAAAAATTCCTTCCCCTCTAGAGGCATTTATTAGATGTACTAGGATGTTAACTAATTCTTCCTTGCATTGTTTCAGAATTTTTTATGAAACTTCATCCCTCCCGCTCGAGTTTTTAGATTTTATTTGAGTAATAATTTTGATTAATTCTGTCTCAGTAAGAGGATTTAGGAACACTGTGCTACCAATATGCTTTATTCCCTCATTCTTATCCATTTTAACCGTTTTATTTCCCTTAGGCACCGCCACATTTATGAAGTATTCGTTAAATATATTACCAATGCTTACTGGATTATCAACCCTTTTGTTCTTATGATTAATTACAATGTTCTCTGAATTTTTACAGTTTTTCTTACTAGCATTTACTATATCCCCTAAAGCCTTACTTGTATTTTTTGCAGTAGCTACCTTATATTTAATATTTTCCGACCTTAAACTTTTGAGAGCAGCTTCATACTCTTTTTTGTAATGTTGATATTTATCATAATACAATTTATTACCATACTGTTTATAAAATATATACATGTCCTTCATTGATTCCCTAATCTTAATTACACTGGGGAGAAGGATTAATTTATTACTTTCTTTTTTGTGTTTATTTATAACCCGTTTTGGACACGAAGTATCGAAGTGTTTATTAAATATGAGATAAAACTTATATCATTTTTCATTAACACAGTCAGTATCATGTACTTCATCCCATGATTCATGTTTTAGCAACTTTTTGAACATATTTATATTATATGAATTGGTTTTCCTTGTTCTTGATTTTAAAATATTATCACTTCTAACAATAATTTTTTGAATTTTCATTATCTGTCCTTATGATCAGAAATAAAGCTGTCAAATACTTCTACTTTTATTTTTTTACTATCTATATTTGTGGCAATTTGATCTATAGCGGTAGCTGATGTCAAAGTAACCCTAGTCAGTATTTTAATATGCATTTTAATATTAAACATATTTAATAACTCTGTAAGTTTTGTATACAAGCTATTTCCATTGATAGAGTTTATATTTATATCACCTATTATTACAATTTTGTTACTATATACTGCTAATGTTTACTTATGACCCTGTTGCGCACAACAACTTGCACTGCTTCTTGATTCTCACAGAATGATTTGCTTGACTGACTAACCTGCTGGCTTCAGTACTCCCTTATATATCCCAAAGTCTTGGTGGAATTCTTTCTACAAACATCTGGAAATTGAAGTCTCTGGAACTGACAAATTGAAAATTCAGGACTTGTAGTGGCAGAACTAAGTCAGAACCAATCCTGACTTTGTGGCTGGCATCACACAATGAATGATACAGGAAGCATGTGATGATTATTATATACAATATAATTATAATTAAATACTAGCTGACCCAGCAAACTTCATACCGCCAATAAAAGTTGTCTGAACTTATATATATAAATAAAACAAATTTGGATTAGTTAATACAATTTTGTGCTTCATTGTATCAAGTCCTTAAACAACAGAATTTGGATTAGTTATTTATTCTGCAATTGGGTGAAGTTTCCATACAACACAGTTACAATTAAGTTAATGAATTTAAAGCTTTCTGGTAAACAATATTTTTTGTCTTTTCTCTGAGGTGCATAAATATATAAAGATGATGGTTTTCCGACGCGCAAACATGCGACACATCATTGTCCATGAGAGAAATAGGAAAACTCCAAGTTATTCTGCAAATTTCCAATGACTGCCCTTGTGATTTATTTATGGTCATCACAAAGGCCCGCCCGCCTCGGTAGTGTAGATGGTAGCATGTCTGCCTCACGTTCAAGAGGTCCCGAGTTCGAATCTCGGTCAGGGTGAGCTACCTGGATAAGCTTTTTCCAGGGTTTTCCCTTATCCTGATAGATTAATATCAGGTAACTCTAAGTTCCATGGACTCTGGACACATTTGAGCATCATTTCACCCATTTCATTCACCGTCCGATATGACTTAACGTGGAGGACGTAAAATTACAAAAAAAAAAAAAAAAAAAAAAAAAAAAAAAAAAAAAAAATCACAAAGGCCAAATGCACAGGAAATTGTAGACGCTTAAAATCAAAAGGTAAATCTGTTGTAATCATAGGAATTGCAGGATTGATATATCCTATCCTTTGTACTTTCCCTTGATGATTGTTGCCTCGATGACGTTATTCATTAGCTTTTTCACAGTTAGTCTCGTTCCATTACACAGTCGAGGTCAGTTAATTTTATGTAGCTTGATCACAACTGATGCCACTTTTAATTTTAAATTGTGAGGTAGGAGTCTAGGCAGTTCTAATGAATTTAAAAGCTCTGTGGGACAATTGATTACGTCATCCTGGTTTACAACTGTGTCAACTGATTTGTACAAAAACAACTCCCCCGGAAGAAATAGACACTGTAGAATGCAATTCTGACATACCAACATGACTATTAGCATTACCTGCATCTTGCTGCTCATCAGTGCTGTCAGCATGTGATGTAGCTCGTTGCACATTTGACTGACTTCTGTAACCTAAGTCAGGTTGTCCTCTCTTTGGCATAGTAAAAAAAGTTTCCACAAACTTCACAAAGTCACAAAGGAATTTAATTAATTTTGTGTCAATTCAATACACATTCACAAATTCACAAACATAAATTATAAATAAGGTATCCAAGGATTCACTCATATTTGACAACAATTGTCTGTGGTCAAATATTTATAGTGTTAAAGTGCGTTCAGAAATTAATTTTGTGTCTAATCTTTGAAAGGTGTATCATGATGCTGCATAAAAATATTTCAGTCTTGATAACAAATGATAAACGTTATTTAAAAAAATATGGTACATGAAATAGCTTTGAAGATTTTGTCAAGGAGTGGAATATCTTTCTACTTTGTAATGCTTTTATTTGTCGAAAATAGAAGGTGTAAATGTTACATAAAAGTTTGCGTGTAAGCTAAAACGAAATCTAGAAATTGTTCAATTACAAACTTCTTAGTGTATTTCCTAAATTTGGCCTTGTTATTTTAACTCATTTATTTGTGATTAATTTAAATAGATGAAATGAAATTGAAATTTTCCTATGAGTAAGGACTATGATACAATGAAGCACAAAATTAATATAATTTTGAGTCAAATTAGTACTCAATGCTCCTCTCGGGCTGTCCCTGTTTGAATCCCTGCCTTATGTCTTATGTATTTCTCTCTATGACTTCACACAAACTGACATAATTGGCATATGCTGTTTTACCTCTCTTTAATCCACTGTTTCCTTTTTATTTTCTCAATTGTTTAAATCTTCATTCCTTTGTTTTCACCTATGTCCATTTGCTGCCTAGCTTTTACTTAACTGTATTTATGTTTTTGTTCAATTAGTTTTTTCAATGTATTACATTTTCCACTTATCCGTTTTCCATTGTCATGTGGCTTCAAATGACTTAAGCTTCCTAAAAGTTTTATCTTTTTCTAATTCTTGTTCTTTAATACTTTTTGCCTTATTAACTGCTGATACTCTATTCTCCCATATACAACTATCATCTTTCTTTGTGATTTATTTGCCTGTTATAGTTTCAAACACCTATCCTTTCTCATCCTATTTTTTCCTACTTAAATCTGCCCCTCCATTCACTCTGTCTAGTCATATGATGCATAAGTTTTTCTAGTTCTTCCTCTTTTTGACCAGTTTCCACTTTTTCTATTTTTGCTTATTTCTGATAAGTATTGTCTTTCTGTACTGTCATTTTAAGTAACTTCTTCTCATCTTCTTCCTATCCTGCATATTTCCCTGCATTATCCTGCATATATATTAGTTAATTTTGGAATTGTTCTTCCAGATTATTCTCTCATGGCACCACTATACACTTTTTCTCCTGCGATCGCTTTCAACAGATGTGTATTCACTTGCTTCCTACCTCATACATTCTTCTCTTCTTTCTTGGAAATACTTTCACTTGACTACCCCTCTTCACCATCACCTCTGTTCTCCAGTTCCACTGTTTCAGTGCATACACTCTGTTGCTTGATATCTAGAAATTGAGAAATTGAGTTTTTATTGATGGATGCTCTACAACTACTGTGGTTCTCATCATCCCATTCTATATTAGGCGTGAAAGACTGCTTAATTTTGCTCAGAGGCCACTTTATCAGACTTGAGGTTCTTTTACTTGATAATGGTGTGGGAGAGAATCTTTATTTTAAAAAATAGAAATTGCATAGTGAATTTTTAAATACCACCAATCGATTCTGTCTTTAAGTATGTTTCATTTTCATTTTTGGTAATAAATACAAACATAATATGACACCTAGCAGCAGTAATTATGACAATGGGAAAAGCAAAGTGACTGAAGATGCAAATAATTTATTTGCAAAACTGTCTCTTGAATTCTGTGGAAATTTCATTAATTTTCTTAAAAAGATAAGTGAAGTTTGTGACAAATAATATATTTTACTGTAGTACAAGACCACTGGCTTTACTTCCCTTCTGAAGGAAGCTATCCTAAGGATTTTTATGACTGAAAAAAAATCACTTGCCTTTCATCAGGTTTGAACTTGCAACCTTGGGAGTCAGATACCCTTAGATCACAGAGGAAGACTGTGCATGCATGATGAGAACTATAACTAAAAAATAAATCCAATAAACACCAAACTTGATATCTTGTTACAACATTTCTTTGTATTCTGGCATCTCTAATTGTGTCAACACCTGAGTTTGCTAATTTGTTTCATTTCGTTCATTCCTTCTGCTATTTTTTCATTCACCCTGAGTTTAAAATTGGTAGTGTAAGCTAAACTAATTGTCCTTTATATACAGAAGAAGCTTGAAACAGTGACGTGTTAAGATATATTTACTTAAGATGAGTCAGTACTAGTAATACTAACATCACTTTTTTTTATTAATTTTTGTTAACATGTGTCATACGGGCCTGTGTTGTTTCTGTTGTGGTGGTTGCCTATAATGGTGGCATCATGTGGCAGTGAAATGTACTTCCAGAGGGTACTTGGTGGCTCACATTGCAGCCCCAGGACTTTTATGAGGCAGCTGTTCACTGCCTTGTGTCACAGGGGGACAAGTGTCTCTACAGCCAGGGTCAATACTTCTAACATACAGGTGCTGGTTTCTGTAATTATGCCTCCAGCTCGTTTCTATTTGAACGTACCTTTCAGATATGTTAATGACAGCTTTGCAATTGTTCCAATTAAACATTTAGAGGATGCATTACAATTACTCAATCAAGAAAAGACTATCAAATTTACAATAGAAAAGGAAATCAATGGACAACTTTCTTTCTTGGAACTAAATATCATCAGGAATGACACAAAAATAAAATTTGGAATTTACAGGAAGCCGACACAGAAAATTACATAAAAATCATAGCTTTAATCCAATTACACATAAACAAGCAATAATAAACAGTCTTACACACAGACTAGTTAATATACCCATGGATAAAGCAGAATACTACAAGGAACAAGAAGCCATACTTCACATAGCAGAAGAAAATGGATACAATAAAAGTCTGGTGTTTAAGATAATTAAAAAGAAAAGAAAACCATTAAGGAGGTAACGTCATTTCCAAAAGAAAAAGAAAGTAACAGCATATTCAGCGTATTCACATACTACCCAAAAACATTTCATAAATTCAAAAAGCTCATTAAGGAATAAAACATCAACTCGGCACCTACTAATAGATACTCAGTTTTAAAATTGCTAAATTCAAAACCAAAAGATGAAATCCCACCAATCAGTAGATCCAGAATATACCAAATAAGTTGTAAGAACTGTGAAAAATGCTACGTAGGTCAAACTAAAAGAAATCTAAAATACAGAGTCAAAGAGCACTTTAGTAACATCAAAATGAAACAAGAAAATAAGTCAGCAGTAGCATTTCATTTTTGGAATGAAAACCATGACATTGATCCAAATCAAAAATTACTAAAAGGATGATAAACCAAAATAAACTGACATGGGAGAACATATTCATATGGAAAAATAAGAATAGAGTAATGAACTTTGAATTTCCACCAGTTGATAGTTTGACAAAGAAGTTAATAGTTTCAC
This sequence comes from Mantis religiosa, assembly GCA_030765055.1. Taxonomy (NCBI): domain Eukaryota; kingdom Metazoa; phylum Arthropoda; class Insecta; order Mantodea; family Mantidae; genus Mantis; species Mantis religiosa. Next base: position 182,382,481 of record CM060948.1, on the reverse strand, counting down.
CTTCAGAGAGAGGAGAGCGGATGGCAACAGACAGTTGGAAAGAGGTTGATAAAGGAGGTGATGGCTCCCAAAACTAGTCCCTCAAAAATATAAAATGTGACGAAGTATCAAAAAAACCAACTACAAATAGCTTTTTCAATTAATTTGGATTCCACTGTTACTAAATTCCTCCAATCACGCATAACTAAAGCTTGGCTGGTTCAAAATAATTCTTTTAGCTCACCATGTCAATAATTAAAATTCAAGTTCCAAATGATTACAAACAAGTAATAATGGCAATTACGTTTACAACATGGGAGAACATACTCATATGGAAAAATAAGGACAGAGTAATGAACTTTGAAATCCTGCCAGTAGATAGTTTGACAAAGAAGTTAATAGTTCCACCGCCAGAGAGAGGAGAGCAGACGGCAACAGACAGATGGAAAGAGGTTGATAATGGAGGTGAAGGCTTCCGAAATTAGTCCCTCAAAAATATAAAATGTAAGTGACAAAGTATCAAGAAAACCAACTACAAATAGCCTTTTCAAGCTTATGTTGTTGAGAGAGAACAAACAGTTTACTTTTCCATTATTCTGTAGAATGCTGTTGTCAGCAGAATGTGAGTTGTCACATGTTTATGATTGTGTTGCTTTGAAATGTGGAACAGTGTTTGGTGTTCTTTGATTTATCCTACAGAGTTCAAAACAGTGTTGTTCATACTTATTTGCAAAATGCACAAAATTAAACATTCTGGTAATAGACTTACACTTTTACCTTAAACATTCTTGCTGTTAACTTTACAATCATGTCTGTTTCAGATAATCCATGGGTGGCTTATTTTATCGTCCCTCATGCTGCTCTTCATCTTCTCATATCTTTACCTAGAGTAAGTAGCCACTATATTTTAATAGAATAAATGTTAAAACAGTATCACTTTTGCATAATGATGGGACAATATCAGTATTTCTTGAAACTCTAAACCAATACTTATTAATAAGCACCAATCCTTAATACTCACTTAATAAAAAACTAACACTGACAGCTTGTTCACTGAATTATGTTCTTATTAGTTGTTTTCCATTTATAAAAGCATGTAACCAATTTTGTTTTTGATCGTTGTTTTCAGATGTTACGGTATCATGTTCTGACAGCAACAGGAAACTCGTTCATTACTTTTTTAACAGAGGTTCTGTAAACTTCTCTGGGTGTGTGCATGTAACATGCTACTTTAAATTTATTGTGTTACAAAAATATTTTTCTACATATCCCTCCGCTGCTCAGTTATTAGTACTCTCTACTTCAAACATTTTAGATTTACAGTAAATGACCATGGCCGCTTATCTAGTGTAAGCTCCTCAATTCCTAAAGATGCTGAGTGGGCACCAGTCCTATACCCGGGACTTAAAATCTGCACCCCATGGGTGGGATCGAACCCCCCAGACCGCTTTCCGTGGCCAGGGACCAAGGCATGCGGCCTTAGCCCGTTACACCATAGCGCAGGACAATAATAATAATAATAATAATAATAATAATAATAATAAATATTAATATAATAGTAATAATAATATTTTAATAATATTTTATTGCCATTAAGCTGAGTACAGCAATAGACGTCAACAATATTTACAAGTTATACAAAACAATACTGTAAACAATAGAGAAAGTAGTAGTCTTACAATTATACACAATTTTACAAAGTTTTACAACATATTTTGTATATTAAATTTAAAGGGAGTCGATTAATGACACTAAAAAACACTTACTTTTAAATTTCCCAAAACATGTTTCAGAGACTATTTGCCTCCATTGTGAACCAGATGTCGACTGGTTCTCAGTGGTGTAGCTGACAATATTTTGCCATGGGTCTCCTCTGGTGGTGGTTCGAGGAAGTTGCTGAACTTGTTTAGTGTCATTAATCGACTCCCTTTAAATTGAATTCATTACAACAACACTGTTTTCAACACTTCCATGAAAGGAATTATATTTTGTATATTTTAGCCTAAGCTCAGGAAAAACTACAAACATTAAAAGCTTAATACAACAATAGTTGGGTTGTATCCAAAACAGTACTTAATAATTTAGCATAAATATTACCATAACAGTAGAGAAAATACAGACATATATGGTGTATAGTCTAGCTGCAGAAACTAACTAAAACAATTATAAGTTGTTTTATTTATTTCCCTCAAAATATTCTGTATTGAATAGTATGGATTAGAAACTAACCACTCATATAATCTACTTTTAAATCTACAACCCAATGATTCTGTTAATGCTATTGGTAAAGTATTATACAGTTTTATGCCCAAGATTTCAAAGCTGTTTGATGTTTTGGGAAGCCTATGAGATCGTAGGTTAAGTTGGTAGTTATATATAGTATTATAGCCATGTATGTTTAGTCTGTAGAATTGGTCTGATACGTTAATTTTTACGTATATGAGTGCAATATGAATGTATAGGTTAATCACAATCATTACTGTAAATTTTATGAATAGAGGGTTACAGTGTGCAGTTTTTCTGAATCTGCAATAAAATCAATTATCTTTTTCTGTAGTAATAGGATATTAGAGACATGACTGCTGCTTCCCCAGAGTAGAATACCATATGATATTATAATATGAAAAAAAGCATAATATGCAGATCGTATATATGGCTAAGGTACATGGTTTTTTAAATTCCTAATTAGATGTATAACTCTGGAGAGTTTAGCTGTCATATAGTTGATGTATGGTGCCCATGAGAGCTTGTTGTCCACAGTAACCCCTAAAAATTTAACTTCGGTTGAACAATTTTCTACCGAGATCTCACGAAAATTAAACATAAGTTGTTGAGTTTTACTATCATTTAATAAGAAGCCATTGGGTCATTGTGCTAGCGTGAGTTAAGGTATCTTCTGTTATTGTTTTAAGGCTCTGATAATCAGTGCTCGTGTTAAGCAAAGTGGTATCATGTGCATATAGAACCGTGTGAGAAGTTAGAAAGGAAGGCAAATTGTTAATCATTAATAAAAATAATAATGGCCTGAGAATGAAACCCTGTGGGATGCCCCGATTTTAGCTTCACCATTTTGGATTTCTCACTTCCAATACACACAATTTGTTTACGATTAGCTAAGTATGTTTCAAAGAGCTTTAGAGCAGTGTCATTTACACCATAGAATTTTAGTTTAATAAATGAATATGCTCTACACAGTTGAATGCTTTACTTAAATCATGGAAAGTGGCCTGGACAAGACTTTTAGTTTTGAAAGCATGAAGGACATTTTTAACAAGAGAAAATTGCATCGGTCGTTGACCTGCCGTTTCTGAACCCAAATTGTTCGTCACTTACTATCTCATTTCATCTAAATAACTACAGAGCTGTTTGTACATGATCTTTTCCAGCACTTTTGAGAATACCGGGACTAAAGATATTGAATAGTAACTGGGCGGACAGTTTTTATCGCCCTTTTTATAAATCGGGACCACCCTTGAAAATTTCATTGCAATCGGAAATTTTCCTTCAACAAGGCATCTGTTCACACAAAATGTAAGTGGGTATAAGATACATTCTATTGCCTTCTTTATGAGATTACTGGATAAATCATATTGTCTACACTATCTGATGCCTTAAGACAATTTACAATGTTTTGTACATGATCCGCACTGACTTCTTGGAACACAAAGCTACCCAGACTGTTTTTGTTTTAGTAGTGTTCAAGAAGTTCACCAATAGATTCCTTCAGCTTTACTATGCTTCGACTGATTTTTTCTACTGAGCTAATGAAAAAATTGTTCAAATCATTTGTTGCTGATATTCTAACACAATTTTAGTGTGACATGCGGTGAGCAAGTAGTATATGCATGTTTTATCTTCTGCTAATGCTGCAGTAAACATAATACTTTGCTGCTTGTTGCTTTTCTGCTAATGCTGAAATAAACACAATGCCTTTACATTTGTTGCTACTCTTGTAGAAAGTTACAGATTGTGAATTGGCAAGTTTCTTTGCATCCTATTTGTGGCAATTTGCCTTGGTTTACATGTGTTTGAGTCCATGTATCTGAACATGTGTTGTGAGCATTTGCAATTGTGTTTTAATGAATGTTTAATTATGTCTAAATGTAGTGCCAAATATAGTGCAAACGAAAACCTAAATGTGCTCAGGAACCAAATAAAACTATATATGATAAAGGCATTCCAATTAAAGGACAGGTATGGGAAAGATATACCAAGAGTAGTAAATATTATACTTCATATCAGGACTTACTTCATATATATATATATATATGAAGGTGATGGCGGTGGCAACATTATCTATCAAGCAAGCAGCAGCAGCAACAACAATGATTCAAGTGATTCGGATATAAGCAGCATTTCCCCACTACAATAAGCATCAGAATTTCATAGGTATACCTCTTTTGTTAGGATGATCTTTACATTGATGTATTCTTGCATGCTCTATCCTTTGCATGTAGAATGATGACTTTACTATTGTCTTTGTATATAGTATTATAAATAATAATAATAATAATAATAATAATAATAATAATAATAATAATAATAATAATAATAATAACAATAATAATAACAATAATAATACCCACTGCAGTACCAAACAAATTACCTTCGTACACATAATCCTAATGCGCTCTCCACATGTCATCAATAAGCTGCAACGTTGCCTCTCTCCATAAAAAATGTCAATCACTTTCTAGATTGGCGACCAGTATAAATATCTTATAACCCTTTCCCTTCATCTTGTCTTGCCTTGCAGCGAGCAGACGCATAATAATTTCTGTCTCTTTTTAAGGGAGGTGCTGAGAGCATATAATGTGCCAATGGATTATATCTCAATTAGTTTATTGATGTGGAACTTCGGAGTTGTTGGCATGATATGCATTCATTGGCAGGGTCCACTAAGGTTGCAGCAAGCTTACTTGATATTTGTAGCTGCACTAATGGCATTAGTGTTTATCAAATATCTGCCAGAATGGACAACGTGGGTGGTACTTGGAGTTATATCAGTCTGGGGTAAGTGTAGCAACACATTTTAGATTTAACCTTGAGATCTTTAACTAAGCTGAAGCTAGAATTTTGGTAGTATAAAACTTAATCCAAGATTATTTCACCTGGAAGTAAAGTCAGCTTGTCTGGTTATTTTCTCAAGTTAAGTTGGAATAAGGTCATCATAACCTTCATAATAAGTTAATTTATGTGTAAAGTAAAGAATAGTTCGAGATTTAACTGTATTGGAACACCGCAGTGAAGCGAAATAATTATTAATTTATAGATGAGTCATATTTATTACACATCTGCTTCACTTTACGTGCCTATTTTGAGGACATGTTTGTGAAACATGACCTCAAAATAGGTACATAAAGCGAAGCAGATGTGTAATAAATACGACTCATCTATAAATTAATAAAGAATAGTTATTTGGAAAATGCTATTGCTAATTTTGTGTTGAAAACCCTGCATATGAATATTTTACATAAATCATTTACTTAATGCTTTGTTATGTGTATAGAGCAAGATATTCTTATCATTATGGAGCTTTGTTGGAAAACAAAGATTTTCAGGTTGCTTCATTACAACTTTAGAAGAGACCCTTTGATTTAGCTTAGTATTTCATTTATTTTCATTTATTTGCCATTGAAAATTATAATTAATTCATGAGATCATCAATATATTATAAAATACAGCATAACCCAATGCATAAAGCAAAAAAAAATATATATATATATATGTGTGTGTGTATATATATATAATTAGTATGGAAGCAAACCAAAGTAATTCCCATTTCTAAATCTGGAAATGCTAAGATGGTAAACAACTATAGGTCTTTTGAAAGTAATGAGTCGGCATTTCAAACACAAACATCACTCAGAATATCCTTACTTGCCTTCTATCTTTCAAGTAAGAATCCTTCAAGTTTACTCAAGTCTACTATCCTTCAAGTATTTTGAGTAATGTTTGTGTTTGAAATGCCGACTCATTACTTTCAAATGACAAATAATTCATTGTTTCTAACCTTCTACTTCATAATAATAACTATAGGTCTATTGTACTTCTGTCTGCACCAGCAAAACTTCTTGAAAGTATTATTTACACATACATATTAATTTAATCACATCTAGTTAGCTATTTCGCTGTTGCAACATGGATTCATGCCCAAGAGATTTACTGTTACAAATCTTTTTAACTTTCCTGAATTTGTATCACTAGAACTAAATCGGTTTAAGCAAGTAGATATAATATATACAGATTTCCAAAAGGCATTTGATAAAGTTGATCATGACTGTTTACTTACTAACCTAACAAAATTGGGATTTTCTCTTCCATTAATGAAAATATTTTGGTCATGTTTAAAAGATAGATCACGAAGTAGGTCAATAAAAGATAGATCACAAGTAGGTCAATATAAAAATTGCAAATCATACTAGTTTAAGATTCATTCAGGAATTTCTCAAGGTTCCAACCTCAGTAAGAGCGACTGGACGGAAATCAGGAGATCCGTTGTTCAAATCCCAGCCATGGCACTGAATTTTTCAGGTTGACTCTATCTGTCCAAAACCTTAGCCTATGTACGGCTAGTATGAAGAAATGATTAATTTCCATCAATTAACCTATATAATAAGAGTTAAATGATGAAGCCTGGGATTCAAGTACTTAAGATAGTAAGTCACCACAAACAGTGTATCTCGAATATGAGAGCCCCAAGTGGTTTACTGGGAAAGTATATGAGTCAATTGGAGAATTGAATGTCATGACAGCAAGTTGGCCATGGTAGCTCAATGGGTAAGAGCGACTGGACAGAAACCAGGAGATCCATGGTTCAGATCCCAGCCATGTCATTGAATTTTTCAGGTTGACTATCTATCCTAGGCCCTTTGTTATTTTTCTGTTATATAAATGATTTACCTGCTGTCGTTAAATATTCCAAAATATTAATGTTTGCTGATGATGTTAAATTATATAAAAGTGTACAGAGTGAACTAGATTGCATAGAACTTCAACATGATCTGACTCTTTATATATCTGGAACAAAGCTAACAAGCTCCCATTTAACATTAGTGTGTTAAAATGTCCTTCACCAGAAACAAAAATCCCTTTATATTTCTTTATAAAATCAACAGAACACCACTAGCTGAAGTGGTTGAAAACAACGATTTAGGAGTAAATTTTACTACAAATCTCAAATTTAACAGACACATTGAAATAATTGTAACAAAATCACTAAAATTTCTAGGCGTCATTATTCGAAATTCACATACATTTAAAGAAAAATCATTAATTTTACTTTACAACTCCATATTAGACTAAAACTTGAATATTCATCTATTATTTGAAATCCCAGAATCACAAACTATATCAGTTTAATAGATAAAGTACAATCACAATTTTTAAGAAATGTATGTTACCCTACATACACATTATGAAACCTTATTAGAAATACTTGAATATAAAGCTTTAAGTTTCAGGAGAGACATAGCAGGATTGATATTGTTGTATAAAGTGTTACATTCTACTATTGATAATATTAATATTACTACAAGTTTACTCTTTTATGCACCAAATAAAATCAGTAGATTTAGGACCTGTATTAGGATCTCTCATTAAGGTGTTGGTTAACGGTTAAGTTGGAGTTACATGCAGATGTCGGTATTACGACCCTCAGTTAAGGGCTAACTGAGAGTTATTTCTGGTGGTAAAGTAACCCTCATCTCGAGTAGCGGCAAGTGAGATAACTTGGAGTTTACCTTCACACACAAAAAAGAACCTGGCGTACCCCCAGTCCAGTTTGAATGTTGACAGCAATTCTGAGGATGAAATGTTGTCCCAGTATTTATTTAATAGAAGAAGAGCTAAAGGAATTAGAATGCGGTTAGTTCATGGAGACACATTCCAAGCAGACTCAACCCAGCAGACCTGCTGTTTAGAGGATGTTCACCAAAACAGCTTTGGAGGTCTAAATGGTGGGAGGGTCCGTCTTGGCTTAAAAGTAAAGAAGAATGGGTCTTTGACTGTCCTGAAGCAGTGTTGGAAGAAGTCAACAGGGAAAGAAGGAAAAAAATTGTAGCAGCCAAGAGCACTGTAGTGAAAATGATCTTACTACAACTAAGCTCTCGATTCTCTGGGTACATAAAAATCGTTAGGACCATTGCTTGGATTTTGAGGTTTAAACAAAGTAATCACAGGAATCAGCTTCAAAAATTGGTAGCAAGGAATTTCTGAATGTGGGAAAGAAGCTGTTCTACCTTATCCAGAGTGAAACTCTTCATGAAGAAGAAAGAAAGGAGCAGTTGAATCTGCAGGTGTTCACAGACAATGAAGGAATTATTCACATGAAGTCTGATTCTGACGACACTCCAGAGTATACCTATCTAATTAATTTTGAGAGTATTAATTTGAATTTGTGTTTGTTATGCAAAACTGCCTTTTGCAAGGTGGAGAATGTGGAGAACGAGAGTTACATCTTGTGCAAAAATTGATTTTCAGAGAAAAGAGATAGTGTTTTTTATATAGTTTCCTTGGTTATAGTTATGAAGTTGATATTGAATTGTTTTAAATAAAATTGTGAAAAGCTGTGCTGAAAAGTAAAAGATTTTTATCCCAAAAGGAACATTCCCCTATTTGAATGCTCAGCACTAATAATCACTCATCCAAAAGACAAATTATTTGGTCAAATGCATATTCTCACTTATATGCTTTGTTTCACAGATTTGGTAGCAGTCCTTACACCCAAAGGTCCACTCCGTATTTTGGTGGAGACAGCTCAGGAGCGAAATGAACAAATATTTCCGGCCCTTATCTATTCATGTGAGTATTAGCATTTATTCCTTTCTTGGAAGTGTTGAAAACAGTGTTGTTATGATAAATGAAATTTAAAGGGAGTCGATTAATGACACTAAACAACACTTTTAAATTTTTCCGGAACACGTTTCAGAGGCTTTGCCTCTATCCTCAGCCGGCCATCGACTGGTTCTCATTGGTGTAGTTGACGATATTTTGTCACAGGTCTCCTCTGGTGGCAGTTCAAGGAACTTGCTGAACAAATCTTTCTGGGGGATGTCGAAATTGAATACTTTGTTCCTATTTTTTGAAATGAAGATTTGTTCCCATGTGGATAGTTCTTGTTTTCCTGATGTACGTTTTAGTAGTTTTGGTTCTGGATTTATGTTGTGGTTTTTTTCCCAAAAATGTGTGGCAAATGCTGATTTTTCTAATTGTTTATATTTTATGTTTCTAAAGTGTTCCTTTGTTCTTGTTTCTAAATTTCTTTTGGTTTTTCCAATATAAATTTGACTACAGTCATTGCATTCAATTTGATATATACCAGATTTTAACGATATGTAGATGACATCTTTGCAATAATACCAAAAAAACACATCAGTGATGCACTAAAACTTTTAAATATCCAAGAAAAAAAGCATCAAGTTCACTGTAGAAATAGAAAAAGATGAATATTTACCATTTTTGGATCTAAAAATAATATGAGGAATAAAAACAGACTAAACTTTGGCATTTACAGAAAACCAACACAGACAGACAACTACATAAAAGCTAATGGCTACAACCCAAGATCCCACAAACAGGCAATCTTCAATAGTTTAGCACACAGACTGGTAAACATCCCTCTCACAGCAGAAGAATACAAAACAGAATACAACAAAATAATTGAAATAGCACAAAAAAATAACTTTCCCAAATCATTATTAGTGGACAAAAAAGTGAACTTAGCAAAAAAGAAGAGGCTACTAAAGGAAACTACAACCCTCTCAGCTACAGAAACTAATATGATTTTCAAAAAATTCACTTACCATCCATGGGCCTATGATAAATTCAAAAATGTCTTCAAAAAACAAAACATTCAACTAGCACCAGTCAACCATTTCTCCTTAAAAAAAACTAATTTGCTCAAACATCAAAGATGCCATTCCATCTAACAAAAATCTGGTATATATAAAATTGAACGCAATGACTAGTCAAATTTATATTGGAAAAACCAAAAGAAATTTAGAAATAAGAGCAAAGGAACACTTTAGAAACATAAAATATAAACAATTAGAAAAATCAGCAGTTGCCACACATTTTTGGGGAAAAAACCACAACATAAATCCAGAACCAAAACTACTAAAACATACATCAGGAAAACAAGAACTATCCACATGGGAACAAAAGTATTCAATTTCGACATCCCCCAGAAGGATTTGTTCAGCAAGTTCCTTGAACCGCCACCAGAGGAGACCTGTGACAAAATATCGTCAACTACACCAGTGAGAACTAGTCAATGGCCGGCTGAGGATGGAGGCAAAGCCTCTGAAACATGTACCGGAAAAATTTAAAAGTAAGTGTTGTTTAGTGTCATTAACCGACTCTCTTTAAAGTTAATTTACACAAAATTGTTTTACATTTTTTAAAATCTTAAACAGACATTTCAAAATTTACAAACAACTTTTGTTTGATTTGTTAGCAAGTCGTGCCATGTTTTGCTACTTAAAATATCTTCCACTCGGCTAATGTTTCTCTCTGTCTTCTGTTATATCGAAGTATGCACTTACTGCATAAAATTTGCAGGTTCTGTAGGTAAGTTTGATCACTATGTTATCCTCATTAGAAAGTTGTGTGATTACTACTGCATCCATTTTGTGATTGTTTATAATTATAGCTGCTCTTTTTCTTCCAATGCTACTAACATGAACCCTGAGTGATTTGGGTATTCCAGCGGGGTAATTATTGGGTTCTTGTATGAAGGCTATGTCCACATGATTCTCGTTCATTATATTTATTAGATTACTTGTCGCCACACGCTTATGTTGTAAATTAACTTGTATACAATTTATACACTTCATATTTGTTTTTAAGTAATTATGAGCCATGTCAGTCATTAATTCTGTCTGTGTTTCTTTTCAATGTGGTTTTGTAGCATGTACAGTTCCTGTCCAGCGATGAATGGTTTACGTTTACTGGTATGTCATTGTGTTTATTATAATTAGTGCAATTGATGCAGCAATAGTTCTTTTCTTGTGCTATCTAAGAAAGATGGCGGCAAGTAACATGAAAGTTATGCATTGCTGTACAAATAACAGACAAATTAATGAGTTTAACATTTGTGAAGGAGCTAATATGGTCATAAATGGTGAAACCATACTTAAATGTAGTGGTACAAGTGAAGATAATGAAATACTGAACAATATGGAAAAACCGTATTTAAAACTAGATGGAAGCCGAACATGTATTACGTGTGAAAGTGCTGCGTCCCTACGAATGATAATTGGAATTTTAAAAAAGGACCTGGATATAGCTGATGAAGAGAGGTATAGGCTAAGAGAAGAAAATAGCAGCTTAAAAAAAAAAAAAAAGAGATAACTATATTGGTAAACACACGGGGAAATGCAGACCAGAAATATGAAAATGTGCCTACAGATCGTAGCAATGAAAACGAATCAAACCTCTGGACCGCTGTACAGGGTAATAAAAAGGGGCATATTAAAAATAAAAGAACCCCAGTCAGACAGATGCAAGTGATGAGTAAAATGCTGCAAAGAAACAAAAATTTACCGCTGCAACAGAGTACACAAGAACCTAATCTCAACATAATGAAAGTAAAAAAAAAAAAAGTGTTTCAGAAACATCTGAAGACTCTGACGGGTAAGGATGTCCCTCCTGCTGTTTTGTATGAAAGAAAAACAGCGATAATAATGGGGGACTCCATGGTTCTACATGTTGGGAAATACATAGAAGCTGACGCCATAGTGTACTGCTGTCCTGGATCCGGAATACAGCATCTTGAGAGGAAGCTACAAGAAAACAGAGATGACCCGGATGTTGTGCATTTAGGTACAAATAATCTAAATTCATCCAGTTCCCCAGAAGAAATCATGGACAAAATGAACCACATCGTGACAGTGACAAAGGATTTATACCCCAAGGCAAAAGTGTGTGTTAGTGGGGTGTTACACAGAAGAGACCAGGACTTACGATATGTGGACGCTGTGAACTCTACACTAGACTGGGTATGCCTAAAAAATAACTGCATATTTGTAGATGGTAATGTTTGGATCGGGGAGTATGATATTGGGTGGGATGGCCTGCATTTAAACAGAAGGGGAACTGAGAAATTTGTTCGACTAATGAATAGGATGATACAACATATTAAATCAAAAAACTAGATTCAAATTACAGCGGTAGATTAAAAGCAGGTGAAACAACAACAAATAGAATTATTAAATTTTAGATGAGTCGCGTTTTTTACACATCTGCTTCACTTTCGTACCTATTTTGAGGACATGTTTCGCAAATCTTCGCTTGCATCTACGGCTCTTGTGCGACTGACGCTAGATCCAGCGGTGTGGGTAATTCTGGGGTTGTTGCTGCCATCTGTTGATTTAGTGATGAACTGAAAAGTGGGATTCTCTTCTAGCGGGATTTCAAAGTTCATTAGTTGGTTTTTATGTTTTTCTATGTATATCCTCTCCCATATGACGAGTTCACTATGTTTTTGTACGTATTTTAGTAATTCTGTGCTATCTTCAATTTCATGATTTTCAGACCAGAAATGAGCTGCTATTGCGGACTTATCAATATTTTTGTATCTTAAGTGCCTGAAGTGTTCTTTCTTTCTAGTGCCTATGTTCCTTTTTGTCCTTCCTATGTAACTTTTTTCACAGTCTTTACACTTAATTTTGTAAATGCCTGACTTTTCCTCTGGTTTTATCTTATCAGTATTATTACTGTGAAGTAGGTTTTTAATGTTGTAATTGTTTTTTGGTGCCAATGTTATATTGTATTTCTTGAATATTTTTTGGAACTTTTTTGTGGCCCAGGGGTGGTAAGTAAATTTAGCAAATCTAGTTTCTTGTTTTATTGGTGTGAGAGCTGTGATCTGTTTTAATTTCTTTTGAAGTTTGAATAATTTTAGTTTTTTATCTACAAGGTTTTTTCCATATCCATTTTTAATTGCAGTTTTTAAGATTTGATGGTATTCGTTTTGATATTCTTGCTGGCTGAGAGGTAGATTTACTAATCTGTGTGTCAGACTGTTGATGGTTGCATGTTTGTGTGGAATTGGGTTGAAACTATTTGCTTTGATGTAATTATCTGTGTGTGTTGCTTTTCTATGAATGCCAAATTCTAGTTTTTCATTGCCTTTTTTGATTTTAAGGTCTAAAAAAGGTAGAGTACAGTCCTCTTCAGTTTCTACTGTGAATTGTATGCTGGGTTCTTGCAGGTTGAGTAGTTTCAAAGCATCATCTATTAGTTTGTAGGGCACTATTGCAAAGATGTCGTCTACGTATCTGTACCATGTTTTAAACATATGAGGGAAGGCTTTAGTAATATGTGTTTCGAAAAAGCTCATGTATAGATTGGCCAAAAATGGTGATAGCGGGCTTCCCATAGCTAGTCCTGAAATTTGTTTGTAATATTTTCCATCGAAGACAAAATAATTTTGATGTATACATAATTCAGTCATTGCCACATATTCTTCTATTGCATTGGCATCCAGGTTTATAGAATTTAGCCATTTTTTCAGTTGAATCAAAAGTTTGTCTAATGGAATGCTAGGGAAGAGGGAGCGGACATCAAAGGATACTAAAGTGTCATGAGGTTTTAGTTTAAGATTTTGAATTTTTTCTACCAGGTCTAAAGAGTTTTTTATACTCAGAGTATGGAATTGTGGAAAGGACTGAAATTTTTTTTGGTTAGCCATTTTGCCAGAAGGTAAGTAGGAGTGTTTATATTATTTACAATGGGTCTCATGGGTATGTTGGGAAGAGCCGTAGATGCAAGCGAAGATTTGCGAAACATGTCCTCAAAATAGGTACGAAAGTGAAGCAGATGTGTAAAAAACGCGACTCATCTAAAATTTAATAATTTTTCGCTTCACTGTGGTGTTCCAATACAGTTGAATCTCGATATAACAAATAGAATATCTACTAGTATAAATTGCCCCTTTGTGATACCACACCCTAGTGTGCCACTACATGCAAATGAGGGAATTAAATTATTGCATCAAAATGTACAACATATCAGTAATAAAGTACATAGTGTAGAGTTAGTATTAAATGAAGTTAATCCACATGTAGCAATTCTAACTGAACACAGTCCAGTGGAAAATAATGTAAATATGTACAAAATTCAAAACTATATAAGCAGACTCTGCAGAACAAATCACAAGGGTGGGGCTGTAGCTATATATACCAAAAATGGGCTCATATACAAGAAAATGTCTAAGATTTGTAATATGAGCATTGAGATGGTTATGGAATTGGCTGCTATTAAGATATGTTGTGATGAATGTACCTATGTAATTCTAGAAGTGTACAGATCTCCAGGCACTTGAGTGACACATTTTATTGAATCCTTTGATGGTGTACTAAATAGTGTACTGCAGTCCAATATAAATTTGATTGTATTAGGTGACATAAATATTAACTCAGCCAATGAAAATAGAGATTATGTACAATTAATGGATTCCTTAAAAACATATGATCTAAAAGATGTGATAAGCACTCCAACTAGGGTTACATCTCACTCTTCTACTATTATTGATCATATATTTACCAACATTAAAACTGGGTACTTATCAGAAGTTGGTAACTATCATCTATCAGATCATTATGCACAAATTATTCAAATAGATAGTATCACTGCCAATACAATTGACAAAAACTATGTGTGTTAGCTACCGAAATACAAATGATCAAAATGTTACTAAACTCAAACATGCATTGGAACATGAAACATGGCAGACGATGTACTCAGTGGAAGGAGTTAACTTGGTGGGAAAATTTTTATAATACTTTTAACATACATTTCAATGAAGCATGTTCAATTATTAAAAAAAGGGAGAATGCTTGTAAAAGTAAAAAGGTAATGCTAAATTCTGAGGGAGTGCATTTGAGAAATAGAATTAAGGATGCATATGATTGGTACAAATTAACAGGATGGGAACAGTATAAAAATAAATACAAAAAAGTGAAAGAGGATTTTCATAAATATTTAGTTGCAATCCAAACATTGCAATATAAACAACAAATAGATACTTGCAATAATATTACTAAGGGTGCCTGGAATATCATAAATAAGGCAAAATTAAAACCAAAAAAGCATGAAAATATTGTAATAAATAATAATGGAAAAATTAAGAAAAATCTAGATGTTATATGTAGTATTTTTAATGAACACTTTTTAAATGTTACAGCAACAAGAATTCCCAAACCAAACAATGTTTTGCCAGTTAACAATAAAGTGTAAAATGTAAGAGATAGTATATATTTAAAACCAACTTATGAAAAGGAAATAATAGAAATTATTAATACATTCGATAACAAACAATCTAGTGGTTGGGATGGTATAACACCTAAATGTCTAAAACAATCTAAACAAGAAATAGCAAGGCCATTGGTACATTTGATAAATTACTCTATAGCAAAAGGGGAGTTTCCAAACTGTTTGAAAACAAGCATAGTGTGCCCTATATTCAAAAAAGGAGATAAAACCCAAGTAACAAATTATCGTCCAATCACGTTAGATTCCACATTAGCCAAGCTGTTTGAAAAAGTATTGCTAGTTAGGCTAAATAAATTTCTAGCTCACAATAATGTTGTTAGACCTACACAGCATGGTTTTTGAAAGAACTGCTCAACTGTAACTGCTACAGCTGAATTTCTTGGAGATATTATAACCAGACTAGAAGATAGGAATAAAGTAGCTGAAAGTATAAACTTGAAAGAAGCATAGGGACAGTGAAGCACAAATTAGTACAAAAGTGAATCGAGAAGATATTGACACATTGCTTCACTCACACTTCACTCACACTGTGTGTGAGTGAAGCAATGTGTCAATATCTTCTCGATTCACTTTTGTAATAAAGTAGCTGGTATTTTCCTGGAACTTACGAAAGCTTTTGACTGCATTGATCACAAAAGTTATCTATCTATCGATCCATCCATCCATCCCATCCATCCG
Source organism: Mantis religiosa (assembly GCA_030765055.1). Classification (NCBI taxonomy): domain Eukaryota; kingdom Metazoa; phylum Arthropoda; class Insecta; order Mantodea; family Mantidae; genus Mantis; species Mantis religiosa. Next base: position 182,366,548 of record CM060948.1, on the reverse strand, counting down.
TCCGTCCCTCCATCCATCCATCCATCCATCCATCCATCCATCCATCCATCCATCCATCCATCCATCCATCCATCCATCCATCCATCCATCCATCCATCCATCCATCCATCCATCCATCCATCCATCCATCCATCCATCCATCCATCCATCCATCCATCCATCCATCCATCCATCCATCCATCCATCCATCCATCCATCCATCCATCCATCCATCCATCCATCCATCCATCCATCCATCCATCCATCCATCCATCCATCCATCCATCCATCCATCCATCCATCCATCCATCCATCCATCCATCCATCCATCCATCCATCCATCCATCCATCCATCCATCCATCCATCCATCCATCCATCCATCCATCCATCCATCCATCCATCCATCCATCCATCCATCCATCCATCCATCCATCCATCCATCCATCCATCCATCCATCCATCCATCCATCCATCCATCCATCCATCCATCCATCCATCCATCCATCCATCCATCCATCCATCCATCCATCCATCCATCCATCCATCCATCCATCCATCCATCCATCCATCCATCCATCCATCCATCCATCCATCCATCCATCCATCCATCCATCCATCCATCCATCCATCCATCCATCCATCCATCCATCCATCCATCCATCCATCCATCCATCCATCCATCCATCCATCCACCCACCCATCCATCCATCCATCCATCATCACTGCAGAAGCTGAACAACTATGGAATAAGGAGATTGGTAGAACAATTAATTTCATCCTATTTAACATATTGAGGGCATTGTACAGAAATTCCAAGTTATAGATAGATAATTTATTCATCTTGTAAATCATACATTGTACATGAGTACTATGATATAAGACACGTCAAATTGTGAATTTACAGTGCAATTAACTATACTTGTAAATTAACTAGTCACATCCAATAAGGACAAGTCAGTGTTTGTACAAAATAATGATTTATAAAGACATCTCAAGAATTTTATAATATAAACAATTAATTCAGAAATGTAACAATAAATACATTTAACAATACTTTCCATAAATTCACTAACAGAAAACAACAGTGGTCTAGCAAGTATGCCAAAACTGACTTTTTAAATGCTGAAAAATTGCAAGTGGTTTTTTTGGCTATAGGCAGTTTATTAAAAAAAGTGATTCCTAGGTTTATCACACTGTTTTGATGAGCTCTTGTGTTACTTCTATTCACATGAATATCCATTCTCTGTCTAGTATTATGATTATGTACCGTGTGATTAAAGGTACAGTGGCCATTTCCTGTCATTAAATTTGTCTTTGTAAATTTTAAAATTTCAAAAATGAAAATACATGGGAGAGGTAAGATTTTAAATTTTTTAAATAATGGTCTGCACGTAGATGTTGATTTAACTCTTCCAAGTATTCTTAGAATCCGTTTTTGCATTATGAATAATGATTTACAATGTGGTGAGTTACCCCATAATGTTATGCCATATTTTAAAATGGATTGAGTACACACAAAATACACACTTCTGAAAGTTTTTATGTGTACTATGTGTACCAGTTGTCTGAAATTATAACAAATTGTACTCAGCTTTTTAATTAGATGATCAACATGTGTCTCCCAGTTTAGGTTACTCTGTATCCAAAGACCAAGAAATTTAGTTGTATTTACATACTTAATTACTTGATTATTACCTATTAATTGTGATTTTACAGAAGACTTATTCTGAGAAAACTGAAAATGAATTACATGTGTCTTATCCAAGTTTACAATTAAATTATTATTGCTGAACCATTTAGAAATATTACTGAACATTCTGCTCGATAAGATTTGTAGCTCTTCAAGTGCATTGCTTTCAATTAATATATTTGTCTCATCAGCATATTGGACTATTGTTTTAGCTGTAATATTTGACTGTAAATCATTTACAAACAATAAGAAAAGAATAGGACCCAAAATAGAACCTTGTGGTACACCAAACTTAATATATTTTGTGTCTGATCGGTATTCTTTAATGCAATCTTTTTCTGTATATGAAATTTCTACTATTTGCTTCCTGTCCTTTAGATATGATTTGATCCATTCCAATGCAGTCGAAAAATGTGCCTAGTATTTTGTCTGTTATCTAAAGTATTTATATCACTGTTTACAAAATCAAAAAGTGCAGTTTCTGTTGACTTTTGTTTACAAAACCCATGCTGAGTTTTAAATATTAAATCATTCATCTCTATAAATGCTATAAGTCTTTTATAGAATATCTTTTCCAGTACTTTAGAGAAGCTGGATACGAGTGAAATTGGCCTGTAATTTAGTAAATCGGTTTTATCTCCTTTTTTGTATAGCAGCTTTGCTTTAGCAGTTTGTAAAGCTTCTGGAAACACTTCATGTTCAAGTGAGCTATTGCATACGTCTGCTAACGGATGTGCAATAAGAATAGAACATTTCTTTAGCAAACAATCAGGAACGTTATCAATACCTGAAGAGTACTTGGATTTAAATTTGGATATTACAGAAACAATTTCCTCGAAATCAGTAGGGCACAAGAACATTGTTGTTTCACATATATTTACTTTGTTTTAACTGAAGTACCCATTGTGGAGTTCCTTTGTGAAACAATATTTTCAGCAAGATTTATGAAATGGTCATTAAAAGTGTCTGCTATTAACTATAATGGTAATTGTAAACGCATGTATAAGTCAAAGGAGGGAATGATGCAATAACGGAGTCCCGCAAGGTTCCGTACTTGGGCCTTTGCTTTTTTGTGTTATATATTAATGATATTCCTAGTATCTTAAACTCAAAATTGTTGTCTTATGCTTATGACACAATGCTGTTACGTTGGCATACATCAATAGATGAGCTTGCTATAAAAATAAAAGTGGACACAGCCCAGCTGCTGAACTATTTCAATTCCAACAAGTTAGGATGTAATATAAATCAGACTAAAATATTAAATTTTACCCTTTCTCATAGACAAGGTGAACAATTAATAACTGAAAGCGATCAGACCTCTTTTCTAGGCATAATATTGGATAAACGCCTAACATGGGACAGACATATTGATAAAGTCTGTAATAACATCAGTAAAGGAGGATATCTATTAAGATATTTTTTAAGTATAACACAATTTATTATGGTGTAATATATCCTCATTTGCTGTATGGTATAGAACTCTGGGGTGGTGCTGCAAGAGTGCATATGAATAGAGTGTTAACATTGCAAAAAAAAAAGTGTATAAGAATAATTTCAAATGTAAGATCTGACCATCCATGCAGAGAGTTATTTATAAAAAATGAAATTCTCACAGTTGTATCACTGTATGTATATCGTGTACTACTTTTAATACATGGATCCGAAGACATCTCAAGACATTGTGAGGTGCACAAGCACAATACTAGAACAAGTCAGAGTAATGTATATAGATCAGTACACACAAAAAAGTTTTCTGACAAAGACCCATTAAATATAGGAGCAACTTTATATAATAAACTGCCAACAGAATTTAAAACTTTACAGATTACCTCCTTTAAGGCCAGGCTAAAGAAATACCTTGTAAATAAGCCTCTGTATAGACTGGAAGAATTCTGAACAAAGGTTTGTGTGTACATGTGTGTGTGTGTGTGCGTGCGTGCGTGCGTGCGTGCATGCAAGTACACAGGTAATAAAGAATATTATTATTATTATTATTATTATTATTATTGTTGTTGTTGTTGTTAAGACTTAACAACAGAGTCCCAGCTAAGCTAAAAGATCTAAATAATAAAAAATTTCTGAAAAGCTGTAAAAAATATTGTACTAAAAATAATGACACAGAAAACAGATGAGTTTCTAAGAAGTGAAATTAAATAATAAAGTAAATATTGATTTTTTTTATAAAGGTTATGTCTCTTACTGTCTAATTCTTAAAAATGTAATACATTAAAAATTATGTGACCTAAGTTGCATTATTCTTAATTACTACTGCATTACTTTAATTACTGTTGTATTCATAATTGTATTACTCAAAAGAATTGTATTATTCTTATGGGTACAAATTTGACGAAGCCATGAATAATGTGTATTCCTATGGTGAATAAAACTTACTAATATTCACTGATCTTATGTTTTCCTATGCAATGTGGACATGTCAACTCTCCTTTGCAATCTTGTGCTGTATGGTTATATTTTGAGCAATTATGACATTGTATAGTAATCACTATTGCTGATCTACCATCCAATTTTCAACTTCCTGCCTAGAAACTGTTTCCAGAGTTCGAAGCTGACTACAATGACCAAATTAGTGTTTTTTCCAATCCTCAACAATGAATTTCAGTATTATCTCCCCCTTGTTAAGGTTTGCTTCTGAATTTTGCAATATAATCGCCTCTTCTGCGTTTTCCATAGTTATGTCTTCTGGCACAATAAAAACTATCAATCTTGTATTTTTGAGTTTCGGGAGGTAGCTTTCTACTTGTTGCTCGAAACATGATTTAATTCACTGCATACCTTCTTTAATTCACATTTTTTATCAGATTGTATTAATATCTGTCCATTGTTTAGCGTTTTCCTAGCAGTAATTCCCACTTTCATTTTCTTTGGGTTCACCTTTGTTTTAATTAGAGTTTTGATGTACTCGCCGCTTTGATCATTTTTTGACTTAAAAAATAACATAAAATCTTCATTTCTGCAGCTGCATTCCTTTGTGAGGTCCTGCTACTGCTAATCAGGCCTTGTGCATAAGGCTTCCTCTGTCTGCCGTTAGAGCCCGCTATTATCCACTCACCGTTCTTGCAGTTCTCAGCTGCCTGAGTAGATGTCACACCACCATCACAGATTCCTCTCTGAAGAGCTTGCAAGATGGATTCCATTTCTATTACACGATGTTCTAGTTCCGTTATTCTATTCCTCTTCTCAGTCGCTTTGCATTTCAAGCTTGCGAACTCACCTCTTAAAACACTCACTGCCTGCAGAATTTATTCCTTATACTCATTCTTTAAATTTCTACTTTAAACTGTCACATTAATTAAAGTATCAAGAGCACTTCCAACAGCATCCCCACTACCTTCCACCATTTTACTTGTGCGTGCATGTGTTTTTTCTCTTTAACATCAAAGGTCATACCAGCAGCTTTGCCTTTGGAACAGTTGCTCATAAGCAATGAAGTTTGCTCGTTTGCTATTGTGTATCTTAGGGTTGTTTACATTAGGTTTTCTTTTTAAACTGTAAATTCACACACATTTACTCTTACTTCCAGCCTCTAGGGAGAATGAGGAGTACTACTGGCTAAGGATTTTTTTCCTTCAGCCAGTAATCAAATGAAGCCTCTGGATTTGAAGGCTAACATACTAACCACCAGACCACAGAGGTAGTGTTATGGCTCTTATACAGAGATGATGTGAATGGATTCTCGGGTGTGAAGTAGTGATTTTAAGTCACCCCTATCCAAGCCTCCATCTGTTAACTAGCTCATGTGAAATATTCCCAAAGTAGCATGGTTCAAAATCCATGGTAAAACCTACAATTCATTCCATCACCATTCTCATCCTATAGTAGAAGAAACATTAACTGTCTACAGTGTGCCTCATAAATGGGTTGTCATTGCTTGATCAAACAGTAGTAATTCCTTTCTCTAACAAATTTTGTTATATATCATGTAGTTCCCCATTTCTGTAAAATTTAATAAAAATGAAAAGTACTTTACAAGCTGTTTTCAGAAAGTTCAAATTATACTATTTGTCATACCAGCATCTTAAACATATGACATTTTATTCAAAATTGATGGAAGCTTTTTTAAATAAAATATGATGAAAAAAGTTTATGAAAATAATTGCTTTGTATTTATGAAATATGCTGGTTTAATTATAAGTTATTATGTTCTCTCTCTCCATTCCTCCTCCCTTTCCCATCTCTGAAAATGTTTTTCTGTGGTTTAGTTAATTTGGAAACATATCTTTCCATTGAATCTTGGTATTAAAGTTTTGATGGAATACATTATTCTAAGTGGTATACAAATTATTTTTGTATGAATGAAGATATGCAGAATGCATTCTCCTGAATTAGGAAAGTCTTCAGTTGTGATAATGTAAGATATATAGGCTTTGCTTATATGACTGGATTGAAGATAATATAACAAATACAAAAGATAAATCGCTTTTAATAAGAGGGGTTCTGACAACAGCTATTGCATATTTATAATGTGCTGTTTCATTGCAGCAACATACATGTACAGTTATGTAAACATGGCAAGTGGAGATGAACCACGGTCAGATTCAACAACCCCACAGCAGCAGACAACTCAGCAGGGTGAAGGGGAGGGTGACCCTGAAAGTGGATTCTCCAGAGAATGGCTAGCCACAAATGAAGAACGGTCTAGTCGTAGGCAACGAGAAGTACGAGATTCAGGGCCACAGAGAGCACCTGAATACAGAAATTCAACTCCACAGCAGCAGCAGCAGCAGCAGCAGCAGCAGCAGCAGCAAGAGATGGAAGAGGAAGAGCGTAAGTATTCAACACACCAAACTCTCTATATGTAATTATCACATGGCCAAACTGTGTCCTGCATTATTTTAGGTTCTTCTTTAAAATTAAGCATAGTTAGCTTGTATCCATTTACTTATCTGATAAGCCTGTGCTCTATTTCTAGGTTTACCTTATTACCAGAACACACCAGATAGGGTCCGTAAAATATGTTTCTTTTTTTTTATGTCTCGCTTCCTCACCAATGCTGGTGTTAGGAGTCGCTTGGGTTCCCTCAGAGCGAGGGAGCCGAAACATATTGACCTGATAGATGAGATCAGGGTTGGGGGGTCGGCCCAACACCTGGGATGAATGAATGATGGAGCAATTGGTGGAATGATGGTGGGGGAAACCCAACCCAGCACCATGTTGTCCACCACAAATCCCACTTTCCAGTTGCCTGGGATCGAACCCGGGCTGCCTAGGTGAGAGCCAAGCAGTCTAACCACTCAGCCATGGTGCAGCCTTAATATATATATTCTGACTTTGTGGGTTCGTAGAATTAAAAGTCCGAGTTGCAGATATTCCAAATGTTCTTTATATCCGTAGAAATACACTGTTCAATTCTCACATAACAACATTACATCACATACACAACACAATCTACCAAGGTCGATGACCACAACAGCGTTCTGATTACACCTGTTTACATCACTTCTCTTTACAACATCTCCTCCTGTTTACAACTCCTCTGGCATGTCACAATCTCTTATATATACCTCCATTGATAATTTCTAGACTGTTCTAAAACAAACCAAAAACCAAATAATCTCTATCAATCAAGAAGTCACTAAAAATTTCCATTTACCTTACTTATCTGTGTAGGTCTTTTATCTCTGCTATCTTTATTTGCCGGCTCTTTGTGTACACAAGCCGTGCTGTCGTAGATAATGGGTTTACGACAATATATTCTACTGATAAATATGAAACAGGGTGTTGATTCAGAAGAGTGGTTAAGTAAAAGAGTAGTACTGCAATGGTTACCAGCACACTGTGGAATACAAGGTAATGAATAAGCTGATTTTCTGGCCAACAAAGGTAGTAAAATTATATAAAAATAATCTGGTCCACTATTGCATACTCAGTCGTATATTATTGTATTGAAAGTATAACAACATCATACAGTACAGAAATTAAAAAAAAAAAAAAAATGTATCGCAAGCTAAAGGAAAACACTAATCTATGTAAGATTTCTAGAATTACTATACTACCAAGAAAATCTTCTGTAGTGGTCTTCAGATTATTAAAAAGCTGTTTCTCAACAAACATTACACAACCTTGGCTTAATAGATCTTGGGTATGCCTTGTCTATGAACTTGAAGATATGGAGAGAAACCACTTACCCTTCTGCCCAGCTTTGATAAACATATCAGTCCCTTATCAAAATACTGGAGTACAAGAGAACAAATGACTTCATTGTCAACTGCCCAAAAATATATGCCAACTGGAACAGATGGAAGTCACTGGCAGGTCAGGTCCAGGCTGTAGGGTAGTTGGTCAAACACCTTCCATCTGAATGTTTGCAGCAATTCTGTTGTCTGCCGAGCCATGTGTGGCTGAGCATTATCACGCAATAAGACAACACTGATACTAAGCTTCTCACACCTCTTGTTCTGAAAAGCCTGTCACAATTTCTGCATTGTTTCCCAGTAGTGTTCAGCATAACTCCCCCATCTGTCCCAGAATACAGAACACAGTACTTTTGTAGCAACAAAGAGACACTGTGATGCCAATGCATTGACTGCTAATTGGTTTCTGGGCTCTTTAACTGCTGTGGTTGTTAGCATCCCATTCTATATTGGGCAGTAAAGACCACTTAATTTTGCTTGGGGGTCTCTTATCACATTTGCAGTTCTTTTTTGTGGTATAAATCTACAACACACAACAACAAACTTTACTTCCTTTGCGAAGGAAGCTGTGATAAGGATTTCTACAGCTGAAAAAATCCATTGCACTCCACCGGGTTTGAACCCACAACCTTGGGAACCAGGGTTAGTGTGTTACCCCTAGACCACAGAGGACAGGAAAATGTTGGAGCCCGTAAAAATGATGGGCTTAGTAATTTTCGGAAGAACAGCTGCCCATAAAATATATGGGTTTGATAGTGAAAGTGTTAAAAATGCCTTCCTTTGTATGTTTTCAAATTTATTGTGACACGTAGCCTCTCTTCCATTAGGAATGGCATTAAAAATGTCAAATACAACAAACTTGCAACCACAGCTTGGTTTGCGACAGCAATTTTCCAACTACGAGGGTAATCCCAAACTAATGTCTCCATTTTTTTTTTAATTTAAATAAATGTTTATTGACATCAAATGGTACATAGATTTTAAGCTTGTCATTTTTCTATTTTTCCACATAATTGCCATTTTGATCGATGCATTATTGTAAACGCTGTGGCAGTTTTTGTACGCCCATGTTGTACCAGTCCACTGCCATGCTTTTGAAGAAGTGTTGGACTTCATCTTTCACCTCGTCACTAAAGCGCCTTCCAGCCAGCGCCTTCCTTCTTTCAGTTTGGGAAACAAGTGGTAGTCACTGAGCACTAAGTCAAGACTACAGTGTCGGTGAGTGATGATATTCCATCCAAACTGATGCAGGAGATCCACAATTTGATGGTTAATGTAGGAGCAAGTGTTATCATGGAGAAGGCTGACGTCTTTGCTCAACGTTTCTCTTCTTCAGTTTTGAATTGCCCATCTTGAGTTTTCTTAATGTCTGACAATACCTGTTAGCATTGATTGTTGTCCCAGGATTCATAAAGTCAACCAACAATATCCCCTTTTGATCACAAAATACATTTGCCATGACTTTATCGGCAGACTGTGTTCTTTTGAACTTTTGCGGCTTGGGTGAACCGGAATGCCGTCACTCACGAGATTGTTGTTTTGTCTTGGATGTGAAGTGGAAAGCCCAAGTGACTATTGAAGCCAAAAGGTTGTCCTTTTCATCAGGAAGGTTGAAGAAATTGGTGGGAACTTTCAGCTCGTTGCTTTTTGTGATCTGTTAGCATTCTTGGGATCCATCTTGCACACATCTTCTGAAATTTCAACATTTCAAAGTCCTGTGAATGATGGTTCAAGAAATCTCAGGAACAACAATGCAGAGCTTAGTGAGAATGGTGTGCCGATCTTGAAGCACGATTTGTTCAACCTGTGCAATAGTTTCAGTGGGAATTGACAGTCTCCCACTTCTTTCCTCATCGTGAATTTCCATGCACCATCTGCAAACTCTCTGCACCACTTGCAGACATTTTTGACATCCATACGAGACTCTCCATAAACTTCCACAAACTGTTGATGAATTTCAATTGGTTTAACCCTTTTTGCACTCAAAAACCAAGTAACTGTGCAAACTTTGCACCTGCCGGTAGTCTCTAATGGGAGCTCCATTACAACTGGCTGCCAAGCCAAGACTGAGAACCCCAGCAGATGTGTAGTGGTGTCTGTAGAGAGTGGAGGGGAGAAGGAAAGAAGCAGTATGGCCAACATCCATGCAAGTTTCCCTGTGACCCCAGCGCTTTGGAGACCTTAGTTTTGGGATTACCCTCATACTAAGATTTGTTAAATGTTTTACCTCAGGGATATAGCGATGTTAACACCAAGTTTAATGAAGTGTTAAAGGAAAGTTGTTTAATGAAACAGAATTTGTGTTGAATCAGTTTAACATTGTGCAAAAATTTAGCATTGGTTGGTAAAATTAAATTCTTCTTGTGTCTAAAACTTTTCAGTAATGTTGTAATTGCCATATTTTTCTGTTTTAGGGGGTGTGAAATTAGGCCTGGGTGACTTCATCTTTTACAGTGTGCTTGTTGGTAAAGCCTCATCATATGGAGACTGGAATACAACTTTGGCATGCTTTGTTGCTATTCTCATTGTAAGTATTTGTTGGTTTTTAATATTATTTTATCGCATAAATTAATATTCTGTTTGCTATGAGTATAGAAGGGCAGTCCAATAAGTACCCTTGTTAGAAATGAAGATGCAGCTATTTTGAAATACTAAATATTTATTCCTCAATATAGTCATCTTTTAAGGACATACCTTCTTCCAATATTTGTGCTATTCTTTAACCCCTGTAAAAAGGAGGAGGTGTGAAGCTCTGCAAAATATATATCTTTGATGATGACTTCCTCATTTGCTCTAAATTGTGTTCCTGCGAGTTACAGATTGATAAAATATGGGGCGACCAATTTGTAATGCAATTTATGTGGTTTGGCAACAACAACATGGAATAAATATGCTGGTGCCTTGTCATTGTGAAACAGCACTTCTTCACAAATGAGGTCATGTCTCCAACTTCTTGTCAAATTGGACCAATAACTTACTTTAATATTGTCCAGTAATCAGTTTTTCCTTTTTCCAAGAAATCAATGAGTATGTCATCTTTTTGCTAGCTGATGGTACCGCCTTTGTCTTCTTTGGAGCAGATTCATTGGAAAAAACTCATTGTTGTGATTGTTTGATTTTCAGAGTATAACAATGAAACCAGGTCTCATTGACAGTGACAACTTGTAAAATGTCCATTAGACTTCAGTTAAATAGCTCCAGATATAGTTTTAAAGTTGAAAACTGCACCTGCCTGTTGTCTAGTGTGAGCAAACGCAGCACCTATTGGGCAGACAACTATTTTATCTCCAACTTAGGCAAAATATGAACTTTAATTAACTTTAAAGAGAGTCGATTAAAGACACTAGACAACACTTACTTTTAAATTTTTCCGGAACTAGTTTCAGAGGCTTTGCCTCTATCATCGGCCGGCTCTCGACTGATTCTCGTTGGTGTAGCTGACGATACCTTGTCACAGGTCTCCTCTGGTGGCGGCTCAAGGAACTTGCTGAACAAATCCTTCTGGGGGATGTCGAAATTGAATACTTTGTTCCTATTTTTTGAAATGAAGATTTGTTCCCATGTGGATAGTTCTTGTTTTCCTGATGTATGTTTCAGTAGTTTTGGTTCTGGATTTATGTTGTGGTTTTTTTCCCAAAAATGTGTGGCAACTGCTGATTTTTCTAATTGTTTATATTTTATGTTTCTAAAGTGTTCCTTTGCTCTTGTTTCTAGATTTCTTTTTGTTTTTCCAATATAAATTTGACTACAGTCATTGCATTCAATTTGGTATATACCAGATTTTTTGTTTGATGGAATAGCATCTTTGATGTTTGAGCAAATTAGGTTTTTTAAGGAGAAATGGTTGACTGGTGCTAGTTGAATATTTTGTTTTTTGAAGACTTTTTTGAATTTATCATAGGCCCATGGATGGTAAGTGAATTTTTTGAAAATCATATTAGTTTCTGTAGATGAGAGAGTTGTGGTTTCCTTTAGTAGCTTCTTCTTTTTTGCTAAGCTCACTTTTTTGTCCACTAATGATTTGGGAAAGTAATTTTTTTGTGCTATTTCAATTATTTTGTTGTATTCTGTTTTGTATTCTTCTGCTGTGAGAGGGATGTTTACCAGTCTGTGTGCTAAACTATTGAAGATTGCCTGTTTGTGGGATCTTGGGTTGTAGCCATTAGCTTTTATGTAGTTGTCTGTCTGTGTTGGTTTTCTGTAAATGCCAAAGTTTAGTCTGTTTTTATTCCTCATTATTTTTAGATCCAAAAATGGTAAATGCTCGTCTTTTTCTATTTCTACAGTGAATTTGATGCTTTTTTCTTGGATATTTAAAAGTTTTAGTGCATCACTGATGTGTTTTTTTGGTACTATTGCAAAGATGTCATCTACATATCGTTGCCAGAGTTTGAACATCCAAGGGAAACCTTTGTTGATCCTTATTTCTAATGCACTCATGTACAGATCGGCCAGGAAGGGTGATAGTGGGTTGCCCATTGCTAACCCTGAAGTTTGGTGATAATATTTTGTTTGAAACTGGAAGAAATTTTGTTCTATGCATAATTTGGTTAGTTCAATGTAGTCTGAAATTTCAGATGATGCCATTCCAAGTGATTTGAGCCATTTTTCTATCAACGGTGGGAGTTGATTAACTGGTATGCTGGGAAACAGTGATTTAACATCAAATGAGACTAGTGTGTCCTCTTCTTTTAGTTCCGTATCCTTAATGTGTTCTATAAGTTCATAGGTGTTTTTGATGCTTAGGCTGTCGAATTTTGGAAATGAATTGAATTTGTTTGTTAGCCACTTTGCAAGTTTGTATGTTGGTGAATTTATACTGCTAACTATAGGTCTCATTGTTATGGATGGTTTGTGTATTTTGGGTAAGCCATAAAGTCTAGGTAAGGTTGGGTTATCCGGTTTAACTGCATATTTGTTTGGTATTATGCTTGATTTTGCTATTGTTTTTTCATATGACTGTATGCAAGTTTTTAGAGGATTTTTGTTAATGGTTTCATATTCATTGTCAGTTAGCATTTTTTCCATTTTTTCAATATAATCTGATTTTTCCATTATGACAATCTTGTTGCCTTTGTCTGCCTTTGTGTAAATAACGTTTTTCTGTTTCAAAGAATGGATAGTATTATGTTTTCTCTTCTGAAAGGATCTGTTCTCTATTTCCTCCAAAATATTTTTACAATGGCTTTTTACTGAATTTTGTATGGATACTGGTAGAATTTGTGTCGAAATGTTGATATCTGCAATGTAATCTTCAATTTTGTTTGAGAAACTGACGCATGTTTTTAATTGTAAAATATGAACTGTTATTCCTGTGAACACACCTATGCCCTCTACCACTTCATGAACTTTCGTTTGATCAACAAAAATCATATACTGGACTTTTTCAATAACTTCCTTGGTAACTGCATCTGCTGGATGTCCTAGATGTTTCTCATGAAAACGCATGTTCCACCACAAAATTTTGAACCAATACCTAACTTTTTTGGTAGATGACAAAAGGTCCCCATAAACAACATCCAGTTTTGCTTTTATCTCCTTGCAAGCTCTTACATCCAAAAGTAAAAAGTGAATCACTGAATAATACTGCACTTTTTCTATTTTAGCAGAAACACGTTAAATGACTTATTGAAATGCTTTCCAGACCTAAACTTATGAATCAGTACCAAAATTATTTTGGCAAAATGTAACAAATGACAGTAGCCAATGGTAACACTAATGTGTCTCAGCAACAGCATCTATTTTGAAACACAAGTGCTTATTGAACCACCCTTTTGTTACAAGGGACATGGTGACAGATAAGCAACACAGTAAGTAAACTAAAAAAACCAGTTGAAATCATGTACAGGTGTAGACGAGTTTGATATGTGTGTTGTGTGAGGACAGTAAATGAATTTAATATTACTGGGAAAAAAAATCAAGTGTGTTAAAAGTATTAAAACACCTCAGATTTTTGTGGTGAAAATACCAAAACAGATGCATTCTTATATCAAAATATTGGTATTGGAATACCACAGTAAAACGAAACATAATTATAGATGAGTTGTAGTTTTTACACATAAGCTTCACTTACATATCTATATTGAGGACATGTTTTGCTATAGTTCGCATCATCAGTTCTATTGCAACTAAAGCTTGATCTAGTGTTGTGGTTAGTTCTGGAGTTTCTGCTGCCATCTGTTGATTTTGTGATGAATTTAAATGTGGGGTTGTCTTTTGGTGGGACTTCAAAGTTCATTAGTTGTTTTTTATGCTTTTCTATGTATATTTTCTCCCAGATGACGAGCTCCCTATGTTTTGTATGTATTTAGTAGTTTGGTGCTATCTTCAATCTCATGATTTTCAGACCACAAATGAGCTGCTATTGCAGACTTTTTGGTATTTTTGTATCTTAAGTGCCTGAAATGTTCTTTCTTCCTAGTGCCTATGTTTCTTTTTGTCCTCTCTATGTAAATTTTTCCACAGTCTTTACACTTTATCCTGTAAATGCCTGATTTTTCTTCTGGTTTCATTTTATCTGCATTGTTGCTGCTGAGTAGGTTTTTAATGTTATAATTGTGTTTGGTGCCAGTGCTATGTTATAGTCCTTGAATATTTTTTGGAACTTTTTATAGCCCAGGGGTGGTATGTAAATTTAGCAAATCTAATCTCTTGTTTCAGTGGTGAAAGAGCTGTGATCTGTTTTAATCTTTTATAAAGTTGGAATGATCTTTTGTCTACAAAGCTTTTCCCATATCCATTTTTAATTGCAGTTTTTAAGATTTGATGGTATTCTTTGTGATATTCTCCTACCCCTCAGCCCCACATTTAAAATTCATCACAAAATCAACAGATGGCAGCAGAAACTCCGGAGCTACCCACAACACTGGATCAAGCTTTAGTTGCAATAGAGCTGATGATGTGAACAATCGTTCGTGAAACATGTCCTCAATATAGGTACATAAGTGAAGCTTGTGTGAAAAATACAGCTCATCTATAATTTAAGATGCATTCTTGTTGAAATATACAATATATGAAGCGTTCATGTGTTTTTTGTACGGAATATTATAAGAAGCTGCCAGGAGGGTAGCCCTATTGTGTATAACGAGAAAATGTACATTCACAGTTTACACACAAAAAGTGATGATAGTTCAACTGGCACCTACTTCCAGAGGACAGAGACTGATAATTGTGCATGCAGGAACAAAAAAGGTTTCTTAAACACGAGTCAGTTGGAGAATTTAATGTCATGTTGGCACATTGGCCATAGTAGCTCAATGGGTTAGAGCAGCTGGACGGAGACCAAAAGATCCATGGTTCAAATCCCAGCTATGGCATTGAATTTTTCAGTCTGGCTCTACCCTTTCATAGTGCGTCCTACACACGGCTAGTGTGAAAGAACAGTTTCCATTAATTGTACCTAATAGTGGTCCGAACTATAAAGCCCAGGGCCTTAAAGTACTTACAGCATAGTAAGTCACCATTAAGATAGTTGTCTCATGTGTTTATGAGAACTCCTAGTGGTTTTCCTGGAAAAACACAAGTCAGTTGGAGAATTTAATGTCATGTTGGCACGTTGGCCATAGTAGCTCAATGGTTTAGAGCGGCTAGACAGAGACCAGAAGATCCTTGGTTCAAATTCCGGCTATGGCACTGAATTTTTCAGTCTGGCTCTATCCTTTCATAGTGCGTCCTACACACGGCTAGTGTGAAAGAAATTAATTTCCATTATTTGTACCTAATAGTGGTTCGAACTATAAAGCCCACGCCGTAAAGTACTTACAGCATAGTAAGTCGCCATTAAGGTAGTTGTCTCATGTGTTTATGAGAACTCCTAGTGGTTTACCAGGAAAAACACGAGTCAGTTGGAGAATTTAATGTCATGTTGGCCATAGTAGCTCAATGGTTTAGAGCGGCTGGACGGAAACCAGAAGATCGGTGGTTCAAATCCCGGCTATGACATTGAATTTTTCAGTCTGGCTCTATCCTTTCATAGTGCGTGCTACACACGGCTAGTGTGAAAGAACAATTAATTTCTCTTCAGCTTCTGTTAATGCCAGCATTTGTCAGGATTAAGCATGTAGCAGCTACGTCATATGCTTAGTTGAGGCAAATTTTTGTAGAAGAATCAACCCATCCTTTTCTTCTGAGATATCAAAACATTCACAATTTTATTCAGATTTATGTAATGCATTTATTTCACCTGACACTCTGCTTTATAAGGTGAAAAATCCTGAGCTCAGAAAATTTCTTACTAAATATACAAATGTAAACCACCTGATTAGTTGATACTACAGAAAAATTATCTTCCAAATTTCTATGATAAAACATTGTCACATAAGGTCCACTTGTGAAAATAATAAATCTGGGTCCCATTGATGAAACTATTGATGCAAAGGATTGAAAAGTGGGAAATGTGATTGTAGGTGTATTGAAAAATGGCAAATAAATTTCTCAACAAAAGCTATTACTAGCCTCTAAAGAAATGACAGTTGCAAATAATGTAACAATAGCTAGGGCATTTAATGGAGCTTTGGAGATTTCGTGGCCAAATGGTGTATGAGGGTGCTTCAGTAAGGAAAGAAGATGCCAGTTTTTTCAAACACGTAATTATTTCTCAACATAACCCCCTTTTAGGGATCCTGCCATGGTTTTAATCCCTCCAAAAAATAAGAATTGTCAAGCTCTGCAAAATACACCTGTCTCCATGATGACCTCCTCATTTGATCTATATTTGGTTCCTGCAAGCCATTTCTTCATGTTTGGGAATAGGAAGAAATCACAGGGAGCCAGATCAAGAGAATATGGGGGTTGTGGCAGCGATTCATAATGCAATTTGTGCAGTTTGGTGATGGTAACTTCAGATGAATGTGCTGGGGCATTATGGTAAAACGGAACTTTCATCTTCGCCAATGGTGCTCTACCTTCTTCAACTTCTTGTTGAACTGGGCCAATAACTCACTGCAGTATGCTCCAGTAATTGTTTTTCCTAGAAGTCAATCCCTTCGCATCCCAAAAAATCATCCCCATCACTTTTCTGGCTGATGGGACAGTCTTTGCTTTCTTTGGAGCAGATTCTCTAGAAGCAACCCATTGTTTTGATTGTTGCTTGGTTTCCATTGTATAATGATGAATCCAGGTCTCATTGACACTTACAATCCTTTGGATTTTGCTTAAACAGCTCCAAACACAACTTCAAAGTTGAAAGCTGCACCTGCTTGTTGTCCATTGTGAGCAAATGCAGAGCCATTGGGCCAACAGCTTTCTCATCTCCAACTTATGCAAAATATGAATTGCCTTTCCCATCGATACAACTGTGGCCTCTGCCACTTCACGAACTTTAGTTCAATGGTCCGTGAGAATCATATCAGAAACTTTTTCAATGACTTCCTTAGTAACCACATCTGCAGGGCATCCTGGGCGCTCCTCATCAAAAATGGATGTTCAACCACATTTAAATTCTTTATACCAATATGTGTTGTCATAGAAAGCGAAAGCATCCAATTTCGCTTTTACCTCCTCGCAAGTTTACCCATCTAAAAGTAAAAGGCAAATCACTGAATGATACTGCACTTTCTCCATTTTAGTAAAAAACACAAACAATGTTGAAATGTCTGTAAAATCCAAACTAACCTATGAATCCGCACCAAATTTGTTTTGACATGTAACAAATGACAGTGCATGATAACACAAACTTCCCTTGGCAATGCCATATATTTTGAAACATGATACTTATTGAATTGTCCTTGTAAAATAAGACATGTACATCAAAAGGTTTAGTTTGAGAATGTAATGGTATCATTTTCCACCTAGGAGGTATGAAATCGCACATAAAACTTATTGTCAGCAATAACAAATTGTTTAAAAATTTTAGGTTAACTGATGTACAGTTATCTAGAGATCATAATATGGGACACTCCATTTAACAACAATAACCACAGATAATTGGACAGCTTTTAACTGTACATCATAATACAACCCCACAAGAAAACTAAAATAATGGTTTGGGGATTATATGCAGAAAAAGTGAAACAAGTTATAAAGGCTTTTTGGAAAGGTGTAGAAAAGAAGAATTTGAGATACAAAAATAGTTCAGTCAACTAACAGAGAAATTGCTAGTATTCTGTGTTTCAATTAAAAAACAGTTGGGAAAAAGAGAGATACATAGACATCATCAAGTTTTTTGTAATTTTACGTCCTCCAATATTAAGTCATATCAGACGGTGAATGAAAGGGGTGAAATGATGCTCAAATGTGTCCAGGGTCCATGGAGTTTAGAGTTACCTGACATTCGTCTATCAGGATAAAGGAAAACCCCGGAAAAACCTTATCCAGGTAACTCACCCTGACCGAGATTCGAACTCGGGACCTCTTGAACGTGAGGCAGACAAGCTACCATCTACGCTATCGAGGCAGACATCATCAAGTTGATAGCATGGCAGAGCAGGAAGTTAAAAAGGCCAATTAAATGGCTATCAACTTGGTGAGTGCCCAATGTGGGGAAAAAGTTTATGTACAACACACAAAAAACTGAGATTAGGAGGAAGTATATGGTTCAAATTGAATTAGAAAACTGACATAAATCAAATTTTAAGCAAACATTGTATAAACATAGGACAGTATTTAGAAAAAGTAAAAAATAAATGGAAGTAGACTGTTACAAGAGAAAAGGAACAATAATCTGTGAATATATAGTAAACAAGAACTAAACTAGTAATGTAAAACATAGCTTGTAACATACATGGGTTGTCCACCCAAACATCTACTAAGGTAGTTACAAAATAGGAATGAACATAAGGTGGAGCTAGGCTTGGCTGGTTTATCATCTAGCCAATAAGGAGAGTGCAATGTTGTACAGTTAAGCATGCATACTGGCTCGCTTGGCCGAACTGTTCGGCTAATTTCTTTGCCCGCTCAAAAGATGCTAATCACAGAATTATTTTGTTTATCCCATATCACAGAGCTATTTTTTCTGAGGGTGACTGTCCAAACCCCATGTTTATTTGATATCCGGTTTCGGAGATATGGAAAGATAAGATGACTGACTAGAAAGAAAAGAAATATTAACTGTCAGTGAAGAAAAACACACACGTGCTATGCTGTGGTTGCAATTTGTACCTTGCATTCAGTAAAGTGATCTTTAAAGAGTGTAGATGTGCTTTTCAAAGTTAGTAAATATGTCACTTAGCAAGCTTAGTACTAGGGTGCCTAGTAGTGACTGTGAGACAACTCATAAGATATTCCATAAGCAGGCTAGAAATATTATTTTTCATGTGTGTTCTTTTTTCAAACAATTGTCAATTAAAGACATTTTCAAAAGTACTAATTTCGCTCAAAGCCAAGAATTAACGGCACAGGCTTGTTACGTGAGTGCTCATACTGTGACGAACATTGTTAAAGAAGGCAAACGTTTACCAAATTAGAAGTTCCCATATTTAGGTCTCCTGGAAAACATAGAGTAACATTCTAATACACCGAGATTTAACTGTATTGGAACACCACAGTGAAGCGAAATAATTATTAATTTTTAGATGAGTCGTATTTTTTACACATCTGCTTCACTTTTCGAAAAGTGAAGCAGATGTGTAGAAAATACGACTCATCTAAAAATTAATAAATATTCTAATACACATTCATATCTTCTATATTGATTAAGCATTTTAATGAAACAAACATTGGTTTAAAGTACATTACAGACAGTATACAATTACGACATCATTAAAGTAGAGACTATATTCACAAATCGTTGAAATGTCAGTACTTTGTTTCACTGTTGCAAATGCCATTCTTTCATGAAACTCATTTAATTTGTGTCATTTTGTTTTGTATGCATATGAACGATGCTGCCTAGGCAAACTGTTCTCACATTCAAAGTCTTAAGCTTCAGTTTATGCCATCATGCGATAATCATTGTATATGTTTTGACACACATGCGGAAATATTAAGCGAACTTTACTGTCAGCATCTGTACATACATCTCAGATCACTGCTAGAGGGATACCATGAGGCAAAGACAGACACATCTTCTATCTCTGTCGTCTGCTGGCTGTAGACCTGTCTATGCAAAGAGAATGTGAACACTTCATTGGCTGTGCCCATGTTCATTCTTATTTTGTAGCTACTCTAGGACCAGTTGAGGGGGCAGTCCAATACATGTAATGTCTTAGTACTTCAATAAATTTATTATTATTTATTTCTTTATTTATTAATATTAATAGCATCATCACTATGTTACAGAAAGTCACATGAATGTATGGCAGACTTCTTTTTGTCTGTGCTTTTTGAAATTAGTTTTTGTTTTCCATTTCCGTCTTGCCTTTTTCTCTTTGCAGCCCCATCTATGCATAAGTTGTGTTTATTTAAGCTCTTAAATAACGTGGAATGTGTTAGGATCTTAATAACAAATTGTTTGCTTTCAGGGATTGTGCCTCACTTTATTGCTTCTAGCAATCTTCAAGAAAGCGTTGCCCGCATTGCCAATTTCTATCACATTTGGACTTATATTTTATTTTGCTACAAGGGAAATCGTGAAGCCATTTGCAGACAGTTTGGCTAGTGAACAAGTGTTTATTTAGTATTGTGCCACTCAAGTGTTAATTAACTGTAAGTGCTGTGGTGGTCATAATTTAAATGTGCTGCAGTGATGATTTTGCTGCCTTTCAATAACTTATAAACATCTATATGTATATACTGTGATCATTGTTGAGTTTTGTATTAGAAACAGTGCTTTTGTTCTATTAATATCATTCCATACTCATAATGTTGGATTTCTGTTATGTGATGTGACATATATTTGCTGAAGCACTCAACATAGTGTATATCCATAAGGCCCAGTTCATATGAAGCATTAGATGTGCTACTTACATGGGTGACCTGAGATCATTAAGGCATGCACTCTTGAATGGAGCCAGGGCCATCCTCCCTAACAGTTCTTAGTTTTCCTCAGTCCTCATAACTAACAAATCCCAGGAAGTACCCCTAACTTAGGCCCTGGTTTCACATGCAGTGAAACTCTTTGCTTGGGAGTAGCATCAGAAACATATCAAAATGGAATACAACACAAAATCAGAAGCCTATATGCAACAAAAGGTGTAAATAAAATTTGCAGTATGGATAAAGAAAGCATTTTGCATTGAAAAGCTTGTTTTAACATATTAAGCAATTAAAAGATATAAAATATGGAAATAAAATGCAGCTGTGTTCATGCTTATGTTTTCTATAAGTAAAGTATTTAAAAGTTTCACTCAGCTCAGTGTAATGTTATTAACTTTAGAAATGAACAATTTTACAACAATAATATGAATAAAGTTGTAATCAAGTTGGATAAAATGTAATGAAAGGAATAAAACACACACACATTTGGCAACTTTACCACTATAGCTAGTTCTTTAAAATATTGTCAACAGTCATGCTATCTGTTATTTTTAAAATTAGTTTTAAAACAGGACCATTATGTTTAACAATAACTACATAATTTATACTTTAATTGGAATTTGTAATTATTTTGTTTACTTTAGCATGAGGGAGACTCCTAAAACATATTTGGATGAGCAAGCATTTCTCTGAAACCTCCCCCTCCCCCCAGGTTTTGGGGTTGGGCCACCATGAAGAATGTACATACATTTGTGAATTACAAGATGTCATATATTTTTTCCATAGGAAAACAAAACTGCAGTTGTTTTGAATAGCCGTATAAGATAACCTTTGTATATGGCATACGAGGGTTATGCCGAAAGTTTTTAGCAGAGATTCAGAAATACATTTTATTCACAAACTATTACAACTTTTCAAAATACTCTCCATTAGAACTGATACACTTTTCCATCCTTTGAAACCACTTAGAAAATGTCTCAGACCAAGCTTCTTTAGAGTTGTCACTTAGAGCACTGTTGTACGCTGCAATAGCCTCTTCATTGGATGAAATAACTGCCCACGTAATTTTTCCTTTGTCTTTGGGAGCAGGAAAAAGTCACATGAGGCCAGGTCTGGTGAATAGGGTGGGTAAGGTAAGACTCGCACTTTCTCCTTCTCCAGGAAGTCCATGGTTCTGGCAGCCGTGTGTGCTGAGGTATTGTCGTGATGCAGAAGATGCCTACTCTTTATCTTTGACCTACATGTTGCAAAGACTTCCGGCAGACATTCAGTCACATACCGCTCTGCAGTGACTAAGGTGTGTGTCCAAGGTCACAGTGATGAGATGACCCATCTTGGTGAAGAAAGTGGCCACCATCTTCTTTCCAGAGCTCCTAGTTCTCAGAGTTTTCGTGGGTGGTTCCTGACCTGGAAAGCACCATACTGATGACTGCCTCTTGGTTTCAGGGTCATAATGGTACACCCATGTTTCATCACCTGTGACGATATTGTGTCTTTGGACCGTCCTTGGTCAAATTTTTCAAGCATAAATTTAGACCAATCCACTCTTACATTCTTTTGGGCTTCTTTCAGGGAACGTGGCACCCAACGCACACATCTCTTGGTTAGGCCTAAATAATCATGAACAATGGTCTGTGCTGCAGTCAACCCAATATTTAGGTTTCCTTCAAAATCGCAAAATGTGAGATGAGGATCTTCTTGGATCATTTTCCCCACAGCATCAACATTTTCTTGAGTCAGTCCCATTGCGGGGTGACCAGGACGAGGTTCATCTTCAAGAGACTCCCTGCCCCTTGAAAATTCACGGAACCCATTTCCAACAGTGGCCCTAGACGGGGCACACTCACCAAAAACACGTACTAGTGAAGAGTGGCATTCTTCTGCATTTAACTTTTTGTAGTCATAATAAATCATTGCTCAGAAATTACAGCGTGACAGATCCATCTTGCAGTGTGTCTGACTCACCACTAACTACGTCTTCACTCGCTGCCCACGCATGGCCCTGTGGTGGGGGGACTGCCACACGCATGCTCCAAGGTCAAAAAATATTGCTCTTTCAAACTTCAATAATGTCATGGTTGTCAGATTTTCCGTCTTAGTGCTGCTAAAAGCTTTCAGCATGGCCCTCGTATTAAAATTGACCAATGTTGCTTGCATGTTTTGGGCAGGATGTGAAAAACTACATGACAAACAGTTGTGTAGAACTTGAAGTAAAGTTTCTGGGCTTTTAGGCCGTGGTGGAAAATTAGGCTGGCCATGAAAGCCTAAGCACATAATTCTGTAGAAGTTGGTTGCAGCAACTCACAATCTGCATCATTGCTGATGAACATTGTTTTAAGATTGTCAAAATTTAATTCCTAATATACAAAGGTTTCATGACCATAGTCATGATCAATAAAGGATGGTTTCAGAGTAAAAAGCTGTGGTCCGCTGGCCTTCTCTTTACTACTAGACATTTCACTTACAGCTGCAGTAAGCAATCATCAGTGTTGCGCCGATCCTCATCAGAGGTAAAGGAGCAAACTTGAACTATTGAACAGGGAAACAGGTAGATAATGAGGTCCCGATGGAGAAAAATTAGAAAAGGTATGCGGTAACAACAAACACTATGTGAAGGAGTGCCCCTTTCAAAAATGCCTAATTAAAAATTTGTGGGTCTATTCTAAGAATTATTTATTTTATACTATCATGACATACAGGCTGATATAAGTATATATATTTATCCCTTCCTTAACCAGGAGTTTAGTCCCCCGGCAATTAAACCCCCAACAGTACAAATTTATGAGCACAGGCGCCAGGCCAGAAACAATAAGTACATTTATACAAAATAATACCATTGTAGTAAAGGACCACTCACCACATGCCACCGGAGCCGCTTACGTCAAACTAACTTCAGGGTAGCTTGCTACTTATGAGCAAAGCTTGGCTCCAGCACCTCAGCGCCTGCAAGCGCCTAAAAGGGGAACACGGCAACACGCTCCTCGAGAGCCCGGCCGGCAAAGTAGCAAGCAGTCGACTCAGTGTTATGTAAGCCTTTGTGGTCTCTCCATAGCTTCTGAATCACCAGCTGGCTTATATAGGCTGGTAGATACCGCCTTTCCATTACCATAATTGGTTCATATGGAGGTTCGCAATATTTGGAGTAAGAGTGGAGTATCAAAGTCTAATTTTTCAGATCTTCTGAAATCGAACAGTCTGCAACATCAGCATGATACAACAAAGGGTTACTTCTGGCTCATGACGTCATTTGTGGTTTGTTTTGTTTATTTATTTTTGTTTTTACATCCTCCAAAGTAAGGCATACCAGACAATGAATAAAATGAGTGAAAAGATGCTCTAATGAGCCCAGCGTCCATAGAGCTTAGTTACCTAACAGTCATCTTTTCAGGATAAGGCAAAACCGTGTAAAAAGTCTCATCCAGATAACTCACTCTGGCCAAATTTCAAAATCTTGGAGCTCTTGAATGTGAGACAGACATCCTACCTCCACACTTCGGAGGTGGGCCTCATTACATCAGTGGCTGTCCTCGAATGTTCCATTTTTTGCTTCTGTTAATGGCAAATAACAAAAACGGTGGAATGCAGTGATTCACACTTAATCCTTTTGCAGTAAGCTTTTGTTGTTGCCATAACAATATTTAAATTTGGGTGTTGGGTGCATTCTGTTTGTATGGAACTGCTCAACACAGCAGAGACACTACACACTGCAATCATTGAAACCAGTTACTGTGACTATACACATGCTCCAACATCACACTATGTAACCAACAAATGGTAGAGGAACTTAAGAATCAACTTAACGGCAAGAAGTTGCTTTTAAAATCTGTGTACTTAGTATTCCTAATACCATATATGATATAATGATCTTATAGGTTCTGAATACCTATGCGCTTATAATTTTATAGTTCTTTATACATCTTCAGAAATTATAATTTAATAGGCCACATTATACTATACAGTGTAAATTATCCTTCAAATTATTTTTCTGTTTCTTTTGTAGAGCACATTGAAATGAACACACTTAAAAATACAAATTCAGTTGAATACAATATTAAATTAAAATTGTAATAAATTTGTTACATGTGTTAATTTAGTTCATTATTTTTGAATTCCCCATAAAAATGTCCCAGATCCCATCATAGAAATTCAGCAGATTTGAGTGTGGCAAGCTCACAAACCAAAAACCATGCTAATTACCATGTTTTGATTCAAGTAGGCCAGTTACAGTGCCTAAGTTAATGGTTGCCGGCCTCTGTAGCATAGATGGTAACATGTCTACCTTACATTCAAGAAGTCCTGAGTTTGAATCTCAGCCAGAGTACATTACCTGGATAAGGTTCTTTTCCAGGATTTTCCCTTATCCTTAAAGGTAAACGTCGGGCAATTCTAAGCTCTATTGGCCGTAGGCTCATTTGAGCATCATTTCACCCATTTAATGTTGGAGAAGTAAATTAAAAAAAAAAAAAAACTCTTTAAGATGATAGTGTATGGGGTAAATTTTTACTTGGGATTGTAGTTGATGCTGTATGAGAATCTTGCCAACATTCGCATGAAAAAAAGTGTTAGCATATCGCATAATATGAAAGCAGGAGTGTATCGGATTTAGTGAAATTATTGTTAAATGAAATGGTAATGTGAATCAGAAACATAAGGCTACTCGTATAAACTGAAGAGTGACATTTTCTAAATCTGAAATGTGTGGATGGTATGATTCCTTGAAAAAGAGTAAGAAGTAATTTTTCAAATAATTTGAAGAGTAAATGCAGTATATTTATGATGCATGTTTCCATTTGGGAAAATATGTTATCCTAAGGATAGCACTATAAGTTTGGTTACGGAAATGTGCTTTCTTAGAAAAAGGCTAGCAGAAGCTTCCCTCCTTCTGAGAGATTCTTTATATTGCATTCTTCATCTTAGCAAAAGAAACCAGTTGATGGAGAGAACAGGTTTATTATGAACTATCAGCCCGCACAAAGGATGAACGGATGAAGGGATAATTAGGGGATAGGTGAATGAGCTGTTACACGCAAAAGTAACTGAAATACCATTCAGTTATACAAGAATTTACTAACCCCAGAATTTAATTTACCATGCATTTCTTTGAAACAATTTAATAATATAAAAGAATATTTAAATTTGTTTGGAGGACAGGTTCTGCAGGGAAAGCCTTTTCATATTTGTATCTTTTTCAATGTTTGGTCCCCATTAATTCTGTCACAGCACCAATTGCAGTGATTTTCCTCCTCCAGAAACTGGAAAACTGCAACAATTTGGTGAAATATTTTCTATCAATAAAACATACCTCTAATTTGCACTTTATGTCGTCATCGCTAAGGTTTTTAAGTAAACTAAACCCAAAAAAAAGTGTAAAAGAAGGAGGCACAGGCATGGAGGTTTTAAAATCCTACTGTTAGACATTGTTTATGCAACTACGATGTCAGCTGATAGCAGACCACAGTGATTAGTTACAGCACAAGCATAGAAAATGCATCACGATCACAAGAAACATTTTATTTATCTACATTGCGAAATGATCTTGCCGGTGATTTAAATCTCATACTGCATTGCAATACAACAACAATAATAATAATATAATTAATAACTATTAATATATTATTATTATTATTATTATTATTATTATTATTATTATTATTATTATTATTATTATTATTATTATTAATAATTTGCCTACACATGAAATGGATGAATATATGCAAATTCTGGTTTCATTAAATTAAGCTTAAGATGAATATTATACAAAATTTGGGACTCTATTTCATAAAACACTATCTTTCGAATTGGAAAGAATGCTCCCCATATTTTCAGAAGGAACTGTTTTGGAAAACAACCAAGAGTATGCCAGTTAAGTTATTAAAGTACTATGTTTATTATAGTTAGTTACTAACACTCCCCACATGGCAACCTTGGCCTTCGGGGTAACCTCACCCCACCAAGTGATGACCGTACCCATTTCTCAGGTGGAGGCACCCAGAGGGCGGTGTCCATTACCTCCGATGATAGGGTGATAGTGAGGATGGCGGTGAGGTGAGAGGACCTACAGCTTTTACCGTGGACTCCGAACCACGTTGGGCATAGGGGATACTTCACGTGTGCTAGACAGAGGTGAAGGCGTGGATAGGGCCGACTTAAAATCGCCAACCCCAGAGCCGAGAATCGAACTCGGGACCCTTAGAACGGGAGCCGCGAACGAAACCACCGCGCTACCCCGGCGCCCCTATGTTTATTATTAAGAGCATATGAAGATGGAAGGTTCATTCAAAGAATATTGTATTACATGCAGGGAGTGTGCTGACAGCTTGTTTACCGTCAACATGTCGGGCAGTGCAGTCAATATCTCAAAATTCTGAATACACGGACAGCTGTTCATATATACGAGGGCTTTTTTTCCTCCCTTATCCAACCTCTGATAAAGCATAAAAGACAAATGTGCATCACAAATTGATTTTATTACCAGGAGTCAAGCACAGTTATACCTATTTTTCTACATAGTCAAAGTGAAGATTAAGTAGGACATTTGTCATTGATAAACAAGTTTTCCAATATCCTCTTCATAAACGTCTGGTGCCAGCATATGGAGCTGTGATATGGAGATAGCTCTTCAGGGCATCTTTTAAGTTCTCCACTGGTGCAAAACTACTATCCTCCCAGTCCTTTCTTCAGCTGCTGAAAAAGACATTTTCACATTTCAATTGCTTTAATTGGTGACCGTTCTGCCAGGACTGGTCGTCTGGCTTCCTCAAATTCTAAATAGTTCCTTATTTTGCTAATGACACCGACAAACTCGGAGCTCGTTCTGCATGACCGCAGATAATTCATGGTTGTGATTCCGTGAGGCAAGCATTTTGTAGCTCTTTTGCAGTTTGTTCATTCTCAGTTTCGTTGTTACAAGTGATCAAGTACGAGTGGAAGAGAACTGTGAATCTTGGTGATTTTTAAACATTTAGTTTGTGTGTACACAAATTCTGTAAAATGAGTTTTAAATATGTCATTATCACTGGAGGAAATAATTATGGTTATTAAAAAGCACAAGAAGAACAAACGTCCAGCTATAACTAGTTTAAAGTAGGAAAAGGCCAGATTTATGAGATTTTCAAAAATCAAAAATTAAATACGATTAGCTAAAGGGAACAGCAGGACATGTGAAATACATCACAAAATCTGCAGAGTATGATGAGCCAAATCGCGCCATGTTCGAGTGGTTTGTTAGTGACTCAGCTTTAGAGAGGGCAAGAAAATAGGCAAATACAATTTCAGAACTTCCAATGGATGGCTCGAGAGTTTCAAACATCAACAAAACATTGTTTTGAATGCTGTATGTGGTGAAGAAAATTATATTGATATGCAGACAGTTGCAGATTGGAAAGGGAAAATGGAAAGCAGATCGTGAAACTAGGCGATAAACTACAATTATTAAACTAAGTTGAAAATGTAGAGCATAATACATATCTGCCTATTATTTACACTTCGTTCTATATTATTCCTTCACTGTAAGCCTGTGCGACTATTTCGTAATTTCTTTGAATTCAAACACAACCCTCTGTAAGACGGAAACCTGTGTAAACGGAAAATAAATGCCGGAACGGTCGCGTTTCGTTTTAGAGAGATTTTACTCTATAATAAAAAGAATGGCATCTCAATTTGCGGGTAAAAGCGACTGTGATTGTGTGACCGAAAACCTTTTAAATCGGTCCTTGATTTCGCGTTCTTTTCGTGAAAAATTCACATCATTTCAACAGAATCTTAAAGTCCGGATGTTAAACATTAAAAAAGTCAAACACTCAAAAAATCACACGGTGTTTCAAAAGGCATTTTAGTAGCTCTTGGTACAACGAGTTTCCTTAGCTTTCCTTTGTTAGGTGTTCTCCAATTATTTCCATTCTGTAAGTTTGTATTGGCATAATTTTGGTTTTGAATAAAGCTATGGCTGTTTCGAGCAGTGGCGGCTGGTGGATTAAATTAGAGGTGGTGCACAAATGAAAAATAAAATACACAGTAGTCGTGACTCACCTATTTATACAGGAACTCTGCTTTCCTCTCCTTAGACCTGGCGAATCTATTGATAACTTTTGCGTTCAAGGCGCTGATCTTCATAACAAACTCCCTCTCAATTGAAATCATTGCTAATGTTGACAATCGGTCCTGTGACATTGTGTATTTCTAAGGACAGTTTGTACTTTTTCTAAAGTTGAGTAACACCGTTCTGCTTCAGCGGTAGACATTGGCATAGTTAACAGCATCCGCAGGAGTTTGACACATTCGCTGAATGTAGTCCATCAAGCACAAAGCGCCGGACATTCCACGGAATTCCTCTCGACTGTAAATTACAGTCAGTTCTGTACGGATTTTTGTTCCAATGATAAAAGGATACAACCTTATTGTTTCTCTAAGGGAATCCTCTGGAAATGTCTTATCGTAGTCGGAGAACTTTTCTTGATGAAGCAAAGTGGAGGCTACCAGATGCCCCGTGTCCCTTGCTTCTTAAGAATAATGTCACAGACTTCAAGAGGAGCTCTTCTTTTCACACCATGACCTTCTACCCTTCTCTTAATTTGCAATTTCTTTGTGTTCAATATGCACACTGTTTCTTACTTTTTGCACTTCCCTTTCAAATGCGTTTAGCTGGACGAGAGCAAATGTTGCATTGCAGTCTCGTTTCTGCATCTGATTGTACAAAATGTCCACATGGGGCATGATTTTGTGGAAGAAAGACAGCCAGAATACAAAATTATCTTTCAAAGTGGCCATAAACCCAGAAGCCTGAACAAGTGTGGCGTTGTTGTTTAACAGAGCTTTCTTCTGAATAGTCTCCATGCATTTAATTAAATTCTCTCTGTGTTCAAAAATGGTGTTGACGGTCCGTGAATGAAAATTCCATCGTGTCGGAACAGAACGTGGCAATTGTTTCTGCACAACTTCATCAAGCACAGCTGTTCCTTGGGGAGAATTTGAAAACAATGTGCATATTTCTTGTAAATTGGCAAAAAAAAAAAAAAAATATCCTCACACTGGTGTTTACTGAAGTTGCATTCAACATTATTAAGTTGATGTGCATGGTAGCGTATATAAGAGGCACAAGGATATTTCTCTTTCACAATTGCCTGAACGCCGTGTTTCCTACCTCCCATGACGGATGCGCCATCATAGCTCTGTGCGATTAGTTTATTCGGGCACCCTGGCAGTTGCAGATCAAGTTCAGATTTAATGACAGTGGCAAGAGATTCTGCATCATGACCAGCAGGTCAAACAAAACTCCAAAATCGTTCTACAGGCTTGTCATTCACAAGATATCTGTAGATAATAACCATCTGACACTAGGAAATATAGTGGTTTCATATGCTATGACAGCAAGGAATTCTGCATCATTAATATCCTTCATTATTTCATCTAACATACAGTGAAGAATTTCGTTTTGTATAGTTTTTGAAGTGCCCTTAAAAACAGTTGCTTTTTCCAGATGGCCCTGCAGGACACTATCGAGATTACCGCTGAAATCTATTAGGCCTTGAAAGATACCAGGGTTTTGTGATGTATAGGATTCATCATGACCTCTCAAAGCCAGCTCAAATGAGCTGCAAAACCGTATACAATTTATTATGATATTTAGGTAATATCTATTCTGCGTAACTTTATCGTTATACAGCGGTATGTTCCTTCTGTATGCACTGTCCATTTGTGCGGCAATATTAATATTGCCATACATTGCTAAACTTAGTGCATTTTTTATATGAGACTAAAAGGACTCATGCTTTTTAACACGGTCGTGCATATGTTGTATGTCTTTCATTCCTTGCTTCACCCAGGAATCGCCTCCTCCAAAGACCTAGCATGGAAAACAATATAAAAAGTTATTAACTTCACATCCACATAACCAGTCACGCTTCTTGTACATGTCAGGGTTGAGCTTCCTATTGCATGTTCTAGCTTTCGTCTTAATCGTTGGAGTTATAGAAATGTTTGGCATAGGCCTACCCATTCGTTTTACTTCAGATTTTTCTTCAGCACTCCGTTGCGAAAAGGGTTTTTACAGTATAGATTGCATGGTATTCATTCTATCAGAATTTTAAAAACGCACAAAAACAACACAGTAAGTAAGCACTCCACACAGTAAGCAAAATAAATAAATGTTAGAATACTCAGCTTAACACTTAAACAAAGCTTTTTAAATGTTCTGTGAGCTCGAAACCACATCACAAAACAAGCAGACACACAGATACAAACTAAGCGAAGCCCAAAGGTTGTATAGCCGTTGCTAGGAGGAGGAGGAGGAGGTGGAGGAGGAGGAGGAGGAGGAGGAGGAGGAGGAGGAGCTAGGTTGATAAACCTCCATTTAAGCAATGTATAAGAAGCCACTCCCATCTCCTCACCTTCTCGCAACCCCCTTAGAGAGCATACATTTGGCCGAACACTGAGGTTAACACTTCGTAATAAACCAGCTGACTCCTGCAGCTAACATCTGTTTATTTCGACTATTGTGGCCATGGGCAGCTACAGACGACAAGCGTAATTGAAACATATTTGTATATATAACAATGCAAACAAATACAGCTTTAATGTGCAAGATGCACCTGTTGTACATTCAAAATCAGTGGGTGTAGCGCAAACCTGCAACCTTATGAAGGAACCGCCCCTGGTTTCGAGGCTAAGAGATTTGCTATACTTTATGTCGCGCATCGCTCTTACTGCTTGTGTTCCTTTTTCTGTAATGTGCTTTGTGTAGTATTTGGCGCTGATTTGCATTGTCATTTCTAAATATAGGCTTGTACGATTTTCAGTTTTCTGTTCTTTATGAAGAATTCTGCTGCTTCCGTTAATGAAATGAAATGTGTAGTGTTTAACGCCCGCTTTTACTACATACGGCACCGCAGGCGGTTGCTTCCGTTAATCTTTCCCTACTTCCAAATACCATATTTTTTTTGTGCATTTATCTCAAATTGGATTTTTTTGAACCAGTCCACCATGATTTTTATTGTTTTTTGTAATTTTGTAATGTCTTTTGCTCCTACTACTATGTCGTCTGCATATGCGTATGAAATTACTCCTTCCCTCTGCGATTTTCTTATTATTTCTTCTGCTGCCAGAATAAACAGTAAAGGGCTAAGCGGATCCCCTTGTAATTCCCCATTCGTGTGCAGTATAGGCTCTGAAGTGCGGTTATCTGAAATCTTTATTTCATTCTATCTTAGTATGGATTTAATGTCCCTCCATACGTTGTTTCCTCATAGGGTTTCCTAAAGTTTCTTCTTTACTATTATGGGTGCAATATAAGTTGGTGATTGACAGTTGAAGGAGTGCGGAAGGAGAGGGGATAGCACCGTTGCCACTTTACCGTCCCTCTCCACGTGCTAGGCAATGAAGGTGACGGTTAGAGGGGAGGTGGAAGTTCGGTTGCAGTCAGTTGCAGTAATGCACACGCACATATTCCTAGAAATTTGCATACTGCAGTATTAATCGTAAGATTGCCGTAAGACTGTCTACACGTTTAAGTGAGCAGTTACCTAAGTACAGCATACGAGTTTGTAACCGCGATGTACATGCCTGATTTTCTTCACTAGCGTATTTCTCTTTCCCTACTCTAACTATGGTATTCTTACTTACACTAACATCAGCTGAGGTTCTGTCCAGTACTTTTGAAACGGGAATTATTGGACTCCCATTGTCTCTTTCATCCTCAAAATATTTTCTTACGGAACATATAATTTCCCTTGCTTGTCCTTTAATTGGGATTCCGTGCCCAAAAAACATTTTTTGTGGTCTTCGCAGATAGTTTCTTTCTGCCTGTTTCTGTAGCACAAGTGTTTGCGGTAGCCATGAGTAACGATAATTAGCTAAATATTAAAGTTGCACTGAAACACTAAAGTTGATCACATAAACACTAACGTTGATCACAGAAACACTGAAGTTGATCACTGAAACACACGAATTATATTGCGAAAATGTAAAGCTGTTTACACTCTGTGAAACATTCACTACCTGAAGCAGTACACTCTTAGTTTGGCAGTGATGACAGGGAAAAATACCCTAAGTAAGGGTTGGTCATTGAACTGTAAAGGTTGGTCATTGACCCAGAAAATGTCATAAGCTATTCCTTGAAACTAAATCCACACCTGTTCCCTTCCAACAACGCATACCATCTCATACTAAAGGGCAACCAACGACGACGGTATTGTGATACTGCTGATTCATAAGCGAAGCAACAATAGGAGCAGTGTCTGTTTACTGAAAACCTCAACATGCCGATAGAATAGCGTCATGCATAAAGCACGTGATGTAGTGCGATAGAGTTGGCAACATATGATAAGCGGTTCGGGTTGCTATGGCAACAGTTTACTTTTGATTGGTGGATTGCTGGTTGCTAGGCGACGGCAATGACGTGTCAGTGACGTGTTTATCTCCTCTCCTTGTTTTCGCAGCTGAACAGCACGTGGAGGCAAAACGCCAATCACCAACTTATAATGCACCCATTATAGTTCCCTGTCTATGTAGTCAAAAGCTTTAATGAAATCTATAAACACCACATAGAATTTTCTCCTTCTTCTAAGGCTAACCATATGTTCTTTAGTAGTGACTCTATTGCTGTTATTGTTGATTTCCCCTTCCTCAAGCCTAGCTGATTTTCGAGCAGTTGTTCTTATACTCTTTCGGTTTATATTGGTCACTGTTATTCTAATAAATACCTTGAAGGGAGCACTTTCTAGAGATATTCCTGTATATTTACCTGGGTCATTGTGGTCTACAGATCCTTTATACATTTGAACTTTTTGGGCTTTTACGGGGAATGTGTGTGCATCCAATATTTGGATTATCCTTTAGATTCTGAATTTTTGTAAAGAATCCTGTCACAATTGAGCTCAAAAATTCCTCTTCGTCTTCAGCGTAACGTGATAGAAGTGACAAGGCTGATGCCGAGCGCCCAGCTTTGTGGACCTTGAAGAGCCTTTGTGGAATCCAGCGTGCACAAAATGTTCGATAACATAGGTGTTCTGTAGCAATAGTAAACAGAGCTGATATTGAAATTTCCGGAAAATTCACAGATAACTCACTGATGTGACACGTCTGTCTCTCTCGGACTATTTGATAACTGGCTGAACATGATCGTCACTAGCGACAGACTTGCGTTCTTGTCCACCTTCGTCATGAACATCAGTTCGGCCCTCTTTGAATCCCATGCACCATTGAGGCACAACACACTTATACATACATTGTTAGACCGCGCCGTAGCTGAGTGGTTTGATCACTTGGCTCTCACCAAGGCGGCCCGGGTTCGATTCCAGGTGACCGCAAAATGGGATTTGTGGTGGACAACATGGCGGTGGGGCGGGTTTTCTCCGGAATCTCCGGTTTCACCCGCCATCTCATTCCACCTGTGCTCCAACTTCTTCTCATTTATCATCAGTGTCACCGCCTGCGGTGCCGTATGTAATAAAAGTGGGCGTTAAACACTACACATTTTCATACAGTGCTCACCATAAACACGGCTAATTTTTCAATGAATGTCTGCTGTATTTCTCCCTTAATGAATGCAGAAAACGAATGACGCTTCGCATCTCACACTTGGCGGGAGAAACAACGATAGTGGCCATGTTTAAGTGCCTGTAGCTCAACTACAACTGTACAAAGTGCTGACTTTTGCCCCGGTAGACATCGTATGATAGTTGCGCTGTAGCACAGTGCACTTATCCGCCTCGTATGCTTGTTTGGTCTTGCAGCACAGCAACCGGAGGTTAAAAAAATAGCTCTCGTATATTCGTTGCAGAAATCTGGTCTTCATTTGTGTATAATATTACGAACAGAGGAAAATCTGGTAAAAAAAAAACAAAGAATGCAAGCTTTAGTTATGATTGGATATGGGAATAGAATTACAACTCAACAACTCAATTTGTTCATTTGGACAAATCCAGATAGGAACATAAATAGTCGAAAATGATAAGCTCAATGAAACCGGAAGAACAACAGAAAATGTGAAAGTCCAACGTGTAAGGATAAAAATATGCTTAACGCTACTGCCTTTCCAAGAAAATCCATATACATGCATACAAAATGATCGTGGCTGGCCCCGTAGCTCAGTCGGTAGAGCATCTGCCTGCCGTGCTAGGAGTTCCGGCTTTGATTCCCGGCGGTGGGGTTGGGGATTTTTCTCCGGCCAACATAATTCCTCGTCTTCCCCAGAGTCTGGAAGTGTACACGTGATCTGATGATTGAAACCCAACGAATACGATATGTTTCAAAGGAGAACGGCCGCAGATATGACCATTGGAGTTAAAGGCGGAGTATAAATGGAACAATGGAAAATCATCGTATCGATGAACATTTTATAAGATCAAAGATACGATACTTGCCAAATAACCGATATAGACCAACGTATCCTGAAAGACGAATGTCGGGTAACTCTAAGCTCCATGGACCCCGGGCTCATTTGAGCATCATTTCACCCATTCCATTCATTGTCCGATATGACTTAACGTTGGGGGACGTAAATTACAATAAATAAATAAATAAACTACAGTTCCTATCATCGTTTATATGCAGAATACAACACTTTCCCAGAAACTGCGTTTTAAGACTTTTCTAATTTATTATGAAAAGCACTTCAACATGGTGTAATTTATAAACGAACTGTGTTATTTGTGATCTTCTGAAATATGACAAAGCAGTCTACGAAGTTCACCTAGAGTTGTATGTGATGGTACTTAAAGAAGCTTTACCACAGTGTATAAACTTCATGAGTTAATTTTGACTATTCCTGCCATCACTACTCGGCAGAACGATCTTTTCCAGCGCTCCGCGGAATACACGTTTATATAAGAAACACCCAAACTATATGTATACGAAACAAACATATTTGTTTATTTACTTTATGTTCTACACTGGCATACAACCTGTATAACATTAACCTGGAAACCCTCTAATTTGCGACTACCACTCCCCAGATTAAATCTGAAATAACTGGCAACACTAGGAATCACCCACTACACGCCACGCCACGTCACGCCTCGCCACGCCTAGTCACTGCGTCCAATGCCAGTGTCAGGTCCGTGTTCTAGAAGGTCCTGGTGTGTCGGACTTGAAAGTTTAAATATTATCGTCTTCAGCAGAGTGATTAATTTTGGTTTTCCAAGCACAGATAGATAAAGGTTTGCTTTGCAGCTGGCATTTGAATAAAAACACGTTATTTGCAATATATGTTCTAAGTCTCTAGGATGTGTTTCTCCTTACCAAATTTCTTTACCCTAACTATAGTTTATTTCACTAAAACGCTTCTTACACCATATCAAATTGTAGTGACTCGGCACGGCAAATTTTGTATTTCCTTTAATGTTTTAATACTTACAGTTTCATTTCCTTCAAACACCACTACGTTATCTTTATCTCTTGGCATTGCAAAAATGGAACAATTTCAAAGAAATCTCACAGCGATCAGTTTTAAAAAGATTTCACTATTGCTTAAAGCTCTCTATGGTCTCTAATTTTAATGCACGTGCAAGAAAATAACCAGTATGAGAATTTCTGCAGACGTTTATTTGTTGTTGTAATTTACGTCCTCCAACGTTAAGTCATATCGGACGGTGAATGAATTGGGTGAAATTATGCTCAAATAAGTCCAGGGTCCAAGGAGCTTAGAGTTACCCGACATTCGTCTTGAAGGATAAGGGGACAACCCCGGAAAAACCTTATCCAGGTAACTCACCCTGACCGAGATTCGAACTCGGGACCTCTTGAACGTGAGGCAGACATGCTACCATCTACGCTACCGAGGCGTGCTAGACATGTTGTGTATCACATGAGCTACTGCAGGGGCATATTTTATGGCCACCTTGACAGATCTTTGTTTTATTAAAAGAAAAAAGAAAAAAAAACAGTGAACACTTTGATAGAACTTTTTAGTTCATTCAGAAAAACTGCTTTTCTTTAACTAATAACTGTCTGCGCTAATCAAACAATTAACATATCGAATTTGAGAAATTACCCAAGTTGTGCATAAAGACCTCCCTATTTGTTATGTTATCATTAAGATAATCAATTTATGTTTAAAAAGTTTAAAACCGTTTTAATTTTTTATGGAATCATTAGTTTGTGTTGATTTGCTATAAATGTCATATTCAATTTATACTTTATAGCCTTTAAATTTAAGAAAGAAAGGTAATCAGTATTTTCAATTTATAATGTGAACTTTATAGCTTTATCCTGTAAATTAACAAGCTTTAGCATCAGTTTTATTTGTTAAATTCAATCTCTAAATTACTCTACAAACTTACTTCAAAGTAACCATTTTATTGCCAACCGGAGATCCCAGAGAAAACACACCTCAGCGCCGCGTTGTCCATCACTTCATGGTTGCCTGGGATAGAGCGCCTTGATGAGAGTTGAGCGGTCTAACCACTCAGCCACGGTGCGGCATAGAATCAGATGCGTTAGCGCGCTCAGCGTTGCCACCTCGTTACCCCCACTCTTTTCATATTTCCCTCTCTCATGCACACAATCCTAGACTGCGTTAGACAGGGCCTCCTTGGCGCTAAACGTAAGGGAACGCAAACTGAAATGAAATGACATGTGTAGTGTTTAACGCCCGTTTTACTACATGCGACACCGCAGGCGGTGACACTGATGATACATGAGATGAACATGGAGAACTGGTGGAATGAGATGGTGAAGCAAACCGGAGAAACTCCGTCCCAGCGCCGTGTTGTCCACACAAAATCTCACTTCACGGTCGCCTGGGATTGAACCCGGTTCGCCTTGGTGAGAGCCAAAGAAATTTACACATCCTTCAATTTCAGTATAAATCCAGCAGATAAAAATAAGAATTTGAGCTGAGCAGCAGAAGTAAATATGAGAGTGAGGGATCACAAAATTGTAAATGTGTTTGTGTGTGTGTGTGTGTGTGCGCGCGTGTGTGTGTGTGCGCGCGCGCGCGTGTGTGACATGTGTTGCAAGAGTATTACCCTTTGTCAATTTATGCCTTAAATTAAATTAAAATGTAATTTTTCATTTTTTTTTTTTCAAAATTGGCCCTAACGATTTTGATTACAATTCCATATGCTTAGGTATTGAATGACAAACTATATACCTTAGACTTTGTGAGAATAGCATGAGTTAGTTTCAGTGCAATTTGCAAAGTGTGACAGTTACTGCATAAAACATGTTCGTACGTCTTAAAATACACTATTTCTGTTAAATATATGTTTTGTGACATTAAACTTCTCTGAGGTATTCTTTGTTCTTGGTTTGAACTGTCAAATACTTTATACCTTTTTTGTATTCTAAATCCTTAAGCTTCCATCCATCCTTCCCTCTCATCCCTTCCTCCCGAATTCTTAGCTCCCGAGTTCGAATCTCGGTCATCCAATGTTAAGTCATTTCAGACGATGAATGGAATGGGTGAAATAAACCCAAATGTGCCCAATGTCCATGGAGCTTAGAGGTACCCGACATTCCTCTTTCTGTATAAGGAAAAGCCCCAGAAAACTCCTTATCCAGATAACTCACCATAACCGAGATTCAAACTCGGGAGCTAAGAACTCGGGAGGAAGGGATGAGAGGGAGGGAAGGATGGAGGGAAGCTTAAGGATTTAGAATGCAAAAAAGGTATAAAGTATTTGAGAGTTCAAACCAAGAACAAAGAATATATCAGAAAAGTTTAATGTCACAAAATATGTATTTAACAGAAATGATGTATTTTAAGATGTTGGAACATGGAAAGGTAGAGTCAGACTGAAAAATTCAATGCCATAGCCGGGATTTAAACCACGGATCTTCTGGTGTCCGTCCAGCCGCTCTAACCATTAAGCTACCGACATGACATTAAATTCTCCAACTGACTCCTGTTTTTCCCGGTAAACCACTTAGGAGTTCTCATATAACACATGAGACAACTACCTTAATTGCGACTTACAACATGTGAATACTTAAGGCCCGGGCTTTATAGTTAACCAATATTAGGTCAATTAATGATTATCAATTGTTCTTTCACACTGGTAGTGTGTAGGCTAAAGTATGGAAAGGTAGAGTCAGACTCAAAAATTCAATGCCATAGCCGGGAAAAATACGAGTCAGTTGGAGAATTTAATGCCATATCGGCACGTTGCCCATAGTAGCTCAATGGTTAGAGCGGCTGGACGGACACCAGAAGATCCATGGTTCAAATCCGGCTATGGGATTGAATTTTTCAGTCTGACTCTACCTTTCCATACTTTAGACTACACACGGCCAGTGTGAAAGAACAATTAATTTCCATGTACGAACATGTTTTATGCAGTAGCTATCACACTTTGCATATTACACTGAAACTGGCTCGTGCTATTCTCACAATTTTTGGAAAGAAATAACACGAGATGAGATTTTGGAGCCTATCACCATAAATTTGCAATACTCGGTCGATGAAGACAATGACAATTACGAATTGTCACTAGGTTATATAAGTAACATTTTCAGTTATATGGATGCGCCACTGGCAATTCCGTTGGATTAGAAAAATAGGTAACTCATAAACTATAATTACCACATATAGCATTTAAAAAATGTGCATAATATGCGAATATCCATGCTGCAATTGTAGTTTCAACAACTGCATTATTATACAAGCTTGGAAAATTCAGTTTGCATTGGCCACGCCGTGGCTGAGTGGTTAAAACGCTTGGCTCTCACCAAGGCGGCCAGGGCTCGACCCCAGTCGACCGCAAAGTGAGATATTTGGTGGACAACATGGCTCTGGGGTGGAGTTTCTTCGGGATTTCCGGTTTGCCCCGCCATCTCATTCCACCGGTGCTCCATCCTCACTTCATGTATCATCAGTGTCACCGCCTTGCGCTACCGCAATTTAGTAAAAGCGGGCGTTAAACATTACGCATTTTATTTCATCTGATCCAAAGCGGTCAAGGACTCTTCCCTTTTGAAACACACAATAGAATTTTGAGAACATACATGTATAGAATTAGAATATAGCTTATTGACGTTACGCAGAAAAATTGCCAGTATTTGATAAATCGCAATTAAATAGACAAGTACCACACAGGATTGATTTTTTTGGTACATGTTCTCTGTTAGCCTGTGGTATTCTTTGTAATAAAAGGTGACATGCATATGTTTGTTTTTAGACCCTGTGGAGTGCAGCAGCTATTTCTTTTCTCTGGAGTAATTACAATTTTGCTAATACATGGGATTCTCAACAAAGTCAAGGCCTCCTTCACAAATAAGCACCCCAATATTCCAGCAAAAATCTTTGGAAATCCCTTGTGGCAATGAATGGAATGAATTTAGAAGTTACTTTATAACCTCAAATGCGCGAGAACAATCTATGCTTTTCAATCGTGAAACAGTTGTCAAACTCTGTTACAAATGTTTGGGATTGGCAACGAACAAATTTCTACCGTTATAACGTTTGCTTGTAGGTTTTAAGGGAGTCTGGGAATAGAGTAGGCTTAAGCGATAGTCAAAACTTTTTAAAACAAAATTTTTGTATTTAGTTAACACAGCAGTGCTCAAAATTTTAGTTTTTCGAACCAATTCTACAAAATTTTCGTTTGAAATGGCTGGCGACAAACGCAAGAAAACCACACTAAAGAAACCAGCAGCTAAAAAGAGAAAACTAAATTCAACAGTTAAAAATAACAGAGCCAGATATGCCTGCACA
The DNA here is from genome assembly GCA_030765055.1 of Mantis religiosa. Classification (NCBI taxonomy): domain Eukaryota; kingdom Metazoa; phylum Arthropoda; class Insecta; order Mantodea; family Mantidae; genus Mantis; species Mantis religiosa. The sequence goes on along the minus strand of CM060948.1, from coordinate 182,326,223 downwards.
AAGAAACGGGAGAAAAAGTGTAGATCTTCCTGCCAAAAAGAAAGATCAAGTTTTAAATATAAAAGTAGGCACAAGAGTGTGTCGATTAGTATAAGCAGAACTAACAGCTACAGTAGCTGCAGCAGCAGTAGTAGCAACAGTAGCAGCACCAGCAGCAGCACATATTCAAGTGGGAAGTATAAAAAACATTGTGGACGCCCAAATTGCTCCAACTGCAGAGGCCGGAAAAGAAGACCAATCAGGAAACGCTAAAAAAATAAGTAAGTTACCAATAGCTAATAAGAGGAAGCTGATCTCCAAGTATGTTCTGAGTTGCTCTGCTATGATTTCTTGCAGGAGTCTTCTATAATTAAATTGTCATTTTTTTTACCAAATATTTTTACTCTCTTTTCCTTTCTCAGTTGGTCTGAAGCATACATCAAATATGAAAGAATTTTTAACTCATCCTTTATCAATGGGAAAATTTACCAATTTTTTCTCCCATATCTACAAGATATTTATTAATTTGGTATATGCTTTGGCATTATACATTGTGCTCTCCTGGCAGGAAGATCTGCTTTTATTGTTTTGTTTAATCCAAATTCACCTTTTGCAAGTCTTCAATTTGTCTCGTGCTTACTTTTGGGACAGGAATTTGTGACTATTTGTTGTTAATTTCTCTCCATCTTAATCCGCCACACGTTCGGGCGCAATTTGGTACGGGATTTTTATATATGAGATGGGATGCATGTGGACTTTTCGAAGATCCACGTCGAGAAGCCAGAAATAACAAATTCGTTGTATTTTGGTTTGTTTCTTGATGATTTTACTTGGTTAACTAAGAGTCATGAGATTCTTGGTTTTAAGGCGTGGTTCGGGATAAAGTTTCGGAGAAGTCAAATTTTGTAACTATTTAATTGTATTATTTGGATTACATTTTACTTAAACTTCCTTTCCCAGTCACTTCCAACATATCGATAATTTCTTACTTTGTTGTATTTAAACAGATTCAAACTGTTATTTAAATGTTCTTGATCTTGCACCACTATTCATTACACTCACCATTACAAAACATTTCTCTATACCAAGATTATTGATTTTTCGTAACTATTGTTACTCCTATCTTAATTTTGTGATTGGCCGATTTAATGGCACGTCACCACATTACGTCATATTACGTCATACAATTATTACTTCAGCCAATCACACAATTACATATATTTTTATAACCCAAAAGTACTGTTACACCTTTCTTTTAACAAATTGATTAATAATTGATTGTTGTTATTAATAGCCACTTGTTTAGCTTTTCTTATTATGGTTTCATAAAATTTATTATATTTTTTAAAATAATTTATCAACTATGATTTTTCATTGTTTTAGCCCTCCGTAGGTAACAAAATGCATAAACAAAATTATTTGTGGTGGTAATGTTACTATTTTGTAAGACTCATACTTGTTGCTCCCTGTAATCTTCTGCACAGTTGAAATGCTTCATTCAACAGTTTGTAACACATCACTGCTGTAGACAGCTGCATCATTGTTACATATAACCCATATTACCTTCCATGTTTGTACTATTTTTACATCATCTCTTCAGAAATGACGCACAGGAAGTTAAGTGACCCAGATTTGTCTGATTTTGTGCTTCGTACCTTGGAGGAATATGACGGAGAGTCAGACTTCTGTGCTGAAGCCTCATCTGGTGAAGAAAATAATGTTGAATTCTCTTCTGAAGGAAATAGTGTACAGAAAACTGTACCTTCCGGAGATGAGGAGAGAATAAACCCACCTTCAAATACAATACTAGGTAAGAACGGCTTTATTTGGTCTGTGATACCTCCATCTTCCTGCAGAACTAAGTGCAGGAACATTGTAAAATTCCTAAAGCCATGCAACAAAATATTAGCACAGGAATAGCTGCCTTCAAAATCCTCCTAAAGGAAGGAATGATTCATATTACTGCAAAGCATGCTAATGAAGAGATTCATAGGAGAATTAATTACAGTAATCATAGATATGTTTATGACAACACTAATGAAGGGATAAGAGCTTTGATAGATCTCCTGTAAATAGCCGGTTACAGAAAAGATGCCCATCATAGCACAGCACAAATGTACCAGAGTTGTTCCTTATACAGGAACATTAAGCCAGAAAGCAGGTTCAGATTCTTTGCCTTATGTTTGAGATCTGATGATAACACTACTCAAAATCGTGAAGATAAATTTTCTCCTATACAAAGTCTGTGGACAGCATTATTTCACATTATCGATCAAACTACAGACCACAAATGTATCTTGCCACTGATGAGCAGCTTTTGAGTATTCGTGATAAATATTCCTTTAGAGCATACATAGCATCAAAACCAGACAAAAATGGAATCAAAATTGTAACACTATGTAACACTCAAATTTGCTACATGGTAGATGCTTTGCCCTACATTTGAAAGCAGCACTGTAATAGATCAGACGGCCTGCCAACTTACTATGTAATGCAGATGGTGCAAAGCATCAAGGATTGAGGACAAAATATCACATTTGATAATTGGTTTATTTATATTCCCTTAGTATAAATCATGCAAAATGAATGCATTCTCACCATGTAGGAACCATGGGAAAAAGCAAAGCTGAAATGTCTCCAACCTTTCTGCCCAACAAGAAAAATCAGGTTCTAAAGCAAATAGTAGAAATTTCACATACAGGAAAAGATCGCATTAAAAAATACCTATCAGACACAAAATATATTAAGTTTGGTGTACCACAAGGTTCTATTTTGGGTCCTATTCTTCTCTTATTGTTTGTAAATGATTTAGAGTCAAATATTACTACTAAAACAATAGTCCAATATACTGACAACACAAATATATTAATTGAAAGCAATGCACTTGAAGAGCTACAAATCTTATCAAGTAGAATGTTCAGTAATATTTCTAAATGGTTCAGCAATAATAATGTAATCATAAATGTGGATAAGATACATGTAATTCATTTCCAATTTTCTCAGAATAAGTCTTCTGTACAATCACAATTAATATGTAATAATAAAGTAATTAAGTATGTAAATACTACTAAATTTCTTGGTCTTTGGATACAGAGTAACCTAAAATGGGAGACACATGTTGATCATCTAATTAAAAACGGAGTACAATATGTTATAATTTCAGATAACTGGTACACATAGTTAACATAAAAACTCTTAGAAGCGTGTATTTTGCGTGTGCTCACTCCATTTCAAAATAGGCATAACATTATGGGGTAACTCACCACATTGTAAATCATTATTCATAATGCAAAAATGGATTCTAAGAATACTTGGAGGAGTTAAATCAACATCTACATGCAGACCATTATTTAAACAATTTAAAATCTTACCTCTCCCATGTATTTTCATTTTTGAAATTTTAAAATTTACAAAGACAAACTTAATGACAGTAAATGGCCATTGTACCTTTAATCACACGGTACATAATCATAATACTAGACAGAGAATGGATATTCATGTGAATAGAAGTAACACAAGAGCTCATCAAAACAGTGTAATAAACCTAGGAATCACTTTTTTTAATAAACTGCCTATAGCCAAAAAAACCACTTGCAATTTTTCAGCATTTAAAAAGTCAGTTTTGGCATACTTGCTAGACCACTGTCTTTTTCTGTTAGTGAATTTATGGAAAGTATTGTTAAACGTATTTATTGTTACATTTCTGAATTAATTGTTTATATTATAAAATTCTTGAGATATCTTTATAAATCATTATTTTGCACAAACACTGACTTGTCCTTATTGGATGTGACCTGTTAACTTACAAGTATAATTAATTGCACTGTAAATTCAAAATTTGACGTGTTATATATGATAGTGCTCATGTACAATGTATGATTTACAAGATGAATAAATTATCTATCTATCTATCTTCACAGTTTGCATGCAATAACAAAAGGACACTGGTTTCCTTTACACCAAAGAAAGGAAAATTAGTCATTTAGCTTTCAATCTTGCACAGTAAACCAGGCATAAATGATCAAATCAAGAAACCACAAATTATAGAATTCTGTAAGTCTACAAAAGGTGGTGTGGATACATTTGACAAAATGGTGCTTGCCTATACAGTATCTAGACGCACTTGTCGCTGGCCACTTAGGATGTTCTGAAATGTTGGATCAAACCGTATTATTGGAATGATTCTGTTTATTATTAGTCCTCAGCAAAAGATGAAACATAAGGAATTTTCGAAGAACCTAGGAATGCAGATTGTCAAGCCTTTCATGAGCGAACGCTTAGGAAAAATTTGCTGGGAGAACTTTCTTCGAGCATCACTTCATTTCTAGGATGCAACGGACCTCTTATATTTACAGAAGCACCTCAAACACTTCAGAAGCAATCAAGATGTTCCATGTGTCCAAGAAACAAGGATCAGAAATTCAAACTGCCTGTGGAAAGTGTGGTAATCCGACCTGCAAAGAGGACTGGAATGAAATATGCATTCACTGCTTTCAAGGTCAATAATGGGAACATTAATAAAGGAAATGAAAGAATTATTGTATACATAGATCACGGTAAGCATCATGGAAGATAATAAATGTATTTCATTAAACCATGCAAATTTCTAATTTGTGAGACACAAATAAAAACCTGGGATTACTAGCAACCCCTGTTACCTTTAATAGGTGCCAAGTTTGTGTTAACTGAGGATTAAATATAAGATTTATTTAAAAAATCACCAAATGAGGTTGACCACAAGGCTCCTGAATCTAAATTGTGAAATGCATAAATTTGAAAGAACAAATAATAATAGACTTAATGTTCAATAGTATTTCAAGGTTAGGAAACACTTAATTTTTAATAATGAAGATTAGGGTAACATTTAAAATAGATAGATAATTTATTCATCTTCTAAATCATACATTGTACATGAGTACTATGATATAAGACAGGTCAAATTGTGAATTTACAGTGCAATTAACTATACTTGCAAATTAACAAGTCACATCCAATAAGTATAAGTCAGTGTTTGTACAAAATAATGTTTTATAAAGATATCTCAAGAAATTTTATAATATACACAATAAATTCAGAAATGTAACAATATTATAAAATTTCCATAAATTCACTAACAGAATAATAGTTTTAAATATAGATGAAAGTACAGTATCTGCAAAGAATTTTGTGGTATCTGTAACAGAATATTCTTAATATACTCAAAATTAAAGCTACAGGATGGGGTTTGCAAAACATTCTTGCTGTAGCCAGGAAGGGTACCCCTTTCCCGAAAACAAGACCTGTGACAATCCATTTGTTCATTAGAATATTGAATTTCATGGTATACAAGTTTTACAAATTCTCTGCTTCTCTAAGTTTACTTCTTCTGCTTGTTTGACTCCCTTTCAAACTAAATTGTGTGTGTTGTTGGTAGTGCAGTTCTGGGGGACATGTTATGAAATGAATGAAAAATTATCCTGATAATGCTTATGTAACTCTCAAAGTAGAATCTAACTGTACCAATGACAAATCATTGCCAATTTACCTTTGGTGCCTGTTCAAAAGCTATTTAAATGTATAAGTATTGAAGAAATGACAATAAATGGTTTCCATTGCAAATCCATTATAAAATCAAAGTATAAACTTGAAAGAAGCGTAGGGACAGTGAAGCACAAATTAGTATAAAAGTGAATCGAGAATATATTGACACATTGCTTCACTCACACTGTTTATTCACAGGACATGTTTCAAGAACTCTTGCTCCTATCCTCAGCTGATACTCGACTAGTGCAAGTTGTAGTGGTTTCTTCTTTCTATATCCAACGGTTTCAACCCAAATTTAGTAGACAAAACTGTTAACAGACTCAACAAAGCTAAGAAAATAAAAGATACCACCACCCTAGAACCTACAGGAGAAAAAGAGAAAAAACTTTTTAAAAAATTCACCTTCCACCCATCAGCCTATAACAAATTCCAAAAAATCTTCTCAAAACACAACATAACTCTTGCACCTCAAAATAGGTTTAATATCAGAAATTTGTTAAAAGGCCCTCCCAAAACTTCAATCACTACCAAAGAAAAACCAGGAATCTATAAGATCAAATGTGAAACTTGCCCTAAAATTTATATAGGAAAAACAAAAAGAAATATTAACATCAGAACTAAAGAACACATGAGAAACATTAAAAATGGTGAAACAGAAAAATCAGCAGTGGCTTTTCATTTTTTGAATACTAGACATGACATCAATTTGGAAACATCTCTAATAAAATACGTTAATCACCCCATAGACCTTTCCGTATGGGAAAAAATCTTCATTAACAAAAATCGTCATAGAGTCATGAATTTTTAAACTCCACCACCGGACATCTTTGACAAGTACATCACGCCATCTATTGACAATACGGAGAAAGAAGAAACCACTACAACTTGCACTAGTCGAGTATCAGCTGAGGATAGGAGCAAGAGCTCTTGAAACATGTCCTGTGAATAAACAGTGTGAGTGAAGCAATGTGTCAATATATTCTCGATTCACTTTTATACCATTATAAAATGTTGAGATGTACTGGCAAAAGCCAAGTGAAAGTTGATTAAAAAAAGTGTTTGATTTGGTATCGTATATAATTATCCCTGCCTTGTTTTCCATACTGCTTTTCATATTGCCTGTGCTTAATGTGTCCCTTATGTTAAATTTTCAAGTATATATGCTATTAAACTGTAGGTACACCTCTGGACATATGCAATATTCACAGTCCCTTGTGCCTACAAAGTGAACCCACTGAGCACAAATCAATCTAATCTAATCTGATCATTCTGTAAGGCATTGAAAAAAAAAAAAAAAAAAAAAGAATGTGAGTATACTTTGGTTCTGCTGATACCTAAAGAGTTATATCCAAATTGGTCAAATGCTGCAGATTTGTATGTAAGGGTAGAAAATATGAGTGCATGTTTAAGATGTTCTATAATTTTCTCAAAGTCTAACAGTCAAATTTGTGTTCCAGTTGGTGCAGTTTGCAAGTTATAAGGTAACTTCATTTTGTTCATGTCTTAATATATACTTAAGAGTTTTGTCAGATAGATTAAAAAGTGCAGACTTCCTTTCTCACACTCTTGGGTACATGCAATTTTGACTGGAACCTAAAGCACAAGTGGACAAACTATAGCTCAGATAGAAATGACGTACAATTGTTGCAGTAAGAGATTGAATATGACGATAAGTATAGTTTATGACAACATAAAGGAAGCACATTTCAATTGATGCGCAGCACAATTTCATGTTATATCTCGGCTCAATCCAATGATTAATTGACTCACACAAGTAATTTTTAATCATATGTGGTTCTGACAACATAATTTTTATGCAATTTAAAAAATGTTAACCTCTAATATCATCCCTGAAAAGAAAAATGGTTTCTAGAGTTTTTATAGTGTCCACATTGACAGTATTATAAACTTGTACCCTTTAATATTTCTAGCATTTCTAATAGAATCTGTGTATATATGTGTGACCAAACCAATATGGTACAGTTGGCCAACCTTGATGGATGCTTTGAACATGAGATTCGAGAAAGCAACTCTGTATATGCTATACTTGGCCAAGCCATTGAGGAAGGTTTTGCAGTAGATTCAAGAAAGCATGTGTGGTACAGTTGGCTAAGTCATTGATGAAAGCTGTGAGCAGGAGATTCCAGAAAGAAAACCTGTATGGAACATTCAGCTACTCACTGAGCAGTTAGTTACTTACTGTATGAGTGTAGAAAGAGTAGCCAATGGGTGCAAGTCACCATTGTAGGGCCTTAACATATTCCAATAAATTAATCTCAACAGCTGGTTTCTTCATTTGTCCTCTTGTCCTGCATTTTGATAACGGTTGCCTCTGTGCTGAGAATGGTAGTTGCAGAGCACAAACACTAATATATAGCATCACTTTACTTGACCTTTTACTAAAACTTTCAGTGCTGAAAGAGTGGATTGAAATGAGTTTGAAATGCAATGGTGGATGGTAAGTCACAGAAAAGAAGTTTACCACACAGCTTTTGCCTAGTGTACTAAGGAAAACTACCATGAAACCTTTGATCACATGAGTTGGTCACAGGCATGGCCATAGTGGAGGGGGAATGCGGATGTACGCCGTCCCCCCACTATTTTTCGGAGGAGAATGCAGTCCACTTGTAATAATATTTATCCTTCTTTAATTCATTACCTTTCTTAATTTAACCATAGCCCGCTCACATCCCTTTAGGCCTCGGCACTCAGTCAGATTCTTACCCATTTAAGCGACCGAGCGGTGTTTGCCTTTTTTGCTGCTTGGAGCTCTCAAGGCTGACCCCTCAAGTATCCCCTTGTAGCCGTCAGTGGCCTTGCCGACATTTAGTTTTGTGGTGACAGGTGAACCAATTGTATGGTCTCAAATTAGTATTGAAGGTGAATTTTACATGAAGTGCTGTTGACAACATTCTAAAGTAAGCAAACAAGAAAACTGGATATAAATAAGAGCCCATAAGAAAACTGGATATAAATACGAGATAATATAAGTAATCATAAGTATGCGCACAACATGTCATTGTTTATTATTATTACTTTTACTGTTGTGCCGTAAATGGTGGCCGCTCATTATCTTAGTAGGTATATTTTCCATGACGGCTTTATAGTACAAAAATTTACAATAGACAGCACTACATTTCAAAGCTCTCCGTTTTTCCAAAGTCCAGGTCTTGGAACCATACATATCAATGCTCCAAATGCAAAAATTACGTATTATCATCATCATCATCATTATTATTATCATTATAATTAATTATCATTATTATTATTATTACCACTACCATTACCACTACCACTACCATTACCGCTACCGTTACCGCTACCGCTACCGCTGCCGCCGCCGCTGCCGCCGACACTGCCACCACCACCACCACCACTACCACTACTACTACCACTACTACTACTACTATTATTAATTATTATCATCATCATCAATCATCACCATCGCTATCATTATAACAGCAGTAGTAGCAATAATTGCAACAAACAGCACAGCAGCAATTATGAGCTGAATACTTTGTATTTCAGATGGTGTATTGTTGCTTAACATTCTGTAAAAGTAAGAAAGGAAAATCAAAAGGGATCAGTTTCCATGAATTTCCATTAGAAGAACTATGTAATCAATGGCTAAAAGCTATATCACGCTCTAATTTCGTGGTAAATGGTGAATCTAATTCAACAGTCGTGTGCAGTTTGCTTTTACTGAGGATGACTATAAGCCAAGCCGTAAAATTAAAGTGCTGAAAACAGGAAGTATTCCAAGCATTTTTCCGAACTACCCAGATTATAAATTAGTGAAACAAGCAACACCAAGGCGACACATTTCAAAAAATACGCTTACACACAGAAAGCAGGAAAAGGAAACGCAGTTCTAGCAAAAAAAAGTGTTAACAGCACTGCTGATGTTAATGCGCTGGATCATGGCAGAGATGCACAGCAATTCAGAATAAGGAAGACATAATTTCCAAATTAAAGAGATTGAAAAGGGAGAATAACACCTTGAGATGTAAATTATGGAGAGCAAATAAAGGACACAAAGAGTTTGTAAACAAGCAAATGAAGAAAGATTACGTTATTATGAAACCAATAATTCTCATTAATCAATTCAATTATTATTAAAAGACACCACTGTACACTGCAACACAGCTTCCAGACACAATAAT